>JBBBDQ010000942.1:4220000-4547500 GCA_037127315.1 Ascarosepion bandense
CATGTAGAAAAGACACTTTTTAAAAATTTTACCAAACCCACAATATACATTCGCGATGTAGATATTTTCATTCTTGCTCAGAACAAAAACCAAATTGACAAATCTGCAGTCAAAAAAATTGTGGAGTCTTGTAATAACACTTTAATTCAGTTAAGTGCCATACGTGATACACGCTTGGGCGATCATGTCTCGAAAGAGACATGACTGACTGGGCAGAAGATTATCCCGCAGTAGGTTGCCATTGCTTTCTGCAGTAGACTGGTTGCCAGCAAAGGCTATAGAACCCAATCTGTCCTGTTATTTAACCCATAACTGGAAGGAATAGACGGATTAATACCTTTCCCAAGGGTATTTGCGCGTAAGTGAATGCAATGTATTCGGCTGGAATTCGAACTTGGCTCCCCGATTTCTCATTCCGAGCCGATATCCAATGCACCACAACGCACATCCTTCACACTAATTACTTCTATGTAAAAAACCCACCAGTAAAAATTCTTGTCACCTTAATTTTATTAGTCAATGTTCGTTTAGATATAAAATCAGTACCATTAAAAATTTCCTCATAAGAGTCTATGAGAATTAATTCTCTCGATCACTATTCTTGAATGAACTCCATAATGCCAAACAAACACTTGTCAAAAGTGGATTTCCAAATTATTTGGTTGACTATTATATTAGACTTTTTCTTTCAAACCTGAGTAATAACAGTAAACACACTAATAACAATCTCCTACAAAAACCAAATTTATAGTGATTATAAACAGAACAAAGCTTCACTCCAAAACATCATTTGAAAATACGCAACTCCTGTGGAATTAAACAAAAACATTTATTTATTATATTAAATTTAAAACGGCTATCATCATCAAAAACAACAATTTACCCACAACATCCAAACTACAACATTTACAAAATAAATCACCTGTCCATTGAAGAACTACATTCTAGATTCTAATTTTGTAAATAATTATATTGGCCAGAACACTATGAAACTGACTTGAAGACTGATGCTACATTTCTCTCAATGGAGCTCAATGACCATTACTAAATATACATGCTAATGACCATTACTAAATACATGTACCAGGCTCTTCATAAGAGTGACAAAGTTAAAGCTGATGCTCTTGATATCTCAAAAGAATCTGACAGGTTTTTGGAAGGCTGACATTCTGTGCAAGCTCCTAATTTCTGGGTGATTGTTTGATTTAATCCAGTTGCTCCTATCAAATCGTGAAATGGTTATTTTGAATGAGCAAGCTTCCATATCCATTTATACAAACTTAGGTGTCCTTCTTAAGTCCTAAACTTTTTCTCATCTTCATCAATGATCTTCCTGATGTAATCAGTTCCAAGTAGGCATCTATGCAGATGACACTACCATTTACTCCAGTCTCAATTGTAAATCTGCCAAGGCTGACAAAGTCAACCTTGCTAGTGCACTTCAAAATATCTCTAATCTCTGATTGGTTAGGGTAAGAAAAGGTGGTAAATGTTCGTTTTAGGTGCCGACGGCTTTTCCCCCTTCAAATTTATCCAAAATAGCATTATTTCTGTGCAAATGTATATGCTGAACTCAAATCAACAATTAGTTATTGAAGAAACTTACCTATTTTGCTTTGAAAGTCCATAAAAAAAAACAAAAAAACAAACTATATCTCGCACTTTTTCTCTCCTGTAACTCTCACGAAGTCATGTAATTAACTGCAGAATGACGTACTGTATATGCAACGAATTTTGGCAGATTTTTGGTTGATTTTTCTTCATTTATTGAAACTTCCGGCAATGTACTTCCTGTCATGAAAGTAATAAGTGTAGAAATACAATAGCGCATTCCTTTCATTGCCGGAAGTATCAGTAAATGAAGAAAAATCTGCCAAAATTCGTTGAGTTCAAAATTTGAGTTCAGCATATACATTTGCACAGAGATAATGCTATTTTGGATAAATGTGAAGGGGGAAAAGCGTCGGGACTTAGAACAAAAATTTACTGAAAAGGTTTGCAAATTTTAATGCCTCTGAAAGGAAGCTGCTCTCTTTTAACAAACTTTCCTACTTACCATCAGAATGGATGACGTTCATCGCCTGGAGAGCAACGCACTCACAACACACTCTCTCAACTAGATCAATTTTTATAGCTGCATCCAGGGCCGTAGCTGATGCTAAAAAAAAACACCAGGCACAGAGAAAATTGCCCGGATTTATTAGTTGACGTCATCAGTGTCATCTATTTCCAGAAACTGATTTTTGCGGATTTTTTCGGCTATTCCAATAGAAATTTTGCACAGAACGTGAACGAAAGCAGGAAATCGGGTTCGGACTTTCTGAGTATAACCAGTCTTTTCTCCCAAAATTAATAAATAAACAAACAGATTTTTACTGCGTTCATTCGGATGTTTTCTTCGTTTTTCTTTCTTTCTTCGGGAACTGTTTAGTTTGATTTCTGATGAAGACATTTTTCCTTGCCCGGATTTTCACTTTGCACGGATCGGCTCGGACCCATGCCCGGTCTGCCCAGTAGTCAGATATGGCCATGGCTGCATCTATTACTAAGGAAGGTTGGGTCAGTGTGTTGGGTCAGAAAGTTTTTCTAGTCATAATCCATCTTGCGCATTTATACATCTACCATTTGCCTGTGCATTGAATACGGTTGCCATATCTGGTTGGAGGCCCCTGCTATTCATCTTGAAGTTCTTGACAAAATCCAAAGGAGGATCTGCAATATAATCGGTCCTGCTTTGACATCTCGACTTCAAGTCAATCACTTTCTCACCAACATGATATGATTTCCTCTGTTTTTTTTCTACAAATATTTTTGTGGCAACTGCTCCCATCTAAATAAGAAATCTACCACGGCTGACAAAGAAATGACCTGTAAATTTTAATACTTCCAAAATGAAGCTGCTCTCCCTTAACCACCATAGAGAACCTTTCCTACCTTCCATCTTTATGGATGACACTAGTCTCCCAGAAGGCAACACATTGTGCCTCCTTGGCATCAGTCTCTCAACCAACCTCAAATGGAATGACTACATTGAATCAATAGCTATATTTGCCTCTAAGAATATCTAGTCACTGTGTTGGGCCAGAAAGTTTTTCTCATTAGAATCCATCTTGCACATTTATAAATCTAGCGTTCATCCACGTATTGAATGCTGTTGCCATATCTGGTCGGGTGTTACTGCTATTCATCTTGAGGCTCTCGACAAAATCCAAAGAAGGATTGGCAGTGTAATTGATGTAACTTTCCTCTGTCTTTTCTACAAATATTTTCACTGCTTTTACTGTGACGAGTTTCTTATCCTGGTGCCCCCGGCCACGTGAATTTACTTGTGCTACCCTTGAAATAGTCAGATGTAACCATCTCTTCAACTGTAACGGTTTCTTTTATTGCATTTCTCGCCTGTGGAACTCCCTTCCATATACTTGCTTCCCTGATAGCTACAATCTCCAAAAGCTTAAATGCAATGTAAATTGCCAGCTTCTATCTCCTTGATTCCAATATTTCTCTTTTCCTTTCTTTGACATTGCCTGTACCTTGTTTTTTTTCTTTTTATTTTATTTCACTTTAACACCCTGTGCACTTGTGGTGGCCCCGCCTTGCTTGGCGTGATAGGATTATAAAATCAAACCAACTTCCATACATGAGTGAACCTTAGTTACAGTTTCTAGGAGAGAGAGTGTTATCTAGCATGAACAAGGCCAGGGCGCTCAAAACTTAGGTCACCATCCCTCTACCCAATTTCACTTACAAAGCTCAATTTAACCCGTGGGTATGGTTTTCAGATACTTTGCTGCATGCTGGGATCTCCTCCTCCAGACCAACAACAAAGAAGTCACTTTCCTGACAAATCAACCCTGGTGAGATTTGAACACACACAAACATTTATCTAATAAAAAAAAAAGTGAATATAAGAAAAAAGTGATGTTAAATCCTTGTAAAACAAAGGCAGTAAGTTTTTTTATATGGTCTTGTAGATGTGCATTGTGGTGCAGTGAATATCGACTCGGAACGACAAATCAGGGAGCTGAGTTCAAATTCCAGTTGAATTCCTTGCATTCACTTACATGCAAATATCCTTGGGAAAGGTATTAATCTGTCACTTCCCTCTAGTTATGGGTTAAATAACGGGACAGATTGGGTTCTATAGCCTTGGCTGGCAACCAGTCTACCACAAAAAAGTAATGGCAACCTATTGCAAGATAATCTTTTGCCTTGGTAGTCATGTCTCTTTTGAGACATGATCGCCCAAATCGTGTATCACGTATGGCACTTAACTGACTGACTGAATATAATAGTTGGAATGATGATTAAGGCTTCTACAGGGCATAAAGTGGGGGATCAATTTTCTGATATTATGAAGTAATAAACTGATCCCCCACTAATAGGTAATAACTTAATACAGTTCTTCTCCCTCTAGTTATGAGTCAAATAAGACAGATTGGGTTCTATAGCTTTGGCTGGTAACCAGTCTGCCGCAGAAAGTAATGGCTATCTATTGTGGGATAATCTTCTGCCTAGTCAGTCATGTCTCTTTTGAGACATGATCGCCCAAAGCGTGTATCACGTATGGCACTTAACTGACTGACTTGTAGATGAAGGTTTTTGAAATGTTAAGTTGAGCCAATAAGAGAAAATAATCTAATGATTTTCTCTTAAATGTTTTGCTTTTGTTCTTATAACAGGAAGTAGCAACTCCACCCAGAATGCACTGAGAGTTTGGAGAAATAAACAATCTACAGCAGCTTAATTCAAGGTCAGGTGATTGGCGCATATACAAAACAGAGGGAAAAAAAAAATTGAAATAGAAAATATTAAGATTAACCACCCAATAATTAAGGAAGGTTAATTTATTCTCAGTTCAATGAACAAATACTTGAAATTTTTACTTAGACATTGTTCGAAAAAATAAAGAACTGCAATGATAAAATTTTCAGAGATAAATGATAAAGTATTTGTCTACATTTCTGAGATCAGGTAGTACTTACACTATTAACATTATTTGGACTATTGTCCTCATCTTTATTGCCATTTTCACTACGTTTTGACTGTTGTATGCAATGGCCTTCTTCAAGCGCTTTGAACTGAACCCTTTTTTTTTTACAATCACTGGGGTATATCAATCTCATTCCTTGTGTGAAGCCGTTTGTTAAAGGGAAATAACTCATGACTACTTTTCCTTCAAAAATGTATGGTAATTTTTTTTCCTTCAAAAATCTATATTTTTTCTATAAAAGTCTATTTTTAGGTATATATTTCTATAAAAGTCCATTTTCGTACTTTTATAGTGTTTTAATCCCAGTTTGGGTGTTAACTATTTGCCCATAGCTGGGACCCTAACAGGTGCTACAACAGCAATTAACAGGTGGTTCCATGCTCTTCACAACCTCTTAATCAGAGGCCTTGATTTTTTATAGAAAAATATACATTTTTGAATGAAGAATATTACAAACAATACATTTTTTGAAGAAAATGTTATTACCATTACACATTTTTGAAGAAAAAAAGGTAAATTTTCATTTTAAGTCCCGAAGGCTTTTCCCTTCAAATTTATCCAAAATAGCATTATTTCTGTTCAAATGTATATGCTGAACTCAAATCAACAATTAGTTATTGAAGAAACCTACCTTTATTGATCTGAACGTCCAGAAAAAAAATGAACTCCATCTCACCCATTTTGTCTCCTGTAACTAACACAGTAATGTAATTAACTGCTGAATGACTTTCAGCATAGGACAACAAATTTCGGCCTATTTTCAGCCTATTTACTTCCTTTACTGAAATTTCCGCTTATTTACTTCCTGTAATGAAAGTAATATGCAATTTTTTTCTACGCATATTACTTTCATTACAGGAAGTAAATAGTCGGAAATTTCAGTAAAGGAAGTAAATAGGTGGAAATTTGTGCCTACACCGAAAGGCATTCTGCAGTTAATTACATGACTTCGTGAGAGTTATGGGAGACAAAAAGTGTGAGATGAAGTTTGATTTTTTCTGGTCGTTAAGATCAATAAAGGTAAATTTCTTCAATAACTAATTGTTGATTTGAGTTCAGCATATACATTTGCACAGAAATTTTAGATAAATTTGAAGTGGGGAAAGCCTTTGGGACCTAAAACAAAAATTTACCCCAAAAAAAAAAAAAAATTATTGCCATCATACATTACATTTTTAAAGAAAAAAAAATTATTACCAGCAATACATTTTTGAATACAAAACTAGTACACATTTTCAGTTTTCTAAAATAAAATAAAAATAAAAAATATTTTCATCAAAATTAACCTTACTATAATCGAACATTAAAAACATATCTTTAAACTCTACCTTTTTGGCATTAAATAACCCACAGAGGTTGATATACCGTTAAACAAAACTCAAACTGAAAACTTTCCATGCCAGTATCCATTACACTTCTTGTTCTTTACGCACATCCTCTTTACCCAACACATAGTATCGATGCTATAGAAACATTAAATATTGATCCCTATCCTGACCCTGTCACCACATTGTCATGCAAACCCTCAATATTTTAATCTTATTGCAAAATACTTGGGTGATGAAAGATCTAAATAATGCAAACACTTGTGAAAAATATTTGTATCTAAGTTTTTCACATTAAAACTGGTTTTTACTAAATGATGTTGGTAAACTTTTTAGGATATATTTAAATCATTGTTACAATATGAATTTCAATGAATTATTGCATTGAACTTCATCAAGAGGATTCATGTCTTCAGGGTTGGTCATGGCTTACCTGAAAATCAAAAAGGGTAATTTTCTAACAAGACATTGCAGTATGCTGTGATGCTTGTCTTAAGTACAGAACATTGTCATTGTTGATTGATACTTACACAAGAGGTTGGAATCCAGGATGCAAAATAGCCGCGGTAGTGGTCACGAGCTTTAACCTTCCTGCTTAGTATATGATTCAGACCAGAAAATACCAATGGTCTGAATCACATTTAACACCTATTAGGAACCTTTAATCTAAAGAATTTTAATCTAAGAATTCATCTGTGGTGACCCTAATATATACTAGGTCATCCCTAAGAAATATCAAAGCTTATTTACTGTGTTGCTTTCAGCCAGTTAGGTGCCATATGTGATACATGCTTGGGAAACTCGAGGTGGTGTAATGGTTAGCAAGCTTGTTTCACAAAAACCGTTACAAGTGTGCAGTGAGTTCAATCCTCACTGGGTGTCCAATACTTTCAACCTTGTACCACATCTATGCTGCACTTAGAAAATCATTATATGTGATACATGCTTGGACAAACATGTGCCATTTGAAACAAGACTGACCGGGCAGAAGATTTTCCTGCAGTAGGCTGCCATTATTTTCTGTGACAGACTGGTTGTAGATCACAATCTGTCCTGTTATTTAACCCATAACTGGAGGGAGAAGAGATGGGTTTATACCTTTCCCAAGAGTGTTCATAAGTGAATGCAACAAATTCAACTGGAATTCGAACACAGCTCTGATTTCATTCCAAGCCAATATCCACTGCACCACAATGCACATCCTGGATCCCCTTAGAGCTAGGTTCCTCAGAGGGTTGAGTTAGTGTTGTAGAGTGGCTGACACCCCTGCAGCACTCTCAATGATAGAATGGCCCATGGCCTAAAATGATCTACTTAAGTAAAAAATAGTAGCATTCGAGGGGTAATATTCGAGTGTCATTTGAGTAATATTCGGACTGTTTATTATGGCAACTATTACAATCTAAACCCCACCTATCTGTGTTGTAAGTTATATCTCGTCTGTTATTGCAACCATTGTACTGTTCTATATATATCCGTTTAGTACCAAATATTGTGCTGAATCATACCACAGCATACTTTCTTTGTGTATCATATCCACCCCAGTGATACAACAGTTAGATAACTTCAAAGCAACCAAGTGCAGAATTGGGTCTCAAATGATGTTAATAAATGCACTGATAAACAGTAAATGATCACAGTTGATCTTTGAAGAAACAGTGGTCAGAGGGACTGAGCAAGTTCTTGTCTTTGACCTCTATGTACACATATAGTCACCGCACATTAAAATCAACTGTGTTTCATCCTGCCACTGGGATGAGGCAAGTGAATAGCAGATCACAGTGTAGTATCTGTACATACTGCAAAATATGTTACACATAATATATATATATATATATATATATATATATATATATATATATAAACAGTGTTTTATATATTGGGAGATTATATAAATAAACAAAAAGCTTGAATTAATAAATATACTTTCAGCTTTAATGGATGTAAAATAGAACCCTATTTACGTTGTTCAGACTGTTGTTCTCATCTTTGTTGCCATATTGACGACATTTCAGCTGATGTATGCTCTGACCTTCTTGAAGTGATTGGAATTTCAAACTGAACCCTTTATTTCATTCACTGGGGGTATATTCTCATTTCATGAGTCATGCCAATTCCAGATGTGTCAGTCATCTCCATTTAAATCAACTAACTTTTTGATCACCTCTGCTGAAGCCAAGTATTGAACTCAAAAAACTGTGTCCAGTCACTGGATTCAACCAATGCTTTTATCCACAACAGTCCAAACAATGTAAATAGGGTAATTATAATAACTCATCTCAAAAATATAGACAAATGTAAAAGAGTACAGTTATCTAAAAAGAGTTTATCTGTGGGGTCCCTCATATGTACTGGGTTCATGTTAGGAGATACCAAAGAAAGTTTTGTGCTCTGTGTCCCCTCAGAAGATCAAAAGAGCTAGGTTCTTCAGAGGGTCGAGTGAGATAACTTCAAAGTTACCAAGTGCAGAAATGGTCCTTGAAAGGATGTGGGTAAGTGGATTGGCAAACATTAAGTGAACCCAGTTGAATTTTGGATAGAGAGAGAGCCATGTGGCTGGAAGTGACATAAATGCCCCATTCACAGGTGGGGAAGGAGTCAAGTTTTTCACATGTTTACAGGAGGATGTGTGTTGTGGTGCATTGGATATTGGCTCGGAACGAGAAATCAGGGAGCCGAGTTTGAAATCCAGCTGAATTCATTGCATTCACTTATGTACAAATACCCATGGGAAAGGTATTAATCCACCTATCCTTCCAGTTGTGGGTTAAATAACAGGACAGATTGGGTTCTAAAGCCTTGGTCAGCAACCAGTCTACTGCAGAAAGCAATGGCAACCTACTGCAGGATAATCTTCTGCTCAGTCAGTCATGTCTCTTTCGAGACATGATCACCCAAGCGTATATAACATATGGCACTTAACTGACTGACAGGAGGAAAATGAATGTTCAAATACTTGAAACCACATATCCTTTCCACCTGTGAAACTCCCTTCCATATACTTGCTTTCCTGACTGCTACAACCTCCAAGAATTTAAATGCAAAGTCAATTTTCATCTCTTATCCACTTCACTCCAGCCCTTTCCACATCACCGCATGTATCTTGATCTTTTCCTTTCTCTCTACCTTTGTAACTGTCTTCACTCCTGTGTTCACATCCTTCTCTTGCCATTTCTCTTTCACCCTCTATAGCTGGTTCATCTTTGTCTTCACTATCCCACTGTCTAAAACTTTAACTCTTATGTAGCTCCCTGTACATCAGTGATGGTACCGCCTTGCTTAGAGTAAAATGATTTAAAAAAAAAAAAGAAGAAAAAGTACTTGAAACCACATATCCTTCACAAATCTTAATTTGATAGAGTCCAGAGATGAATAAACAATTTTACTTAGTAACTTTTGGAAACTGAGGTGGAAGGAAAATCAAACTTTTACAGAATTACCTTTACTCTTCAACCATGACAGCAGCATACTATTAACGAATGTATAATAAAACAGAACAGGAAATTTGATAGTCATTCTTTTCTTCGAGAGTATTATACAAAAAATGAGTTGGTAATCATTAAAACAAAAATAGATTTCCTACCTGAGGACAATAGAGCTTTGTTCTATTCATTTGACATCATTTTGATTTTTGAAAAACTGCAATAGAAAACAAGCATTACTTTAAAATGAGTATGTTTTTCCCTTTTATATGTTGTAACTATAATTGGTATCCAGCACCACAGACCAGATCCACAGTGTGATTTCTTTCTTCCTATCCAATAAATTTTGCCAAGATTAAACTAGACTGTTCAGATAACTGCAATATATTAATTACCGCACACTAAGCAGTGGTTATGATGTTGTGTGAACAAACATTCCAAAATTCAAGGATGATAGCCAGAAATGACAAATTGCAAAATGCTGTTAAATGTTTATCAACTCAAATGCAATGATTATATATAGTGAAGAAAACGGCGACTTACCTCATCAAACCAAGCGACAGCGCGTCGCGTTAATACTACGACGGAAAATGCGGCGAAAAAGAAAATTACAAACCCAAACAGAAAAAAGGGGCACATATTCCGCATAACATGCTGAACAAGGAATATTTTTAAAAAGAAAAAAAAAAAAAAAAAAAAGTCCGTCGCAGGAGTCGCTATGGGACTGTATGCAAATATTTGGCATCCTCTCTGAGTTCTTGGCCAATGGAAAAAATTGATTGGCCGATAAAAGCAGTCGTTGTTCTCGAAGCGGGAAAGAATGTTTTTGGGTCTAACTGGTTAGGTGGATAGCAGTTCGCAATATTGTACCGGCGAGTTGAATTGTCAGCATTTTCTTTTCCTGGCCCGATATTCGAGTAATTTGCGAGAAAATATTTCCTAAATTATAGTTACATTAAGTTTGTCTTCAGTATCAGGGATAGAGGACATGTAACTATACAAGTGGGCATTGAAATCAACACCCAGAAGTGACAGTCTGTTTCATGCTAAATGCAATTGTCAGATCATGTGTATTGTGTTTTTGCTTGACAGGTCAGTGATGCATTGTAGGTAGACTATTGTTTTATTCTAACAGTTATTTTGGCAAGTGTAGTTTGTTAATTTGTTTATTATTTTGTTAGTTTATTTGTTTGGATTATTTTACTTGCTTTTCTTTATTTTCATATTAGCAGTATAGTGCGGTGTTGCTTGGGTGTAATGAAAGCTTTAAAATTAATCCATGGTCCTGGAGCTCAGACTCTTTGTACATTGGCATGAAAAGCAATAGTTGTTTCCAGTTAAAGCGAAACTGTAGACTGAAAGAAAAATGAATGGATGTAAGTCAAATTTTGATTTCCTGGTATCGATATCAAATAAGTTTTTTCGGCGTGAACTGAATTTTGAAGGCTAAATAAGTCCTCTGAGTAAATGGTATCATGGCTGAGACTAAGAACTACAATTATACCTACTTAGAACCAAACCCGAAGCAAAAACTAAAATGAACGGGCTGAAAAAATACAGACATACAAGCAGATAAACATACACACTCACAAACATCTTGCCTTTTATATATATTATCGATTTTCTGCACTATTGTAAGAACTGCAACCTGGAAACTTCTGAATATCGTTTCTTATATCTTTGTCTAGGAGTGTATCAAATTTGATTATAATCAGACCACTCCTTCTATAATCCGATTTTTTTCGATTATCGATATTTATCGGCAGTACCTCGACAAAAAAGCTAGCTAAGAACACTCACAGACGCTTATAATACAACTGTGTAAATTTTCAAGAAAATCGGTTCAGCCGTTTCAGAGTCTATAGGTAATGGACACACATAGAGACAAAGTTCCATTTATAAATAAGTTTAGATTTAGATAAATTTAGATTAGATATTCTTGTTTCTTTTCAGTCCTTAATTTTTAAGTAGTGTAGGAAACATTTATGTCATTATCTGCATTTTGAGACAAATTTTGATCATTTATTTAGTAGTTTGTTTTGATCTGGGAAGGTAATTAAATGTATTTTTGCCTCCCAGCATAATTTAGTTTTTAGATACGTTGTTCTAGGCTGATGTTCTTTTCTTTATTTTCCATATTTTTAGTATTTGTTATTTTTTCTTTTAATCTCCCAGATAAGTTTAGAAAGTATTGTGCTGTTTGCATAATTGTTATTTATAAAAATATTTTGTGAGTAGTTTCTTTCTTTCCAGAGAGCTTCAGTTACACTTATACTAATATAAATTTTTCTTCTTTATCAGTTCCTTTTAATCCTTTGTTGCATATTGGTTACAATTGTAGCCAATATGCAACAAAGGGTTAAAATAGCTTGGTATATTGTTTTGCAAGCAATTGCTGTTTAAGGGACATTCATTCTTTATTCTGCAGTTACATGTGAACTTAACTGTCAAGCAAAAAACAATGCACATGGCCTGACGATGGATTAACATGAAACAGACTGTCTCTTCCAGGTGTTGACCACAATGGTTACTTTTATATTTACATGCACTTTAGCCCATAAATATAGCTTACATTAAAACATAATAAAACAAAATATATATATGTGTCATGTAAAAGGAAGTGTCAATTCAAAAGGGGGGAGGTGTAATAGAGGAAAAAGTGTCAGCACGAACACATGGTTGAATGCTGATTACCGGATAACAAATAAAACTTTAAGAAAATTATTTTACTGGAGACTAGCAGTATAGCCCGGCGTTGCTCGGGTGTAATGAAAACTTTAAAACTAATCAATCGTCCTGGAGCTCAGACTCTTTGGACGTTGGCACGAAAGACTAAAAAGCAATAGTTGTTTCCAGTTAAAGCGAAACCATAAACTGAAAGTAAAATGAATGGATGTAAATCAAATTTTAATTTCCTGGTATTGATATCAAATTTTCTGCACTATTGTAAGAACTGCAACCTTGAAACTTCTGAATATCATTTCTTATGTCTTTGTCTAGGAGTGTATCAAATTTGATTAAAATCGGACCACTCCTTCTATAACCCGATTTTTTCGATTATCGATATTTATCGGGGGCACCTAGACACAAAGCCTAGCTAAAAACACTTGCAGACGCTTATAGTACAACTGTGTAAATTTTCAAGAAAATTGGTTCAGCCATTTCGGAGTCTATAGGTAACGGACACACACAGACAAAGTTCCATTTATAAATAAGTTTAGATTACATGACCATGATAAGAAACTATATTAAGCACCAGACAAAAGTCTGAGCAGATCAACGAGATGAATCAACTGTGTTGATCAACCAGATTACGAGTATCAGCTGCAGTTATACTAATTACAACTGAGTAGCAGAGTTCAGTGTTCACAGTGTGATATTACTATTTAACCCTTGAGTAGCTTATTCAGGAGAATTTCCAAGAAAGGATGCTATGTATTATCAGGGGAATTTTCTTAATACAGTACTATTCACAAGATACATGAATAACTACCTTGCAATAGCAAGATACCTGAATATCACCTCATAGTAATAGCTATTACTACAAATTTATGAGTAAGTGAAGCAATATAGCAAGACTCAAGACAACACAACAGTGTGATACAACACATCAGTAACCTTTTAAGTCACAATAAACCAATGGGATGTGCGTTGTGGTACAGTGGATATCAGCTCGGAATGAGAAACCAGGGAGCCGAGTTCGAATTCCAGCTGAATCCATTGTATTCACTTACGCGCAAATACCCTTGGGAAAGGTATTAATCCATCTCTTCCCTTCAGTTATGGGTTAAATAACAGGACAGATTGGGTTCTATAGCCTTCGCTGGCAACAAGTTTACCGTAGAAAGCAATGGCAACCTACTGCAGGATAATCTTCTGCCCAGGCAGTCATGTCTCTTTAGAGACATGATCGCCCAAGCGTGTATCACGTATGGCACTTAACTGACTGAATATCATAGTTGAAATCATGATTAAGGCTTCTACTGGGCATAAAGTGGGGGATCAGTTTTATATTGTTATGAAGTAATAGACTGATCCCCCACTAATTACTATTTAATAATATAATACATCTCTTCCTCCTCTAGCTATGAGTCAAATAACAGGACAGATTGGGTTCTATAGCCTTGGCTGGCAACTGGTCTACCGCAGAAAGAAATGGCAACCTACAGTGGGATAATCTTCTGCCGAGTCAATCATGTCTCTTTCGACTGACTGGTTACAACAATATGGATAGAAAGTGTTTTATATTTACACTATTTACAATTTACAAATGAACATGACAAAGATGAGGACAACAGTTTGAACAATGACAATAGTGCAAATAGTTACAATATCTCATTTTAGAAATACAGACGAGTGTTTTAGATATCAGGAAATTATATAGAATTACGTAAAGAAACATAAAGCTTGATCAGATAAATTAATCTTGACTTTAACAGATGTAAAACTGTTTAAGCTACACAGGTAAGTGACTTGTCTCCAATCAGAAACAAAGGTAATCAACCCTGGTGAGATAATTATATCCTGTAGTAAAATTCCTTTGACTAAGAAAAAATTTCTTACAAAGGCCTGGCTCTTTCTAGTAGGACACTTGTCATCGCATTTTTTAACGCCAAGTCTAACCAACTTAATTATACCAGCCATTATACAAATACCTTTCATATTTTCCCAATGTCTTAAAGAAATAACGTTTGAGTAATTCTGAAGGGGGAGTTTTTCAGATCTTAAAATTCCAAGGTCTATTTTCTAGATCGAGTTATTTACACTATTTACATGTAGGATGTGCATAGTGGTATAGTGGATATCGGCTTGGAACGAGAAGCCGGGGAGCCGAGTTCGAATTCCAGTTTCGAGAGCCAGCAAGGATAGGGAAACATGGAAGGCCATGATCACCTACGTCCTGAAGGGACAGGGCACATAGAAGAAGAATATATATACCAACTGTTTATAAGAAATTATGTGGATATAAAGTGGGGGATCAAATATATATTATAATCAATATATAAACTAATCCCTCATTTTGTGGCCATGTTAGTTTCTATATATTTATGTTCTAGATTTATGGGCTTGAGCTAGTGGATGGCAGAGCAGGGTTTGGGTGGGGCAACAGGAGAATGTGTGCTAAGAGCCAGCAGGGATAAGGAGACATGGAAAGCCATGATCGCCTATGTCTTGAAGGGACATGGTGCATAGAAGAATATATGTTATTCTGCTTTCACAATTTAATATATGGTAAATGATACTCGAATTTCAGCCGAATTCATTGCATTTACTCACGCGCAAATACCCTTAGGAAAGGTATTAATCCGTCTATTGCTTCCAGTTATGGGTTAAATAACAGGACAGATTGGGTTCTATAGCCTTGGTCGGCAACCAGTCTACAGTAGAAAGCAATGGCAACCTACTGTGCGATAATATTCTGCCCAGTCAGTCATGTCTCTTTTGAGACATGATCGCCCAAGTGTGTATCACGTATGGCACTTAACTGACTGACTGAAATGATACTCAGCTTTTGTGCATGTACATGTTTGTGTGTTTTCATGATGAAATTCTGTTAAAGTTATAATTTGGAATACAGTTTGATATTTTTATGAAATTTTAGGATATTATATGGATTAATGTTGTGAAAAAGTTTTTTTATGTCAAGTATTTGATTGGTTGACCGACTGATTTCATTTAGTGGCATATAATCAACCTCAATGGGTTATTTAATACCAAAATCTAAATATTTTGAACAATTTCTTTATAGCTTCACTTAAATATACAGGGTGTATCAAAAATATGTTTACAAACTTTGGGATGGGTTCCTTATACCAAAACAAGGACTAAAGTCCATATAAACATATCTGCAAATCCTTTACTTTTTTGTTATTGAGTTTAAAGTCTGAGGTAGACACTTAAATGTGCAATTCAATATACAATCCAAAAATACTATGTGGCAAGTATATGCCACCAAAATAAGCTAAAATGTCCATATCTAAACTTATTTATAAATGGAACTTTGTCTGTGTGCGTGTGTCCATTACCTATAGACTCCGAAACAGCTGAACCAATTTTCTTGAAAATTTACACAGTTGTACTATAAGCATCTACGAGTGTTCTTAGCTAGGTTTTGTGTCGAGGTACCCCCGATAAATATAAAAAATAATCGGGTTATAGAAGGAGTGGTCTGATTTTAATCAAATTTGATACACTCCTAGACAAAGACATAAGAAACAATATTCAGAAGTTTCCAGGTTGCAGTTCTTACAATAGTGCAGAAAATTTGATATCGATACCAGGAAATCAAAATTTGACTTACATCCATTCATTTTTCTTTCAGTCTACGGTTTCGCTTTAACTGGAAACAACTATTGCTCTTTAGTTTTGTACAATGCTCTGCCAAATCCTGTACTGCAATATTTGGGATGTTTTCTAATTTCGTCAGGACCAATTTTCTCATCTCTGCGTTTGTTTCTGATACAAGGCCCTGAACAAATACCAAGCACTTGAGATTGTCTGCGCTCAAATCAGCCCGCTTAAATTCTTTGCAATGCTTGTTTACATTTGTTGCATATGTTATGTAATCTTGTTCATCTTCCTTCATTAAATTCAAACATTTCCACCTCTTGTGAAACAGATGTTTTCTTGCTGAAAAGTTCCATTAATATATTTACCACCTCAGTAAATTTTAAATCACAGGTGTTTTTAGGTAAAATATAATTTACCATTTTGCTATGTTCAGACATTCCTAACTTATTTAGAAGAAGTCTCACCTTTTTTCTGACCATGAATAGCAGTCTATGGCATACAAATCTGTGTATTTTTTGTAATAATCCTCAAAAGTTACTTCTTCGTCTGTATTGTATGTGAAAGTCTCAATTGAGTTCCAAACTGTATTCTCTGGAAAAGAATCTTGAATATTTTTATCTTTCCTTTTCTTAGTTACATCCAGAATTTTCTTTTAAAATTCCATTTGCATCTGTACCATATTTTGTTGAAATTTTAAGTACTTGTCGAAAATTTCCTCCTGAATTTGCTTCTGGAATGTACTTTACTGTTCTAGAATTTTTGCTTGCTCTTCCACCTGGAATTTAAAAAATTTCTGGAATAAACCTTTAAATTTCTCCATTTTTATGCAAGAAATTTATACCACATTTTATGTTTTTGAGCTGGAGAGTCAAATGAATTCATAATTCGTGACCTATTGAACAACTGTATATTGAGAATACAACTATATTTTTTTTTTTTTACATGTACAAATTTTGTTGTCCAAAGATTATCTTTTTTAACTACTCCACACTTTTTTGAAGTCTTCTGAGCAAAAATTTTGTTGCTTTGTGACTGAGATCTTGTTGTCAAAGTATTCGTAACTTTGCAATTTTCTTCAACTGTCATCTTTATTTAGTTAAATTTCTTTGGTGTGAGAGAAAAAAATTTTCTCTCCTACTCCGCATGAACTTGCAAAATTTCTGTTGTCGCTGATTTTGTTGTGGCGACTTTTGCCTTGAGAAAAAACACGTTTTCTCTCCTCTTCCGAGTGAATTTGTAGATCTTTGTTGTCAATTATGTTGTGGAGTAGTTTTCAGGTTATAATCGTGTTAGGTTGGTTGCTAATTGACTTAACGTACCCAAAATGTTAGGAACTTGGTAATCTCCCACTGAAAGCTGACTTCTTAGTATTCGGCTAACTGCCAACTAATATCAACTGCCTAGTAGTTCTACTGAACTCCAATAGAAGTCTAAAGAACTCTTATGAACTTCCTGTTAACTCTTATTAATATAGGAGGGAGAGTCCATTATCTGAGGAGTAAGTGTTTTTCCCTATAACACCCTCTGAGGTCCCACAGTGTTTTGTTTGGGGGATCAGTTTTTGGCTATAACTGGGACCCTAACAAGTGCTAGTCAGGGTGGATGTAGAAACAACAGTAATCAAGAGGTAATCCCACACTCCTCAAAACCTCTTTATCAGATGCCTTGCTATTGGATGTATATTTATCATCATACACAGGACTGAATCTACCTTCCTCCATCTATGGATTAAATATCAAGACAGACTGAAAAATTTTTTTCAGAGAAAAATATAAATTTCAACCAAGACTTGGTCAATGCCAACAATCTAGTTTGCATATAGACGCTGTCATTTGTCATTTACTTTATATAAGCCCAAAATGAATATATTGTGGTGGATAGGAAATTAATTAAAAGCAACTTTCTTCTTCACTTTTACAAAAATTCACAATGATGTGTGAAATCTTGGTTTTGCCAATTAGAAAAATGATTGACCATATGCTTAAAGAAAAAGTCGAAACTGGATTAGGCGAGTAGATGTTAAATTAATTTTCTGACCAATGGAAGCAATTTGCAAGACTGAAAAGAGTTAGTGATCCAGTGCGAAAAAACTAAATGACTATAAAGGCTTCGGTCAGTGTCAGCCAGTCAGTCAGATGGGAAATGTGACGGGAGAAACTTCAAGTCAACCCTGACATAAGGTTGTGTTGCACGCTCATTCTTTCTTTCTCGTGTGCTGATTCATTTTACTTCTTCTTCTCCATTCTCAACATTCCCATATGCTTCATCTTATACTTGATAACAGACATTTTAAGACTGAGTGAATACTTCAAAGACACTCCTACCAACAAACACTCATATATACTTACATATATACACAAACTCTTTCCAACAAATTACTACTACGAACATTTCTACAACTCTTGATACTCTTAACTCATTGACCATTAACTTCTGCAATTCATGTTATTCTTTTCTATCAATAAATTTATATTTTAACATGCAAAATGTATACCTTATTCTTCCACACTAATCCACATATTCCAACCTGCTGATGATTACGAATAAAAATGCTTAGTTGTAGGGAGTTCGGTTATGTATGACACAAGGCTGAATTAATAAACATAAACCATCTCCCTACTGATTCATATATGTCCCAAAATGAGAAATGAATGTAACCAGCTCAGCCCTCCATCATTGAGAGTTCAGGATGAGATCATAATCTAAATTATTTTCTTCAGATTGAAAAAAAAAAAAATCATCTTTCCTAAAAACTGGATTGGCTACTTTCTCTAGAAAGAGAGAGAGAAAGAAAAAGTGAAAGAAAGAAAGCAAAAAAGAAAAGAAAGAAAAGAGAAGAAAAAGAAGAAAAGAAAAAGAAAGAAGAAGAAAAAGAAAAAAGAGAAAGAGAAAAAGAGAGAAAGAGAAAAAGAGAGAGAAAGAGAAAGAAAGAGAAAAAGAGAAAGAAAGAAAAAGAAAAAGAGAAAGAAAGAAAGAAAGAGAGAGAAAGAGAAAGAGAGAGAAAGAGAGAGAGAAAGAAAGAGAGAGAGAGAAAGAGAGAGAGAGAAAGAGAGAGAGAGAAAGAGAGAGAGAAAGAGAGAGAAAGAGAAAGAGAGAAAGAAAGAGAGAAAAAGAGAGAAAGAGAGAAAAAGAGAGAAAAAGAGAGAGAGAGAAAAAGAGAAAGAAAAAGAGAGAAAGAGAAAGAGAAAAAGAAAAAGAGAAAGAAAGAGAAAGAAAGAAAAAGAAAGAAAGAAAGAGAGAAAGAGAGAGAGAAAAAGAGAAAGAAAGAGAAAGAAAGAGAAAGAAAGAAAGAAAAAAGAGAAAAAGAAAGAGAAAGAAAGAAAAAGAAAGAAAAAGAAAAAGAGAAAGAAAAAGAAAAAAGAAAGAAAAAGAAAAAGAGAAAGAAAAAGAAAAAAGAAAAAGAAAGAAAGAGAAAGAAAAAGAAAAAGAAAGAAAAAGAAAGAGAAAGAAAAAGAAAAAGAAAGAAAAAGAAAAAGAGAAAAAGAAAGAAAAAGAGAAAAAGAAAGAAAGAAAGAAAGAAAAAGAAAAAGAAAAAGAGAAAAAGAAAGAAAGAAAAAGAAAAAGAAAGAAAGAAAAAGAAAAAGAAAGAAAAAGAGAAAGAAAGAAAAAAGAAAGAAAAAGAAAGAAAAAGAAAAAGAGAAAAAAGAAAGAAAAAGAAAGAAAAAGAAAAAGAGAAAAAGAAAGAAAAAGAAAAAGAAAAAGAAAAAGAAAAAGAAAAAGAAAAAGAAAAAGAAAGAAAAAGAGAAAAAGAAAGAGAAAGAGAGAAAGAGAAAAAGAGAGAAAGAGAAAAAGAAAGAAAGAGAGAAAGAAAGAAAAAAGAAAGAAAAAGAAAGAGAAAGAAAGAAAAAGAAAGAAAAAGAAAAAGAGAAAGAGAAAAAGAAAGAAAGAAAAAGAGAAAGAAAGAAAAAGAAAGAAAGAAAAAGAGAAAAAGAAAGAAAAAGAAAAAGAAAGAAAAAGAGAAAGAAAGAAAAAGAAAGAAAAAGAAAAAGAGAAAGAAAGAAAAAGAAAGAAAGAAAAAGAGAAAGAAAGAAAAAGAAAGAAAGAAAAAAGAGAAAGAAAGAAAAAGAAAGAAAAAGAGAGAAAGAAAGAAAAAAGAAAGAAAAAGAGAGAAAGAAAGAGAAAGAAAAAGAAAAAGAGAAAGAAAAAAGAAAAAGAAAAAGAAAAAGAGAGAAAGAGAAAAAGAAAAAGAGAGAAAGAAAAAGAAAGAAAGAAAAAGAAAGAAAGAAAAGAAAGAAAAAGAAAAGAAAGAAAAAAGAAAAAGAAAAAAAGAAAGAGAAAAAAGAAAAAAGAAAAAGAAAAAGAAAAAGAAAAAGAAAAAGAAAAAGAAAAAGAAAGAAAGAGAAAAAGAAAGAGAAAAAAGAAAGAGAAAAAGAAAAAGAAAGAGAAAAAGAAAAGAAAAAGCTAGTTTAGAAAAAATGGAAATTAAAAAAGAAAAAAAGAAACAACTATTTTAGAAGAAGTAGAAGGAAATAATGAGTAATTTATGTGATGAGATTGTGTCAAATACCCCAGCAGGAACAATGGATAGGAAATTGTTGGAAATGATTATTAGAGCAATGAAAAATGAAAATTTGCTAGACGTTATTGTCCTAATGAGGATTTTAGCAAATGGCATTTCAGCCTCTTATTTAGAAGAGAAATTCATTATTACTCCAGATCTCAACTGTCTCATTTATTCATTTATATAATTCAACATTACAGATGCTGGTACAAAAAAAAGAACACGGTTGGTTTCTTGAATCGCACTTACCTGTCTTGATATAGTTCAAAAGCATCTTTACAGGTTTGATATTTTAATATTATTAGAAATTTTCCAAGCAAACACTGAACTTTCTCTTATCATGGTGGATAAGGGTTCTCCAAAGGAGGCTTCTAGCCTTGAACACCTATTGCAACTCAAGATCCTTACAGACGCAAATGGAATATAATACAATCCTTTGGTAAAGATGCTGAGAATAATTATTGTTTCCTTGTATCACTCCAGTAATTATCTGACTCTTCCTGCCATGCTCCCTTTTTACAAGAGCCAGATCAGACCAAAATGGAGTGTTTCTGCCATACCTGGGCTGGAGCTGCCCAGTCCTCACTTGCCTGTCTTGATAGAGCTCAAAAGTTTCCATAAGGCCTTATGGCTGATGAATCATTTCCCAGCTTACCTCTTTCCTCACAGATGGAACGTTAATAGCCTCTTACTACTCTATTGCAATTTTCATGGCAATCATAGTGTTATTTACATTCAGTCAGTTAAGTGCCATATGTGATACATGCTTGGGTGATCATGTCTCAAAAGCAACATGACTGACTGGGCAGAAGATTATCCCGCAGTAGATTGCCATTGCTTTCTGTGGTAGACTGGTTACCAGTCAAGGCTATAGAACTCAATCTGTCCTGTTATTTAACCCATAACTGGAGGGAAGAGAGGAATACCTTTCCCAAGGGTATTTGTGCGTAAGTAAATGTAGCGATTTCAACTGGAATTTGAACTCAGCTCCCCAATTTCTTGTTCTGAGCTGTTATCCACTGCACCACAATATACATCCATTAATTACATCAGTGAAACAAAGAAAAACCAAAAAGAACAAAAAAAAAAATGAAAAAAAAAAAACAACAGAAATCAAAACAAAACAAAAAACACAAAAATATTTTTAATTCCATAGTTCTTGCCCACTCTTATGCTTATATGCCATCATACTCTATACCTTGAGTGGCTCTTAGGCCTTGCATTGGGATTAGCAAGAAATTTTTTTTTTTCACTTATCGATTTATCTAATTTTAGGGACAATGTTGCTTTGAATAGAAAAATATTGTTTCTCAGACATGAAATTATACTCAAGGAAGCCTGGAGAACCCAACAGCCAAAATCAAAGATTAGGATATTAGTCTGAATGATTCATGAAAATAGTTAGCTGAGAACTTCAGACAAGACTGAGAAAAGCTTTGGTCATAATTTAGTACAAACTTATTTGCCTGGAGACGGTATTCTATTACGTCACCTGTTTGATGATCAACTAGACAAAGCAAGTATGTAAACACAATCCGGATACAGAGAGGTGAATCAATTTTCCCAACAGGGTTGAGCTAATTGTTACCATGGTTAACACCCCCCTCCACTCCCAAAATCTAACTTTAGATGTTGGAACCAGTCATGTAAAACCAGGTAAATCTAAACCCCACTATTTCAGTTCTAATTATGACCACAATGGTAAGTCCATTTCAAATTGCTTCCATGTTGGTTGTCTAAATAAAGTCTATAAATAATCCTAAATTTATCAACTCAAGAGAGTATTTGAAATATTTAAAAAGAAAAAAAAATCTTTGACGACTTTACTATATCTAATTCAGATAAAAGAAATAATATTACCATATCCCTTTAGAAGCCCTATCTATTTAGGATGTAGGGGCTCATAGCTCTCTACAAATTCCGATCCTTTAATATTTGGCTACATTTCTGAAATGAGATATTTACATTATTTACATTGTTTGGATTGTTGTCCTCATCTTTATTGTCATAACATTTCAGCCATTGTACACTCCAACAAATGTGTCTTGTGGTGCAGTAGATATCGGCTCAGAACGAGAAATCAGGGAGCTGAGTTCAAATTCCAGTCAAATTCCTTGCATTCATTTATGCGCAAATACCCTTGGGGAAAAGTATTAATTCATCTCTTCCCTCCAGTTATGGGTTAAATACTAGAACAGATTGGGTTCTATAGCCTTGGCTGGCAACCAGTCTACTGTAGAAAGTAATGGCAACCTACTGCAGGATAGTCTTCTGCCTAGTCAGTCATGTATTTTTATACTTTCATAATGTTTTCACCACAGTTTGAGGGCCAACCACCTGACCATAGCTGGGACCCCAACATGCACCACCACTGAGTCAGGTGGACCCAGGAACAACAGCAACCAAGAAGCAGCTCCATGCTTCTCAAAACATCCTAATTACAGGACTTGCTGCCGGATGCAGTTTATCGTCATACCCAGGATGTGATTCTCTGTCTAGTCGCTGGCATACAATGAACGTACGGTCTTGCAGGTGCAACGGAAATATTCACTCGACACCTGTTCATCTGCAAAGGTTCGTATATCGACGTGTTGGATGCAATGTATAAGTGGTTCAAATTTAGCAATGCTACCAAACTCTGGAATTATTCAATAGTCAAATATTTTGTCCATAATAAAATTCAACCTGCCAAAATTATTTGTGATTGATAGTCCTCTCTGTAAAGGGGTTATAGAGAGGGAAAGAAACTGTAAAGGGGTTCTGATTAGTTTTTTGTTTTCACTCTTTAGTAATGTTTGTTTTCTAATTTTATACACTCAGTAAGCCCTTGTGTCTTAGTGGCTTTGCTGCCTTGCTTGTAGTATACTTGATATTAAAAAAAAAAAAAGTAAAAAAAGAGAAGTATATTGTGAAAATTTTACCAACATCAGCTGGTTAATACCTATTTTACTGTGAAAATACTGACTTGATAATTCAACAGTGTAATAAAAACATGAAAGGAAGATAAAGACTTGCCTTTCAAGTAACGATTGTTGGAAAAAGTGTTGATATTTAAATATTGCATTGTTTTCTCAAGGTCATTGTTTTATTGTCAGTCATGGGAAGATAACATCTTTAAATAACAAGTCATTTTGTTTGAAGACAATTGTCAAATATGGCATCCATTTCTAACATAAAACGTTAGCTACCTTGAAAAGCTAATAATTTTTATTTCAGTTCTTATGAAAACATTTTAAAACTTACTGATATTATTGTAATGTCTACATGAAAACTGTTCACCTGAGTGATTTTCATAAAATATGGAAAATAGCTGACATGTACAGAAATGTTTCAGTTACAGCATAACACTGAAAATAAAGAAAAAACAGTTTCTTATAATTTATGCATGTTTTTTAAACTATTTTCACTCCAAGCCAGGTAATCAAACTGTAAAGGGGTTATAGAGAGGGAAAGAAACTGTAAAGGGGTTATAGAGAGGGAAAGAAACTGTAAAGGGGTTATAGAGAGGGAAAGAAACTGTAAAGGGGTTATAGAGAGGGAAAGAAACTGTAAAGGGGTTATAGAGAGGGAAAGAAACTGTAAAGGGGTTATAGAGAGGGAAAGAAACTGTAAAGGGGTTATAGAGAGGGAAAGAAACTGTAAAGGGGTTATAGAGAGGGAAAGAAACTGTAAAGGGGTTATAGAGAGGGAAAGAAACTGTAAAGGGGTTATAGAGAGGGAAAGAAACTGTAAAGGGGTTATAGAGAGGGAAAGAAACTGTAAAGGGGTTATAGAGAGGGAAAGAAACTGTAAAGGGGTTATAGAGAGGGAAAGAAACTGTAAAGGGGTTATGGGGAGGGAAAGAAACTGTAAAGGGGTTATGGGGAGGGAAAGAAACTGTAAAGGGGTTATAGAGAGGGAAAGAAACTGTAAAGGGGTTATAGAGAGGGAAAGAAACTGTAAAGGGGTTATAGAGAGGGAAAGAAACTGTAAAGGGGTTATAGAGAGGGAAAGAAACTGTAAAGGGGTTATGGGGAGGGAAAGAAACAGAGGACAATAAAAGATTCAAGGAAGCAGAAGATGACAATTGGCATTGCATTTAAAATTTTTGAAGATAATAGTTGTCAGGAAGGCACATAAAAGAAGAAGATATTTTCAGTGTATCGGGTCTGTACTGATCCTTTAATACTTTTTTTTATATTTCTGAACAGTTTTTCTAACACTACCTGCCTGTGGAATTCCCTTTCATATATTTGCTTCCCCGACAGCTACAATCTCCAGAAATTTAAATGTAAGGTCAATAGACATCTTTTCTCTCACTAACTCGCATCCACCATTCTCTCAAGCTCTTTTCTCCATCCACTCCACTCCCATTACACCAGTATTCTCATCCATTTATTACCCTCATCCTGCCATTTCCTTTAACTAACCCCTCTTTCTCATCACTTTCCCCTATGTCACCCCCTGTGCAACAGTGGTAGTAAAATGCCTTGCTTGGGGTGAAATGATTAAGAAAAGAAAATTTACACAATTGACATTGTTCAGACTATTGTTCTGATCATTATTGTCATATTCACTACATCTTGACCGTTCGAGCCAGAGACATCTGAACAATAAATGGTCAGTATAAGCAGTACCCTACAACCTAACAACTACTCTGGGTACCTGATAGCAGCGCCAACAAACACAGATAAGAGGGTGCAAGAAGATAAAAACATTCAGAAAACAACCTTGATCTACTTACATTATGTGAAGTAAAACAGTACAAGAGAAAGAAATATTAGTATAGAACTTAGGGTTACAACTAGCAATTACAACTTTAGTATTCTCATATTCATAAAATTATGTTTACTGGCAATAACATTCAGTCAGTCAGTTAAGTGTCATACGTGATAAACGATTGGGTGATCATGTCTCGAAAGAGGCATTACTGACTGGGCAGAAGATTATCCTGCAGTAGGTTGTCATTACTTTCTGTGGTAGACTGGTTACCAGCCAAGGCTATAGAACCCAATAAGTTTTTTTCATTGTAAACTGAATTTTGAAGGCTAAATAAGTCCTCTGAGTAAATGGTATCATGGCTGAGACTAAGAACTACAATTATACCAACTTAGAGCCAAGCCCAAAGCAAAAACTAAAATAAAAGGGCTGAAAAAATACAGACATACAGGCAGATAAACAGATACACAAACATCTTGCCTTTTTTATATATATATACACACACACTTAATCGATTTTCTGCACTATTGTAAGAACTGCAACCTTGAAACTTCTGAATATCGTTTCTTATGTCTTTGTCTATGAGTGTATCAAATTTGATTAAAATCTGACCATTCCTTCTATAACCTGATTTTTTTGATTATCGATTTTTATCGGGGGTACCTGGACACAAAACCTAGCTAAGAACACTCGCAGACGCTTATAGTACACATGTGTAAATTTTCAAGAAAATCGGTTCAGCCATTTCGGAGTCTATAGGTAACGAACGCACACAAAGTTCCATTTATACATAAGTTTAGATTAGATTAGATTAGATTTAGAATTGATCAATATTTACAATGTTTGAACCTTTGTCCTCATCTTTTTCATATTCATGACATTTTGGTCACTGTATGCAAAGATGCATGGATAAAAGATTTGGCTCAAGTAATCAGTGACTTGACCAAAAGCATTGTGAGTTCAATACCTTTTCAGGTGAACAAAAACCTTGAAAAGTTGAGTTAGTAAAGGAAAATAACTGAAACTGAAATATCCACAAAAGGCATGGCGTGTAGAACGAGAACAATCTACTCCAGCAGACAAAATAAAGGAATCGTTAGAAATTTCAACATATATCACCTGAAGAAGACCGAAATGTACAATATGACAGTAAAGACAAGGACAAAAGTTCAAACTATATAAATAGTTACAATACCTCATCCCAGAAATGTAGACAGATATTTAAATATTTGAAAGGTTAAATGAAGAATACTGAATTTAGAAAAAAAAAACCCACATACACGGTAACAGGCTTACAGACACGTCATGTTTAGACACCAGTTTCTATATGATCCCTAAAGTCAAGTAACATTGAGTCTGATCAGTGCCTAGATGGCTGACAGCTTTGGAAAACCAGGTGCTGTTAGCTTGGATGTGCAGGTGGTGTAATGGACAAAGACTTGGAATTGGAAATTGGCGTTAAGTAACGTTAAGGACAGCTTGGGAAGATCAGTTGTTGTAAGCTTGGATGCGTAGGGGATGTAATGGATAATGACTTGAAATCATTAATCAGAGAGCCAAGTTCCAATTCCAGTTGGGTTTGTTATATTCACTTACATGCAAATACTGTTGGGAAAGGTATGACTCCACCCCTTCTCCCTGTAGCTATGAGTTAATTATTAAGACCTGTATCACTAAATCCTTATAAAAATTTTTGCAGTTCAAAAATATTTTCTGGTTTTAAATAATCTGAAAAGAGATGATAAGCTGTAAAAAATTGAATCAAAAGCATAAAAGTCAAAATAGCATATTGGTATCTATATTCATCCTTTGAGAGAAGTATCGTAACTTTTATGTTAATCTCATTGAATCTGGTCAGTACCTAAATGGGTGACCGCATGAGAATACCAGGTGCTGTTAGCTTGGATGTGCAGGTGGTGTAATGGATAATGACTTGGAATTGTTTATTGGAAAACCAAGTTCCAATTTCAGTTGGGTTGTTAGATTCACTTTATTTTTTTAACGCAGTATGGTTCCCCCTTCAGAAATGTAGACAGATATTAAAATATTTGATTGATAAACAATCTAACATTTGAAAGATTAAATGAAGAATACTGAATTAAAAAAATATCACATACAAGGTAACAGGCTTACAGCCACATCATCCAGTTTTTATATGATTATATGAATTCCAGTTGAATTCCTTGCATTCACTTGCATGCATATACCCTTAGGAAAGGTATTCATCCATTTCTTCTCTCCAGTTATGGGTTAAATAACAGAAAAGATTGGGTTCTATAGCCTTGGCTGACAACCAGTATACTGCAGAAAGTAATGGCAACCTACTGTGGGATAATCTCCTGCCCAGTCGATCATGTCTCTTTTGAGACATGATCACCCAAAGTGTGTATCATATATGGCGCTTAACTGACTTAGGATGTACGTTGTGGTGCAGTGGATATTGACTCGGAATGACAAATCGAGAAGCCAGATTTTAATTCTAGTTGAATTCTTTGCATTCACTTGCACGTATATATCCTTGGGATAGGTATTTATCCATCTCTTCCCTCCAGTTATGGGTTAAATAACAGAACAGATTGGGTTCTATAGCCTTGGCTGACAACCAGTCTCCCACAGAAAGTAATGGCAACCTACTGTGGGATAATCTTCTGCCCAGTCAGTCATGTCTCTTTTGAGACATGATCACCCAAGTGTGTATCATGTATAGCACTTAACTGACAGACTTGTTTTAATTTCTTTTGTCTTTTATATGCCACGTCCTTTTGAAAAAAAAAATGTATCCTGAATCAAATGAACTGATGTTTCACAAAAGGAGTACTACTAACCAGTACTCAATTTCAATACAGTTCAAAAGCATCTACATGGCCTTGTGCATGATGAATTATTTTTTCACTAAATCCATAGACAAAAAATTACAAATATATCATGTTTTTATGACAAATGTTCTGATGAATTATATTCTTTACCTGCACTAGTTCAAACCTTTCCAGCTAAGATTTACCATTCCATATACCCTGAGATGAATCATCCCTATTCCCTTGGCATTCAATTAGTAACAAGTACTTTTCAGTCTCTCACCAAGAGTCACTACTTTATAGAACAGACCCCCAAGAGAATCCTTCTCCAATCAACTACAATCTTAACCTTTTCAAGTTTTGAGTAAACTGAAATCTTTCCTCCATGCTCTCCTGATTTACTCCTCTTACCACCTTCTGTGGTCATTTAACAACCCTATTTAGCAGACCTCTACTTTAAGTGCCTCTTAGGCCTTGTAACAATTAGAAAATTGACAAGGAAACAAAGGACAAAGAGCAAAAAAAAGAAACAAAAGGTAATTATGTCTCGCCACAATTTCCTGCTTGTTTCTCAATAATTTCTGGCTCCTAATCCTCTTTTGTTATCTATTTGCACAAACTTTAGGTTACTCAGTTTTACCCCTGCTCTCAAAACCTTCTGTGAGGATTAATGAAATTAGGACGAAAGAAATACTAGTCTGAAAATTTTGGAAAGTGGAAAGGCTTAAGATTTGACCTTGTCAAAATATTCAACATGTCCTCAAAGGAAAAGAAGAAAGCAAGTGCAATAAAAAAGTATTTATCTTCATGAATTTTTAATATGGTTTTACTCTTGGTTTTCTTACTACTGAAAATAGACAAAACAATTGCTAGTCAAAAATTCATTATTACAAAAACTGTAAGTATATATTTATTGGTTAGACAAAATCTCATTTCGTAATGATATTCCGTTGTTATAGTAAGTAAGAGGAAGCATTATTTATTGCCAATAAATAAACATGGAGATTATGGCTATATCACATTGAAACACTGGTTCTCATCTGAGCACCAAAGTTAAACAACATTAAGCATGGGCGTACAAAGTGATCTATGCTTGGATGTGATGTGTGAGTGGCACAATGAAAAACTTCCTCAGAATGAGAAATCGGAGAATTCAATTTCAGATGAGTACATTACATTTACTTATGCACAAGTATTCTTAGCAATTATGTCAAGATCAAGACTTTTAACAAGCCAATCTTCTAAGAATCCAAGGTCTTCCAGAACAAACTTGTTTGTTGCACATACTGCATAGCAAGGGCACTTTCCTACCATGCAATCTGGGTTCAAATCTCACCATGGTTGATTTGTTGTTGGCTTGGAGGGGTGATCCTAGAACGTGGCACAGTTGGATTGAGTTTTATTTAATGGCATATCAACCTCCGTGGGTTATTTAATGCCAAAAAAGTAGGGTTTTAAGGTATTTTTTTAATTTTCAATTATTGCCAGAAGATTGATTTAATCAGATTTTGATGAATTTTTTTTATTTATTTTAAAAAACTGAAGATGTTTTCTAGTTTTGTATTCAAAAATCTATTGCTGGCAATAATTTTTTTTCCTTCAAAAATGCATGATGGTAATAATTTTTTTCCTTTAAAAATGTACTGTTGGTAATAATTTTTCTTCAAAAATGTATATTTTTCTATAAAAGTCTATTTTTAGACTTTTATGGTGTTTTGACCCTGGTTTGGGGGTTAACTATTTGCCCATAGCTGGGACCCTAATAGATGCTACCACTTCGGGTCAGGATGGACCTCAGAACAACAACAATTAAGAGGTGGTTTCATGCTCCTCACAATCTCCCAATGAGAGGCCTTGCTGCTGGATGCAGTTTACCATCATGCTCAGGACCATGGCACAGTTGGAATGTGATGGAAACCAGACTACAAGTTGACTGACTGAATTATGTACAATAATGGATAATATTCAATATATGTCAATGATTCAACTAGAAAAATTGAAAACAAATGCAATATATCTAAATACAAATTAGAGATATGTCATAATAGATCATCCCATCTCAAATCAACAATGTTTTGGATCTCTTTTAAACATCAACTTGAGATTTTTCTTGTTAAGTTGAATTTATCTTTCAACATTATGGATAAAAATTAATTTTATATTTTGAGACTTATGAGCAAAGCAAATTCCCAGATTTGGACAAAAAAAAAAAAAAGACACCAGAATGATGTCAAAATTCACAAAAAAATTAACAGCTATGTTTAGTTTAATTTTTAGTGTACACAAATTAGAAAAAAAAATCAAATATTGATAAGATAATGAGTGTCATAAAGTAGTGCAAGAGCCCCCAATCAGGCTTGAGACCAAGGGATTTTGAACTAGTACACACTGGTCTTGTATCCTTGATTTTAGGGTGTAGAATCTTGGACAGGTAACTAAACAATCTGTAAAGAATCTGAACTTGCTTGGAACTACCTGGTACAGATAGATGCTAGGTGCAAAAAGGACCAACTGCATAAAAGACAAGGACATACTGTGAAGTGTCAACTAACAACTATTGATTAACAATCTTCATACATGGCAACTACAGGTGATCATGAAGAGCAACCAACAACACTGTCAAGATTTGCTCTTTATCAAACTGAGGATGATAAAAACAGGAATGGATACTCAAGAATGATCTACAAAACATCCAGATGACATCACATAGGAAATAGCTACATGACTGTGTGGATACTTGTTAGAAATAGAGAGAAAGCATAGTTGGGCAGTACAATTCACATACTCCTGGTTTTAACCAGGAGTATGTGAATCATACCAGGAAAGACAGAGCCAAATCCCAAGCTAAAGGTGAAGAAAAAGCAAAATCCTAATCCAAGTCACTCACTTAAGTGCCATACGTGATACACGCTTGGGAGTTCATGTCTCGAAAGAGACATGTCTGACTAGGCAGAAGATTATCCCGCAGCAGGTTGCCATTGCTTTTTGCAGTAGACTAGGCTATAGAACCCAATCTGTCCTGTTATTTAACCCATAAGTGGAAGGAATAGACGAATTAATACCTTTCCCAAGGGTATTTGCGAGTAAGTGAATGCAATGAATTCGGCTGGAATTTGAACTTGGCCCCCGATTTCTCGTTCCGAGCCGATATCCAATGCTCCACAACGTATATCCCTAATCCAAGTAAGAAGACAAAAACCTTTTATAATAGCTAGATCAAGCCAAAACTGGAGTACTGTTGCCTTATCTGGGCAGGAGATGCTCAGACCTCTTCTCCCAATCTAAAGATATTTTGTAAGTAGAAAACTGGGTGGGTCATAACTTTTGCACAACCTATTTTAAGCATCACCATACATTCAGATCTGTACCTCCCTTTAAACGTTATTCAAGCATCACAGCTTTCCCAAAACCACAGCATGAATTCCATTCCTTTTCTATAAATATTTTTATGGTAATTGCTTTGATGAACTCTCCTCTTTGTCAGTAAGTTAAGTGCCATACGTGATACATGCTTGGGCGATCATGTCTCAAAAGAAACATGACTGACTGGGCAGAAAATTATCCTGCAGTAGGTTGCCATTGCTTTCTGCAGTAGACTGGTTGCCAGCCAAGGCTATAGAACCGAATCTGTCCTGTTATTTGACTCATAGCTAGAGGGAGATGAGATGTAATATTATTAATAGTAATAAGTGGGGGATCAGTTTATTACTTCATAACAATACAAAAGCGATCCCCCACTTTATGACCAGCATACACCTTAATCATGGTTCCAACTATTATATTCAGGTAGTCAGTTAAGTGCTATACGTGATACATGTTTGGGCGATCATGTCTTGAAAGAAACATGACTGACTGGGCAGAAGATTATCCCGCAGTAGGTTGCCATTGCTTTCTGCAGTAGACTGGTTGCCAGCCAAGGCTATAGAACCCAATCTGTGCTGTTATTTAATCCATAACTGGAGAGAAGTGACGGATTAGTACCTTTCCCAAGGGTATGTGTGCATAAGTGAATACAATGAATTCAACTGGTTATTCAAACTAGGCTCGCTGATTTGTCGTTCTAAGTCGATATCCACTCTACCACAATGCACATCCTCCTCTTTGTAACCATTGTAAATATTCATTGGAGTTTTGTTTTTCAAAAGTTATTTTTATTCCCCACCCACCAAAGACAAAGGGTACATATGAGGACTATTTAGAACTTCATAGAGACTCTTAGGTATTGTGGTGGCTGTAGTAGGAATATTGTTTTGGTGCTTAGAATACTATGGTATGATTGGATCAGTGTTTGTGGCTAGTTAAGTTTGTTAAGACAGATGAAGACAGGCTTTCCCCATCCTCCCTTTTTGGTCTTGTGCCACATTTTTGTATATTGCAAACTAAATATCACTTTCCTCTTTTGTACCTAGACTTATGAATTCAAGTCTACTACTAGATTAGTGGGAAGGTTTGACCATCTTACAGCTGAAATGGTTAGATGTAGCCGTAAGTTTTATACTAACAGTTTCTTTGTTTGCATTTCTTGCTTGTAGTCAACTTGGATCTTCAAAAATTTAAATGCAATGTAAATTGTCATCCATTTCCTTGAACCCTATTCTTTTATTGTCCATGATGACAAACTGACTTCAGCAACTGACTGCAAGTGCTGAGCAAAAAATAAGTCAGAAAACTTTTCTTTTCTGTTTTTAATGAATGGATTGTAATTTGTTTGTAAGAGATTCAACACTGGCATTAACAAACAAAAATGTTTCAAAAAGACTCTTTTCTAATCTTTTCACTTTTCATTTTTTTTTTCTCAATTGGAGTACATAGACTAAACTATTGCCTGGTTCACACTCCATCCACGTCTATTGTACAGGTGTAGAGGCTCATCCCTTGTTCCCTGTTCAGGATGTGGTTTCCGGCTTTCTCTTTTCCAATCTTTTCACTTGTCTTTTTCTTTTTTTTTCTCCTCTTTTTCATTTTTTTTTTCAATTGGAGTAGATAGACTAAACTATCGCCCGGTTCACACTCCACCCACATCTGTTGTACAGGTGTAGAGGCTCATCCCTTGTTCTCTGTTTAGGATGCGGTTTCCGGCTTTCTCTTTTCCAAATCTTTTCACTCTCATGTAGCCCCCTGCACATCAGTGGCGTTACCACCTTGCTTGGGGTGATATGATTAAAAAAAAAAAAAAAATGTTCTATACTGGTCATTTTCTATAAATACATTCATGGCTTCTGCTCCAACGAACTTAAGTCACTGGTGCCTCTGCAACAGGTGTTTACTTGTGCAACCAGATTGGCAACTGGGTCCCACCCATTCACAGTTAGATTAGCCAAATGCAGACGACAATTCTGCTCCTGCAGCTTCTTTTTTCGCACTTCCCACCTGTAGAACTCGCTTCCATATTCTTGCTTTCCTGATGGCTACAACCTTCAAGAATTTAAATGCAATGTCAATACTCATCTATTAACCACTTGATTCTAGCTCTTTCACTACCCCGTATATCCTTTCCTTTCTCTCCACCTTTGAAACTGTCATCACACCTGTATTCACATCCTTCTCTTGCTCCTTTCTAACTAGTTCATCTTCCTCTTCACTCTCTTCTACTTAATCTTTTTACTCTTATGTAGCCCCCTGCACATAAGTGGCATTACCGCCTTACTCGGGGTGATACAATTAAAAAAAAAACTTTTCTTACAAATGATTTCTGCTATTTATTCACACTCAATAATCCTTAGAATCTTATTGGGTATATTGCCTTGCTTGAGGTGAAATGATTAAAAAACAAAGATACACAGCTTTAATTATAGTAAACATGGACATAATTATAAAGAAAGTTAAAAGAAGGGAAAAAAACAACTTCTATAGTTTAATATGAAAAGGAAAAATTTCTATAATTCATTTAAATGTCATTGTGAAGCTGACTATATAGGTAAGACCACTCAAACATTTGAAAGGAGAATTGATCAGCTTATCTTGGTGTCCATCAGAAAAATTCACATATATAATTTGCTTAAGTTATATTCTGATCTGCAATCACAGAGCACACTATATAAAACTATCAGTGTGCTTCAGTTTATCAGAGGTACATGTTCTTAGTTCTAGGCAGGTCATATTCAAATTATCATCTAAGGGTCCTAGAAACCTTTTTTATTAAGTCAAGACAACCTTCCTTATGTAAACTGAAGGATTGGTTATTGAGACTCAACATGATTTGTATTTAAAATACAGGGTGTCCATAAAGTTTGTGTGCACTTTAAAAAAATTATAACTATTTGTATTTGCAATAGAAATAATTTGTAAAAATGATTAGAAAGAAGTAAATCTTTATTTTCATGGTTTTTATTGAAATTTTATTCAAGTTTCCACATGTCCTCTATCATTAGAAATACAAAGGGTAATACAATTTTGCAGTTCACAGAAAACATTTGCTAACTGATTTACAGTAATGCCTGAAATTACATTAGTTATTTTAGCTTTCAAATCTTCAAATGAACTAGATTTGGTTGCATACACAATTGTTTTCACATGAAAAAAATCTAATGGAGTCAAATCTGGTGAACGTGAAAACCAATAAAATGGTCCACCCCTTCCGATCCATCTGTTAGGAAATTCCTGAATTAGAAACTGTCTAACATGCAGAGCAAAGCGACAAGGAGCTCCATTTTGTTGAAACACTGTATTATCATTCAAGTTTAATTGTTCAAGCTCATTTTTTACAAATTATTTTTATCAGTCAGTTAAGTGCCATACATGATACATGCTTGGGTGATCATGTCTCGAAAGAGACACGACTGATTGGGCAGAAGATTATCCCACAGTAGGTTGCCATTACTTTCTGCAGTAAACTGGTTGCCAACCAAGGCTGTAGAACCCAATTTGTCCTGCTATTTAACACATAACTGGAGGGAAGAGATAGATTAATACCTTTTCCAAGGGTATTTGTGCGTAAGTGAATGCAACACTTACTTGTAATTTGAACTCGGCTCCACGATTTCTCCTTCCAAGCTGATATCCACTGCACCACAATGCACATCCCATTATTTCTATGACAAATACAAATAAAGTTATACATTTCTTAAAGCGCATTCAGACTTTATGGACACCCTGTAGATCCATTTTCAAGATATTATTGATGCAGTGTATTTTTCTACTTCATGATTTCTTTTTTAGTTTGGCTGTGCAGAAGAAAAATATTTCTCTTGATCATGTTTTGATGAGTAAGGAGCAATAATGCCTACTCTCAATGGTACAAGCAGATACTAAATTTTAACTACTACAATGTAATAATTCATGGAATATTTCTGCCACAATCTTATCTCACTCAGACACATTGAGAAAATCAATATGCATATGTAGCTATCTAGACTACAACTTTGAAAATGTTTTCTGTTAATGAATTAGATATGGAATAAATTTAGTTTGGTGATAAGGAGAGGAAAACTTTTCAAGAAGATGAAAAACTGATTTAGCTTTTGACCATATATATCAGTTTGAGTTTTGTTTAACAGCATGTCAATCTTTGTGGTTTATTTAATACCAAAAAAGTTGGGTTTAAGGTATTTTTTTAATGTATGGTTATAGCAAGAAGGTTGGTTTAATCAGATTTTAATGGAAATTTTTTGTTTTTATTCTTTTTTATTTTAGAAAAACTGAAAATCTTTTCTAGTTTTGTGTTCAAAAATGTTTTGCTGAGAAAAATTTTTTTTTCCTTCAAAAATGTGTTATGATAATATTTTCTTCAAAAATGTATTGTTGGTAATATTTTTCCTTCAAAAATGTATATTTTTCTATAAAAGTATATTTTTATGTATATATTTCTATAAAAGTGTATTTTTATACCTTCATAGTGTTTTGACCCCAGTTCGGGGGGGGGGGGTTAACTATTTGTCCATAGCTGGGATCCTAACAGGTGTTACCACTCCAGGTCAGGGTGGACCTGAGAACAACAGTAATTAGGAGGTGGTTCTATACTGCTCACAACCTCCCAATCAGAGGCCTTGCTGCCAGATGCAGTTTACTGTCATGCCCAGGACTGCCATATATATTATTTTAATCACTTCACCCCAAGTAAGACAATAATGCCACCAAGATGCAAGGAGTTTCTGAAAGTGAAGGAGAAGGAAAAGACTTTACAAGGAAATGAAAACCCAAACCGAAACAGAGAACAAAGGATAAAGTTCTATTCTTGTTCACAAACTGGAGAAAAAATATGACTGAATAATAAGGAAATCTAGCCACTCCTATGGAGGGGGGGATTAAAAGGTAAATAAAATTTCAGAGTTTAAGTAAAGAGATTAGAAAAGTAGAATTTAGAAAGAACCAGAAACACTGTCCTAAGCAGGAAACAAGAGAGGAACTTCTACTCGTGTTCAAAAGACACGAGGAGTGTGAAGTGGACATCAGGCAAACATATCTATTTCTATTGAGGAATAAAAAAAAAAAAAAGAAAAGGAAAGAAAACTATTTACATTTTTGGATAGTTGTCCCCATCTTTGTTACCGTATTCACAAAATTTTGGCTCTTGTATGTTCCGACCTTCATCAGGGTATTAGAATTTTGAACTGAACCCTTTTGTTCACTGGGGTAGATTGTTCTCATTCCACAATTCACACTGCTTCCAGATGTCTTAGTTATCTTAATTTAACTCTAAGTTTTTTGTTCACCCCTGCTGTAGACAGGTATTGAACTTTGTGTTAAGACACTGGATCCAACCAGTGCTTTTATCCACTGAGCCATTTCTCTTTAAAGAACAAAATGGTTCAGTCTGAAATTCCAATCTCTTGAAGGTCAGAGCATACAATGGCTGAACTGTCATGAATATGGCAATAACGATGAGGACAACAGTCTGAACAAGGTAAACAGTAAATAATTACACTACCACATCTAAGACATCTTCTATGTGCCCTGTTCCTTCAGGATGTAGGCGATCATGACTCCACGTCTCCCTATCCCTTGTGGCTCTTCGTATGTTTGCTCCTGTTACTCCTGGCAACCCCCGTTCCGTCATCCACCTGATCAGGCCCTGTAAATATGTTATCCGCTGCCTTCCTCTGTCTCTCTTTCCTTCTATCTGGCCAGTCAGTCTCAGGTTCTCCAGGCTCTCCTTCCTCATTGTGTGTCCCAGGAACTTCAGTTGTCTCTTCCTGATGCTCAGTATTAGAACATAATTATGTAGTCAACAAAGTTTCAGAGTTTAGGCAAAGACAGTAGTATAGACCTGGAGTAGAATTCAGAAGGAACTGGAAACACAGTTCTAAACAGAAAACAAGGAATAAGCCTTAACTCCTGTACGACAAAGTGGAGAGAAGTCTATTATGATTAGATTACAAAGAAATCTCCATAATTCATTAGATTTTAAATAAAGCAAGTGCCAGAATATAAGGTCAGCAGACAAATGAGTAATTACCTATTTAACAGATTTAATTTGTTATATTCAATGACAGAGTGACCTTCAAATGCCAAATACTCCATGTATATCTCACATGCAAGTCACATGCAACTGTTTCAGTATATGATTGAAACAGTTGTATAATATTTATTATTTTTAAGTGGATTTTTTTAAATCCAGCCTTGTTTTTCATTACTATAAGCTTTATTTCATTTTACCATAAAATGCTGTGTCATTATTTTTACTATAAACATTGTTCATTTTCTCACTAACTTGACATGGCTTTCCTGTCTTTTCTATAAATATTTTCATGGCAACTGCTCTAATGAGCTTTTTCCCCCACTGGTGCTCTAATCACATGAATTTAAGCTTGCTACTAGATTGGCATCTAGGTCCCACTCTTTTACCATTTAAACAGTTAAATGTAACCACCAATTCTACTTCAACAGTTTCTTTTCTCGCACTTCCTGCTTGTGTAATTTCCTCCTGTTTATCTTTTCTTTCCAAAGAGATCCTTAGAATATGCCAATACTTAATCTCAGTCCTGACCAAAATCCTTTCTGGCAGATGAAAAACCATAATTACCATTTTTTTTTCCTTTGTCTGGTCATCAGTCTCTCCCTAAAATTAGTGTTTTTCTACCATTTACTAGCACCTTTTAAATAGTATCACAATTGTACTAAGCTACTCACCCTAGTAAGACCAACTGTTCTTTGTACACCCTTACTAGTTTGCACTTCTCCCCAAAATTTGGTTTTGTTCGGTTTGTATGACAGTTTTACAGGTCGTGATGGAGGGACAGACATACTAAAAATCACAATTTTATATAGATGTCATTATTTTTTTGATCCCAATTTTCTGGCTAAAACCCGTTCTGAAATTTCTTGATATTGCGCTTGGTAATCTTTTTACTCAAAACATTTTTTCTTTCAGTCGTATATAACATCATAAATCAAGTTTGAAATGTATTCAATAGCATATCATCCTCTGTGGGTAATTTAATGCCAAAAAGTTGGGGTTTTAAGTTTTTTTTTTTTTTAATGTTTGCTTATAGTGAGAAGGTTGATTTAGTCAGATTTCAATGAAGTTTTTTTTATTCTTTTTCTATTTTAGAAAACTGAAAATGTCTTTTAGTTTTGTATTCAAAAATGTTTTGCTAAGAATATTTTTCCTTCAAAAATGTGTTATGGTAATAATTTTTTCTTCAAAAATGTATATGTTTCTATAAAAGACTATTTTTATGTATATATTTCTATAAAAATCTGTTTTTATACTTTCATAGTGTTTTAACTGCAGTTTGAGGGTTAACTATTTGCCCATAGCTGGGAACCTAATAGGTGCTACCCGTCCAGGTCATAGTGAACCTGGAAATAACAGCAATTAAGAGATGGTTCCATGCTCCTCACAACCTTCCAATCAGAGGCCTTGCTGCTGGATGCAGTTTACCGTCATGCCCAAAACCATCATAAATCAAGCCGCGCTTGTTAGAGACCACCAGCAACAATACAAACAGCAATAAAACAGGAACAGTATCCACACCAACAACAAACAAAAACAAAGGTTTAAAGTTATGAGGTAGACAAAGAACTGTTTTCTTTGAAAACTACTGAACATAAATCTGATTATAGATATCTGTGGGAGGTAAATGACCTTGCTATATTGAATATTTATATATAATTGTCACAGTTATAAAACCTTGTGGGGGAGGGGATAAAAACATTCTGCCTCACAAAATGGGTGGGCAAATAAATCTGATTATTGATATTTATAATTTGTTTTTGTTTTATCATCATATCGCCCCAAGCAAGGCATTTTACTGCCACTGTTTTGCAGGGTGTTACATAGGAGGAAAGTTATGAGAAAGAGTGACAGGTTATAGGGGGTGTCAGGAAGTGGGTAAGAGAGGGATGAGAATACCGATGAGAGTGGAGTGGACGGAAAAAAAAGCATGAGACAGAGGATGCAAGTTAATGTGATAGAAGACTATTGACTTTAGATTTAAATTCTTGGAGATTGTAGCTGTCAGGGAAGCAAGTAAACAGGAAGGAATTCCACAGGCGGGAAGTGTAAGAAAAGCAGCTGCTGGAGTAGAATTTGCATTTACATTCTATAAGTTTCACAGTAAAAGGGTGGGACCTAGTTGCTAATCTTGTGGCTCAAGTAAATTCATAAATAGAGGGCACCAGTGAGCTAAATTCATTGGAGCAGAATAATGGTTATAATAAGAACACAAGCTGTCCTAATGGTGTACAGTATGAAAATGTGATTGACAAGCATTTTAACTGAGGTTCAAGTTCATATCAGAGGACCCTTTTCTTTGGAAAGGCAATAGGCCCCTGTCCAAATAGTACAGATCAGGGATTATTCTGTCACCAGTTCTCAGATATGGGTAAATAGGAAAACATTTAAGCAAATCATAAACCAAATTGGATCAGTGAAAGCAATGAAGGTGCACATGTCATGGCATAATACATTAAAATTTAACAAGCAGAATTTGTATTTTTGAGATTTTATCATCGTAAAATTGCCTAAAAAATGTCACCAGGTCAGATGTTATTAAACATTAACAACTCCCCACTGTTGTCAATGATTTCATGCTTGACAATTTCCATGATGGACCCAGCCATATGGGTCAACTAACTCTACAATCACTGTAAATTACTGTTGTTGAGAAATAGGTTTTCATGTACATCTTCACCAAGGTTACATGTTTCTTTGTGATAAAAGGTTGTAGTTTGTTTTACAAATGTTCTAAATATTTTAAACCTTTTTCATCAGGTTTAATTGTAATATATTACTTTGCATGACAGAAATAATTGACTGGTACATCTGGCCATAGTTAAAGGCTTAAATGGCGATGTCCTGGGAATGATGTGGTTGACAGATACATCTGGTCATAGATATCAGCAAATTGCAACCAGCTTTAAAAGCAATGGACTGCCGGGTATGATTGACAGATGTATCTGGATGTAGATAGTTAATAAAGCGACAACCTGAAAAAGCAAAAAGCGTAGTAGTTTTAAAACTATTGTTATGAGGATGCATTTCTATATAAAAAGTATTAATAAAGTTAACAAAAGGTTAAAAGTTATAGTAAGGGATTCTACTGAGTCCTACTTGTTAATATGAAAAAGTTTTCATTCCTAAAGTAGTTGTTAAGTGGAGAAATTAGAAATAGAATGTTTGGAAGATTCTAGATCATTCCAGTATATTCGAGAAATATGCTAATTAGGTGATAACTCCTATAAAAATAGGTTTTTAGGAGAGAGTTGTCAGTTGTAAAAAGGAATTGCTGCTGTTATCAACTCCAGCTTGATTCGGATTTGTATATCCAGCCGAAAGAATCTCTAAGAAAAGTTGCCAACCAACAAGAACCCAAAAGAGAACCTCGTAGAACAAATCTGGTAAATAGAAATTTTGACAATTTTCATTGACCAAACTTAAAATTTCAAATTATATATACACATGTGAGGATTTCCAGTAAGAACACTTAGATTACTCGCTAGCACTAACGTGTTAAAAATACTCTATCCACACCTTACCTCTCCCTTTGTAACACTTTGCCAGTAAATTCAGTTTTCTGTTTTGAATGTCACAATTGTATATTTTGTACATATTTTATTTTGTATTTTTTGTAAATTAAATACGTGCTTGTGATTTAGTTCTGTGTTTTGGTTAATTTTTTTTTTCTTTTGTTACAGTTTCCAACATGTAACACTATATAAAATGTAGAATTTTTGACTGAAGGGACAGAGAACTCCTGCTGGTTTCTGACCCCCAACAGCTAATCACTACCACTTTAGAGTTATGAAAGCAGACAGACATGGTTGAATAAAAGCCACCTGAATATTGGAAAAGGGTCACCTGCATTATGATCCATGCCAGTTATCAAAATGCTGTGATCATGACAGCTGTTCAAGGCTCACAGAAGACCATAAAAGGATGCAGCATAGAGAGCTGCAATTATGACTTGTAGAAATCTTTTGGCAGAAAATTCTTAATTTCTTCGGAGGTCTCGATTTGATCTCATCTGAGGAAATTCAACAAACTGACCACAGAACATACAATCTAAATCTAATCTAAACTTATTTATAAATGAAACTGTGTGTGTCTGTTACCTATAGACTCTGAAACGGCTGAACAGGTTTTCTTGAAAATTTACACAGTTGTACTATAAGCGTCTGCGAGTGTTCTTAACTAGGTTTTGTGTTGAAGTACCCCCGATAAATATCGAAAATCGATAATTGAAAATATCAGGTTATAGAAGGAGTGGTCTGATTTTAATCAAATTTGATATACTCATAGACAAAAACACAAGATACGATATTCAGAAGTTTTAAAGTTGCAGTTCTTACAATAGTGCAGAAAATCGATTATATATATATATATATATATAAAAGGCAATATGTTTGTGTGTGTATGTGTGTGTGTGTATCTGTTTATCTGCCTGTATGTCTGTATATTTTTCAGCCCTTTTATTCTAGTTTTTGCTTTGGGTTTGGCTCTAAGTAGGTATAATTGTAGTTCTTAGTCTCAGCCATGATACCATTTACTCAGAGGACTTATTTAGCCTTCAAAATTCAGTTTACGACAAAAAAAAACTTATTTGATATTGATACCAAGAAATCAAAATTTGACTTACATCCATTGATTTTTCTTTCAGTCTACGGTTTTGCTTTAACTGGAAACAACTATTGCTTTTTAGTCTTTTGTGCCAATGTCGAAAGAGTCTGAGCTCCAGGGCCATGGGTTAGTTTTAAAGCTTTCATTACACACGAGCAATTGCCGGGCTATACTGCTAGTTTTTACTATGAAAATGTATTTTTTCTAATGTTATCTTTTTGCTATAAAAATGTAATGCTGGTCATTTTATAACAAAAATATTTTTTTTTAGTGCTGCATTGATTATCCTTTTGCTATAAAAATATATTGTTGGTCATTATAAAAATGTGCTGTTGAATGTTTTCAAGGGGAGAGTCATTATTTTCCTATAGTTGGGACCCTTACAGATTCTCCTTCACTGGACCAGAATGAACCTGGGAACAGCAGCAGTTGGTTCCACACTCCTCAAAACCTGCAATCTCCTGATCAGAAGCCTTGCTGCCAGATGTAGTTTATCATCATACCCAGGAAGAAATAAGAAATGTAGCTCAACTGAACATTTACTAGAAAAAAAAAGTGATAGAATAGAGAGAGGCTTGCAAGGTTTTACCTTTAGGGAAAGAGTTGTATGGTGGAAAATGGTCCATTACTCACAAGGACACATGTTTTTGATCTGTTATGGTTCGAAAGTGAAGATTGAGTAGCTCCAGTCCATATATGACAGCAGTCCTCCATTTTTGGCTTGATTTGGCACATGTTATGTTATGTTTGTCCTTCAATATGGCAGCGAATGCAGGAAAGACTTGAAGCAACAGTAGGATGCTGAGGATACCATGGACAGAACATATGAGCAATGACAAGGTTTTAAAAAGGATGGACATGAAAAAGAAACTGATATTTAACATTAGGAAAAAGACAGCTGAAGTTCAAGGGTCATGCAGTGAGGAAAGATGGCTTAGAGAATCTGATGCTCGGGAAAAGAGAGAAAAGGGAGAAAGAAGGGAGAAAAAAAGAGAAACAAAAGAGAAAGGGGGAAGAGAGAGAAAGGAGGAAAGAGAAAGAAAAGGGGAAAGAGAGAGAAAAGGGGAAAGCAACGTGTGACATACTAGATGGATTGAGGAGCGGTGTTTGAGCAGTACAACAGAAGAAGGGTTGTTAAGAGCTATAAGGGATAGGGAGATGTGGAGGGCCATGATCGCTTATGTTCTGAAGAGGGACAACGCATAGAAGAAAGAAAGAGCATCGTAGAATTCGGGTAATTTCTGGATTATATATTTTTTATAATTTTACATTATACACCACTTCACATTTCATTGATGATTCTATATTTAAAAAGGTTTTTAAAAAAATAGCCTTCAAGGTTATATTTCAACAGCAATGAACTCCGACCCCATCTTTATGCCCACTAAATGTTAATTTGAGTGTTTACCATATTTGCAGATAAAACTAAGACACACCCATCCTTGGGTAAAGAAACCATGAAATACAGAAGACCAAACAAAAGAAAAACTTTCAATATTTATTCTTAGACAAGAAAAAAAAGAAGAAAAAAAAAAAAAAAAGACAGGATTTTTAAGCTTGGAAATTTTTATATTCCTTTCACCTTACCTGAGATTAGAAACTCAACATTTCTAGTAAACTTGTCCATCAACCCCATTTGAATGTTAGCACATGTTATCAAGTCACATGTCTTTGTTAGAACCAGAATTAAAAGACAAAGTCCACAATTGCCCATTTTAGTTTTTCGCTGTCCAAGGACAATAACTTCTTTCATGTAACAATGGAATCAGCTACAAAAGTCAACAGCTGGTTTCATTAAAGCTTAACAAAAATAGTCATCACACTGAAGTTGTTAAAGGCGAGGAAAAAAAAAATAACTTCATGAATAGAAAAATTCTGGTAAACTTGAAAACAGTGTAAAGCCATTGAGAAAGCTTCCCCCACCCCACCCCAATCAGCTTTGAATTAAAACTTAGAATTAAGTGGCTTAGAAAAAAAAACTTGAATTCACACCCAATGCCATCAAAGTTTTGCGATATCTTGAAATAGTATCGGTGCATCTTTGATATCAGGTAATAATTCCTGTGTATCTTTATTCCTGATATTCTCTTGTCATTATGGCTTCATCTTAACTTTCTCCATATCACTGTTTTTTTTTATTTTTTATTTTTTTAAAATGGGATGCTCCTCAGGATGTTGGCAATCATAACTCCTTTATTTCTTTATTTGAGAATTATCATGACTTCTTGGGAAAGATAGTGAAGTAGTTTCCTTTTTATTTTCACAAGTTTTGAATTCAGTCATCCTTCTAAACTGGCAACAACCCACTAGATTTTAAACTAAAATTTCAGGTATAAATGCTTATGTAATTACTAGCAGTATAGCCCGATGTTGCTCGGGTGTAATGAAAGATTTAAAACTAATCCATGGTCCTGGAGCTCAGACTCTTTGGACGTTGGCACGAAAAACTAAAAAGCAATAGTTGTTTCCAGTTAAAGCAAAACCGTAGACTGAAAGGAAAGTGAATGGATGTAAGTCAAATTTTGATTTCCTGCTATCAATATCAAATAGATTTTTTTGTCGTAAACTGAGTTTTGAAGGCTAAATAAGTCCTCTGAGTAAATGGTGTCATGGCTGAGACTAAGAACTACAATTATACCTACTTAGAGCCAAACCCAAAGCAAAAACTAGAATAAAAGGGCTGATAAACAGACACACACACACAAACATCTTGCCTTTTATATATATATATATGATTTTCTGCCCTATTGTAAGGACTGCAACCTTGAAACTTCTGAATATCGTTTCTTATGTCTTTGTCTATGAGTGTATCAAATTTGATTAAAATCGGACCACTCCTTCTATAAACTGATTTTTTCGATTATCAATATTTATCTGGGGTAGCTCGACACAAAACCTAGCTAAGAACACACGCAGATGCTTATAGTACAACTGTGTAAATTTTCAAAAAAATCGGTTCAGCCGTTTCGGAGTCTATAGGTAATGGACACACACACAAAGTTCCATTTGTAAATAAGTTTAGATTAGATCACACATTGAATTCTAACTCACCTTTGATTTCTCGTTCTGAGCCAATATCTACTGTACCACAATCTGGTGTTATGGATATCAACTCAGAATGAGAAATTGGAGAAACAAGTTCAAATTCCAGTCGAATTTGTTTTATTCACTTGCTCCCAAATACCTTTAGGAAAGATATTAATATATCTCTTCTCTCTTCAGCTACAGTTTGAATAGCAGAACTATATACTATAGCCTTGGTTGTCAACCAGTCTACTGCAGAAAGTACTAGCAACCTACTGTGAGAAGATCTTCCACCTAGTCAGTCATGTCTTGAAAGAGACATGATCACCTAAGTGTGTATTACGTATGGTAATTAACTGACTGACAAAGTATGAAGAGCAGCAAATATACAAAGATTTGAGTTTGTAAACCATGTTTAATTCATGTCTATGTTTCTGAGAGGAGGTATTGTAATTATTTACGCTATTTATATTGTTTGAACTGTTGTCCTCTTTGTTGCTATATTTTTAACGTTTTGCTCTAACCTTCAGGTGATTGGAATTTCAAACTGGACACTTTATTTTTTTTTTCACCCGGGTAGATTGTTTTCTTTCTATGAATAATGCTACTTCCAGATGTGTCAGTATCAATTATCTCCCTTTAACTCAACTCTAACATTTTTGTTCACCTCTGCTGTAGTCATGTATTGAATACACAACTCTTTGGATCAAGTTTAACACTTTTATCCACTGGGCCATGTGTCCCTAACTACAGAGGAAACATAAGATAAGGTTATTTGTCTTACTGTGAATAATAACTCCTTATCTGAGAAATTCATAAATTTAGTCAGAGAAAAAAATATCCATCATCAATCATCTTAAATCCATTTTTATAAAATTTCAGTTTAAATGCTAAAAATTAAATTGTTTCTTGTCTGTGCTAAAGAACGCATTCAACCGAATATATCTAAAACAGATTTTCTTTTTTTTTCTTTTTACACAAGACATTTAGATTCCAAAGGACCATTTGAATACTTTGTAATGAGATCAACCTTTTAGCCAAGTTTTAGAATTTTTGGTTTAAAGAGAAACCAGATTTTCTTCATAGTTCTTTTTTAGTTTTGTTTTAAATATTTCAATCTTTTCATCGCACAGATTTCATTAAATGTTTTTATTCTTTTATTAAGTCACAGCAAAGGGGGAAGAATTACAGATGTATGAAGTAATTTTTTTTTTTCATAATTAAGGAATCCATACATCTCCCGTATTCTAACTCGCACTAATAAAAATAAAATTATGAGTATATTTTCAGAGGAAGCTCAATGTATGAAGTTTATAGATCTTTTTATGAACTAACCCATTTAAAGGCCACCAAAGGTGACTTGTATGTCAACTCACTTTCTATTTATAGAACTTATATCATTATATGAAAATAAGGAGAATAAATAATTAATCAAAATTCAACTCTACTTAAAAGTTAAAGTTAGTTTTACTTGCACTTCTACAAATTCCTCATAAGTATCATTTATCTGATGCTAACTCTCAGGAGAGTGACTCCTTGCAACTTATTAGGCTAATGTTTTACACTCACTGAAGTGAAGTGGAAAAATTATATTGAATCAATTGCTAAGTCTGCTTCTAGGAAATTTGGTTGTGTTGTGCTAGACAATATTTCTCACACCAAATTCTATTTTTGATATTTCTGTCTCTTTCATTTGTCCATGCCTTGAATATTGCTGCCACATCTGGTCTTATGCATCTGCTATAAATTTAAAAATTGATAAAATACAAGAAATCCGGGTGAACCTGAAAGACACTACCACCATCTTTAAATCTGTTGTTTTTGTTTTTACTTTTTTCAGTGCAATCTTATTGATTAAACCCTAAACTTTCCAATTGCCAAAAATAAAATTGTAAAAATTTCAACATTTAAACAATTTGAGGCAGGGGACTCCGTTTTTCATTCAACCTGATATAGTAAATCAACCCTGTGCAATTAACTTTTTTGCTGAATCATTTGCGAAATTTTTGAATAAAGCTATTCTCGGAGTTTCCGAAGAAGATGCCATTGTAAGAACTAAAGAAAACTTGAAAATGACAAAAACAACAGCAACAACTCATCCAAAAAAAAAAACCAAAACAAAGCAACTCAAACGCAAGTAATTCCAAAATGGAGGATCGGTTTACTATAATGTTGTATGAGAAACTGAGACCCCCTCCAAAATTGTTTAAATATTGAAATTTTTTCGAATTTTTTTTTATTATCGGAAACTTTATGTAATAACTGATATGAGTGCACTGAAAAAAGTAAAAAAAAAAATGAAAAACAACAAATTTAAAAGATGGTGGTAGTCTCCTTCAGGTCTGCCAGAATCTGCAATGTTATTGATTCTGACCTGGCATCTATCTCAGTTTCAGTCACATTCCCACTGCTGCAATGTAGTTTTCCTGTGCCTTTTCTATAAATATTTTCATCGTAATTGTTCTGATGAGCTTTTCTCTTTGGTACCCAGAATTTATGAATCCAAGCACATCACTAGACTGGTGCAAGGTCTCATCAGTTTGAAGTTGAAGTTATGAAATATAACTGAGTTGTATACTAACAGTTTTTTCTCTTGCACTTCTGGCTTGAGGGACACGCTTCTGTCTTTTTGCTTTCAAGGCAATTTTGCTCTCCAAAAATCTAAATGCAATGTCAATCATCTTTTGTCTTCAATTTAAAAATGTTTTCTTGTCATGCATTCTTTGATAGTGGCTTTGTCTTGGTTGGAATTAAATGATTTTATGAAAAAGAAAGAAAGTAAAAGAAATTCCAGGATTAATTATTATTTTTCCGAGAAATAATGACATTATATTATACTTATTCACTCTAAAATGAAAGCTTAGGACCACTCTTTGAATTTTAAGGAATTGAGTGTGGTATGTCTTTTCAGGAATAATGCATTAGCTTACTTTGTACCAGAGGGACTTTTTCCAAGGGTTTTATCATATCAGTCAGTTAAGTGCCATATGTGATATATGCTTTTTGGCGATCATGTCTTGAAAGAGACATGAGTGACTGGGCAGAAGATTATCCCGCAGTAGGTTGCCATTGCTTTCTGCGGTAGACTGGCTATAGAACCCAATCTGTGCTGTTATTTAACCCATAACTGGAGGGAAGTGACGGATTAGTACCTTTCCCCAAGGGTATGTGTGCATAAGTGAATACAATGAATTCAACTGGAATTCGAACTTGGCTACCCGATTTATCGTTTCGAGTTGATATCCACTGCAGCACAATGCACATCTGCAAGCACTAACTACTTGCTCCCTAATTAATCCCTTTCGTCCAGGGATTATCAAACAGTGTTCAAGCAATACCCTAGGGGTAATTGAGGAGTTCTAGGGATCAATGATGCTCAAAGGTTTAAATGATGGTTGGTGTACGAATGACATTGAGCTAAATTTTACTGAGTATAGATGTATTCTTCAGTGCAGATGAAAATCAACAGAATCAAAAACCTTAGTTTAATCTCTTATGGCACTTAACTGATTGACTGAATATAATAGTTGAAAGTTTCTACTGGGTATAAATTGGGGATCAGTTTTATATTGTCATGAAGTAATAAACTGATCCCCCACTAATTACTACTTAATAATATAATGCATCTCTTCACCATCGAGCTATGAGTCAGATAACATGACAGATTGGTTTCTATAGCCTTGGCTGGCAATCAGTCTACCACAGAAAGTAATGACAACCTACTGTGAGATAATTTTCTGTCCAGTCAGTCATGTCTCAAAAGAGACATGATTGCCCAAAGTGTGTATCACGTATGGCACTTAACTAACTGACTGTTTTCCTCTTTTTCTCTTACATCCAATATATTTTTCATTACAGTTGTTTTTTCTGGTTCTAAGTAGAAGCTTCTTTTTAAGTTTTTTTCCTTAAAACTTGCAGTTTACTCACATGTCCTGATTATGTTATGCTTAGCATTCATCAGCAGAATCATGTTACTGAGTAGATTTTTAATTTATTTCATGCGACATTGAGCATTACTTGCTTTTGTTTTTTTTTTTTGAGAAGTGGGATTCTAAACAATGATTGGGGGCAGGGTTTGAACCTGATCCAAATTTCTTAATTTTGATACATTTAAGTTAATAATTTTAATTGTCAACATAAATGTGGATCACTGGAGAAGAAAGAGAAACAAAAGCGGGTTGAAAAAGTTTAACCACCCCTAATTTAGAGTCTCAGACTCTAGTTACGTTCAACCTTCACCCCTGTAGAAGTCAAATAACTTACCTTTCAACATGATGGTCTTCTTTTGTCTCCCTGTAGGAAGGTGGACATTCAAGAGTGTGAGACTCACTTTCCTGATGTGTCCAACTAGCGTCCAGTTGGCAGACAAAAATAAACAGGGTTGTAACTGAATACATGTCCCTATGTGGCCCAAAGACATCTATTTATTGCATAAAATATACAATTGTGGCACAAGGCCGAAAAAGGGGAGGGAGAAGAAAACTTGGGTTGGTCTGCCACTAACTATCTTATACCTAGCTAATCTGATTCGCGACTCAGACACACGTTACAATATTTCTCTTTCACCATAAGCACCTATCCATCTACATACATACTGCCATACACCAAAATACCACACAGCATTCCAGGGGCCTAAAAAAACACCCCAAATGAGCATAAAAATTAATGATGCACAATATAATACAAAAATATAATGTGGCCCAAAGACAAATGGTGGATATTGTGCTCAATATTTATGGAGCTCAATGTACACACTGAAATTATCAGCCAATCACTGCTTACAGAATAGACTTGCCTGTAACAGAATGGAATCTCCTAGGTTGTTATTTAAACCACCTACCAATTTGCCCTGGTGGTTTTTTGGTCAGTTGAACTCAACTTTTACAGTGTTACTGATCGTTTCTCGGGCTCTTGGCTGGGATCAGAGTTCCGTTACTACATTGTTGGTTTGGAAAGTGTTCGTTTGGTGATCGTTTTTTGTTGGCGTTCGGTTTCATGGAGAGCTAAAGTCGCGGAAAGTGGATTGTGTGCCTCCGTCTGAAGGCGATTATGACAGAGGCTCAAATTGAGCTCGGGTCGCCAGTTCCCTCCAACGAGACATGGAGCGGAAAGGAAAATGAATGGCACGTTAGCCACTCACAAAAGCACGGGTCCGAAGCCGTACCGATGACGGCAGAAGAGCGAGAGAAGTTCGGCACTCCCGTTTCGAAGGCCTCGAACAGGCCGGAATCACCCGTTCCTTCCTCATCTGGGTGGAAAGGCGGGAACGTGAGAAAGGGAGAAGACTACTATAGTGGTCTTAGACAAAAGTATGACCAATACATCCAAGGGACGGAGTTGTTGTCGGTTCCGGAAGTGGTGGCGGCCATAGAGCCTAGGATTATCTCCCTGCTGACGAAAGACCCCAAAACACTCAAGTTTGTGGGAGTCAGCAGGGGAAAACATTGAGGAGTCCATTAAGACCCTGAAGATAAAGGCCAAGGCGGTGGCCAGAAGGAGCCACGCAATGTGGAACGTCCTGCTGGGGTCAGTTGAAGAAGCGAAGCAGTTAGCCGGAGCGTCTCTTACGACCAAAACGCTCAGCCTTCAAACTGAGTACATGGGGACCCGCAAGACCAAAATAACTTTGCATGGGGTCCCCATGGACATTTCCGAAGATCATGTGGGCGCCTTCTTTTCAAAATATGGAAAGGTGGCGGAGGTGTCCTCAGTGGTGTCAAAAGCGGGCTTCATCACCGGCGACACGAACCTGCAGGTGACGGTGATTCGCAAAGAGTTCACCGATATCCCGAACATTCTCACTTGCAGGGGACGATCTATTTACATGGTGGTGGAGGGCAGGAAGCTGTTTTGTTGGGTCTGCGGGGCGTCGGACCACGTGGCCAAAGCGTGTCCGACAAAGAACCCGGCCCCAAAGGCCCAACCAACTCAACAGCAGGCAGCCAAAACGGCAGCAGCAGCAGCATCAGAAGTAACCTCCAAAGATAAAGGAGACTGGCAGACGGCTGGGAGGAAGTAGACTAAAACTCCTTCACCACCGGAGAAACCTATGTCACCTCCTCCGTCGCCAAAGGCGCCCGCACCACCTCCATCGCCTCCCAAGCAGGACGTCTCGAAGGGGAAGGCGACGAAATCCCCTCAGAAGAAACCCGAAGAGGAAAGGACTGAAGAGGAGATGGACGTGCAGCGGTATGCATCTTTAAAGCGTGGCAGAGACGAGGAGATGGAAAGGCAAGACAACCCAAAGAGCCTGAGAAAGAGCAGAAGCGGGGAAAAGGCAGCATCAATCAAGGCGAAAAGTGTTTCGCTACCAGTGTCACCGGAGCGTCCTTCGTATGCGAACAAGGCAAAAGCCTTCCCTCTTCCCCACAAAAACCTGCCCAGTCCCCGGCCTTCGAACTGACTCCTTTAACCCCCTCTCCTGCTACCTCTTCTCCCACTCCCAGACTTGTTAAGAAAAAGAAAGCTCTTCCCCAGGGCGAAGAGCTACTAAAAGTTAACAAAAAAGACGTGGCAAAAGACTGGTCGGCCCAGAGACGATCTTTACTCAAACCTTTGCTGAAGCTGACTTCGGTGGATGATAAGTCCACTGAAGACCCCACTAACTTCCCCGAGGCCCCCGGCGTGCTTACACTGATCCGCAACACGGGGGGTAACCTCAAGGTGTGGGACCACATTGAACAAGCCAGCAAGGTCTATAAGGAAAAGGGTATCGTGATGTACAGGAGTAGAACTCCTGAACTTATAAAAATGGAAAAGAATTGTGCTGGGAGGTTCCCCGTTCTTCTCCATCCATCTTTATATAGGGTAGTTAAACTAACCTACCCTACGGACGTCGGCGGGATTGTCCAAGACGGACGGATTACGTCCGATATTGGTACAGGGTCCCTTGGACAATCCGTCGGGGTCCCAACTGCTAGAGATTTTCATCCGGTATGTGACCACGAGTAATTTTCTCCTTTTTCTAATTGCAGATCTAATCGATGTCTATCAAGTTAGCCAGTGTAAATGCGAAGGGCTTGAGGGATCGGGGTAAGGCAGCCCCGCCTTCTTCGTGACCTCTTGTCTTTCGGCGTGGATGTGGCCGCGATCCAAGAGACTCACTTTGTTTGCGATGTCGATTCTTGTGTGCTGGCTAACGACTTTGTCGTCTATTCAGCATATGGGAACTGGCAAGCCAGAGGTGTTTCTTTGCTGGTCAAGCATACCCTGGACGCGGAGATCGACCTTGTCCATGTCGGTGCCGAGGGCCGGTTGATCGTGGCCGATGTTGCAGTGAAAAGCAAGAAGTTTCGTCTGGTTGCGGTTTATGCGTCCAATGATCAAGAGGAGCGTGTCGACTTTTTCCGTCTGTTGAAGCCCTTCCTGGTCGATTCCAAGCAACTAGTTCTAGTTGGGGACTGGAATGCCATCCTGGACCCCAAATTGGATAGAGGGTGGGGCTCTAGCGGGAGGAGTGGTGATTGTAGCCTGGTTGATCTGATTGACGAATTTGGTCTCGTCGATAGATACCGGGTCGATCATCCGGGCGGGAAAATGTGGACGTGGGCGAATAGTTGGCCTTCTACCAAGATGGTTTCCTATCTTGATAGAATGTTAGTGAGAGAGGCCGATATAGATTTCTTAGAATGCCCAACGTTCCACTGGTTAGGCTACACGGACCACAAAATGGTATGTGCCCGTGTGGTGTTAGAATTTAGGGCTAGAATGGCTGGCTACTGGAAGTTCAACCAGTCCTTACTGGACAGGCAGGACTTCTGGAACCAGCTGATTATCGTAGTTCAGCGGGCGTTAACTGGAGGAGTCATCGGGAATAGGTGGTGGGCTAGTCTTAAGGATAGGATTAGGTCTTTCACCACTGAATACAGCCAACGGCTCAACCTAGATAAGGCTGCCAAGGTGAAGACGCTTAGATCTAATTTTTCCCGGGCGGAGGCTGGTGGGGATCCCCTAGAGATAGCCGTAGCTAGGGAGGCCCTGGAGCGGTCGACTAGCAATCGTTACATGGGTCAGGTAATTAGACATGTTAAGCAAGATGTCTTCCGAAGCTGTGAACATGGGCGCGGAACTGCGCAAGGAGGAAGTCCGTCAAGGTGGCGACCGGTACATCCGCGAGATACGAGACCCGGAGGGGCACACCCTTAGGTCGACTGATGACATGTGCGAGGCATTTCGGCAGCATTTCGAACGCCACTTCACCAAGGAGCCTGGTCTCCGCGACAAGGAGTTTCGCAGCTATTTGGCTGACTTTCCCCGGCTTTTGCCGGCTGAAGCGGCTAGTTGCGAGGGAGAGATTACGGAGGACGAAGTCTACGCGGCTTTGAAGAGAGTCGGCAGTGGCAAGTCGCCAGGTTTGGATGGTTTGCCCTATGAATTGTACTTGAGGCTGTCGCACATCTTTGTCCCTATCTTGACAGTTGTGTTCAACAACTGGTTCCGTCAGGGGTCCATCCCCAGTCGGTTCACCAGGGGTGTGGTCACGCTGTTGAGAAAAGGCAAGGATGTTGGGAGGGAATTAGACGGTTACAGGCCCATAACTCTGCTAAACACAGAGTTAAAGATTTTGGCCAAGATCCTGACGAATCGCTTGCAGCTAGTTGCCGAGTCTCTGTTGGGACCTGATCAGACTTGCGCTGTGAAGGGCCGAACAATTCAGAGCAACCTGCACATGATCCGCACGATCCTAGAGGGTGTAAAAGACGACGATGAGGCCGCGCTGATCAATTTGGATCAGTCCAAGGCATTTGATAGGGTTGACCATGGCTACCTGGCGGCTGTCCTGCAGGCTGCCGGATTTGAAACCGACTTCTGCTGCTGGATTGGTCTCCTGTATCACTCCCCCACGGCTGTGGTGCAGGTGAACGGAAAGCTGTCGAGCGCGTTTGCGCTGTCTAGGTCGGTTCGACAGGGTTGCCCGCTGTCGTCCTTGCTCTATGTTTTGGCGTTGGAGCCCCTCCTTCGCCGGCTTAGAGACAGGTCGTGCAGTCCGGCCCTATGTGGAATCGCTATCCCTGGTGGTGCTCGAGCCAGGGTTTCCGCATACGCCGATGACGTAACGACTTTTGTGTCCTCCCGCAGGGACATAAGAGCGGTACAGAAGGCGCTTGAATGGTACGAACAGGTGACAGGGGCCAAGATTAACCGTGACAAGTCTTCCGGCTTGCGGTTAGGCGCCTGGAAGGGGATTCCCCTCCTGGGGCCCTTCGACTGGACGGACGGACCGGTCAAAATCCTCGGAGTTTGGTTTGGTCCGGACTTGCAGTTGGAGAAGAATTGGTCTGATATACAGGCAAAGGTCGGTGCGTCGGTCGAAACTTGGCGTCGACGGAGTCTCTCCGTAAAGGGCCTGGCGGAGGCGTGTGCCGCTTACATCTTCCCCATGGTCCTTTATCGGCTGTCTGTACTTCCACTTTGTGAGGTGCGTGAGGAGGCGATCGAGCGTCTGCTATTCTCCCTTCTGTGGAGAGGACGCAGACATCACGTCGACAAACGTGTGTTACCAACGTCCGTGTCAAGGGGGACTGGGAATGCTGCACTTGGCGTGCCACCGGCGCGCCTCGAGGTTGGCATTTCTCAGTCGTGCGTTAATGGAAGACTCGTTGCTTATGGGGGTAGTGAGGGACGCGTTCCCTAGCCTCACTATCACTCCCCCGGTCTCATTGCGCTGCCGCAAGCTTCGAGAGCAACCGGCTTTCATCCGCGAGTGCCGGAGGGCCTTGTGGGCCATTCCACAGTCTAGTGACCTTTCTCGACCTAGGAGGCACTTCTATCGGGGATTAGTGGAGGGCGTCGCGAAGGATCGATTGAGGGAGAAGCTCGGCATGACGGAGGAGGAGTATCGCTCTCATTGGTCTTGGGCGCCAGGATCAGATTGGCTCAGCAACTCTGAGTTTTCTCTGACCTGGCGACTAGCTCGTAACGCCTTGTCTCTCAATGACATGCGTTTCATAATGGGCCTGGCGGATTTGCCAGATTGTGAACGTTGCAACCTTGGCTTAAAGGAGACGTCGGCGCACGCCTTCTTCCATTGTTCGCACGTTCGCCCGTTGTGGGATCGTGTCGGCGAGTTGACTGCTCGCATCGCGCCGCGGGAACTTGTGTCCATTGATCGTGCATACGCCTGCGATAATGTGTCGCCCCCGTACACCGGAGTGAAACGGATGGTGTTTCTGTCGCTTCTGGCCACGGCTCGAATGGTGATATGGACGACACGTATGGAGGAAGTCTTGCAGGGTGGCCGTCTTTCGCATCAGGATCTAATCCAATATTTTGAGTACCAACTCAAAATGAAGATTAGAACTGATCGGAAACGGTTGCCACCGACAGAGTTCAGCAAAAGGTGGGTAAATGTGGCGAGCCTGGATTTTCTCTTTTAGATCTGGTAGTCACATCGGGTTGGATTCCTCTGGAACCCTCCCCTTTGGTTAAGGTAAGTCCCTTTTTGTGTACCTAGTTAATGTGAGTGAGTGTGATTCCTGGCCTGTTCCCCGGCTTTTGTCTTTGTTTATAGTCCAGTTCGAGATTCCCAGCTTCCGTTAATTTTTTTTTTTGTCCCGTTTCATCTCGTCTGAGCCAGTATTATATTTTCCCCAGTCCAATTTCTTTTTGCCTCTCCACTCCCTGTAGAAAGAGAGTTTCTTGATTTCGTCCTCTGGGCGGAATACAGCGACCTCTTTGTTTTGAGGGTAGGTTGGGTCCAGCTAACACAATGTTTATGTTGTTATTTTGTTTGAAATTTTATTTGGGGATTTGTGTCATGCCCCTCCCCCTTTGTCATTTCATGTCGAAAATTTTTATATATTTTTGCAATTTATTGTAAATATTGTACATTGTCAAATTTTTATGTACATTGTGGGGAATTTTTAGGTCCCCGGAATGCGTTGTGGTATTTTGGTGCATGGCAGTATGAGTGTTGATGGACAAGTTCTTTTGGTGATTGAGAAAAATTGTAGCGTGTGTCTGGGTCGCGAAAGAGATTAGCTAGGTATAAGATAGATTACTGAAGACCATCCTCTGTTTTGTTTCCCCCTCCCTTTTTGGCCGTGTGCCACAATTGTAATTTTGTTACAATAAATAAACAGTTGAACTCAACTTCTATTCTAGTTGATTACTGGCTGGTTGTTCTATAAGATTCCTACAACCCCCAACTCGTCATATTTTTTCTTTCCAATTCTTTTTGCCCTTTTATTTATTATGCTGTTCTGACTAAACTAGTATCAAGTTTGTATTTATATCTTTTGATTCACCATTTTTGGCTTCCAATAAACCTGCTGATGAACAGGACTGTCTTCAGAGTTGATTGCTGTAAGGCATTTTTGTGTCTGAGACAAACATATATCAAGAAGTCGGTTATTTTTATTTATACCACAATTTTGTATCTAAGACTTGGAGGATAGATATATGGAAGGCATTGTGGGGATGGACATTATATGCTATCAAATAATGTCATTCTGCAAAAAAAACCTTCCAATTTTGAAGGTGCAGCAGTCTTCAGGTAAATTTGTAATGTAGGATTGGCATTTATGAGAAGATGGTCATAAATTTGGCAACATTTCTCTATGAAGGAGAAAGTTGCCAGTAAAACTGATGAACTGAAGAAAAATACTGTTTTTTTTTTATCTACTTCTAAAATAAGTTCTTCAACTGATGTCTGTGTGGAATGAGTAGTAATTTCTTAGAGTAAACTGGCAAACATCCAAAGTGATTTGGCTTTCTTGGAAACAAGAAAAGTGAAAAAACTTTTTAGCCATTTGGCCAGGGCAAGTGAGGAGAAAAAAAAAAGCAACATTTGGTGCGCAAGTGTAATTGATGAGGAATATAAGAGAGAAATAAAATCAATGAGTTGAAAGGCACAAGCAAACAAGTTTGAAAGATTTAAGCCAAAGAATGATATTCTATTAATCATAGCGAAAGTATAGGGATTTAATTTGATTTACTTTTTATGGTTTATCAACACTGCAGATCATTTAAAGCTGAAACAATTTCGGTTTGCAAGAATTTTTTTTAGGTCATTTTCAGATATAGGTCCTACTTTCTTTTCTGTGCTGTGTCCATTCAGGACATAAGCGATCATGGTCCTCCACATCTTCCTGTCTCTTGTAATTCTTAATATATTTTGTCTTGTTTCTCCCAAACCCTGCTCTGAGATCCATTTGCTTAAGAATATTAAATATATCACACACAGGTCCTTTTGTTGGTCACATTTTTCCTTCGAAAACACTTGTTGGTAAATACTTTCATAGCATTTAGAACTCAGTTGAGATGGGGAGTTAACTATTAACCCATAGCTGGGACCCTACCACTCTGGGTCAGGGTGGACCTGGGAAAAACAGCAATTAAAAGGTGGTTCCATGCTCCTTTCCACCTTCCGATCAGAGGCCTTGCTGTCGAATACAGTTTACCGTCATACCTAGGACCTCATCTGTCTGTGCATGGAATACTGCTGTCATATATGGTCAGGTGTCCCAACTGTTCATCTCAGTGTTCTGGACAGGCTCCAAAGGAGAATCAGTAATATGTCTTGGTGGCTCGACTCCAGCCATTTTCTCACCGGAGGGATGTGGCTTCCTTCTGTCTGTTCTATAAATATTCTCATGGCTTCTGCTCTGACGAACTTAAGTCACTGGTGTCCCTGCCACATGAGTTTACTTGTGCAACCAGACTGGCAACTGGGTCCCACCCATTCACAGTTAGATCAACCAAATGCAGCCAACAATTCTACTCCAGCAGCTTCTTTTCTCACACTTCCTACCTGTGGAACTTCCTTTCATATTCTTGCTTTCCTGACGGCTACAACCTCCAGGAATTTAAATGCAATGTCAATACCCATCTCTTAACCACTTGACTCCAATTTTTTCTACATCACCCTGTATATCTTTTCCTTTCTCTCTACCTTTGCAAGTGTCATCACACCTGTATTCCCATCCTTTTCTTGCTCCCTTCTCTGCAGACACACCTGTAACTGGTTCGTCTTTTCTCTTTACATTCCTCCTATCTAATCTTTTTCTCTTATGTAGCCCCCTGTGCATCAGTGGCATTACCACCTTGGTTGGGGTGAAATGATTAAAAAAAAAAGTGGATAGCCAATCTCTGCTGCAGGCAACATTATTTAGTATCCAGTTGAATTAACTTGGACATTAATGAGTATCACACCAAATATCAGTCCTGTATCAAGGTCAGAAGGTCATTAAGAGGCATAACTGGTCAATAGAGGTGCTTACTGGGTGACTAACTCACCTTGCTCAATGGTTACATGTTTAGAAAAGTAGATCACTTGTGAGTTATTGTTTGGTTCACCATGAGTGTCCTACATTCTGTGTTCACATAAGATTATAAAAATATCGGAAATGGGTGCATAGAGATGTGATTTAGTTGGATGTTCCTTCAAAGTGACTTTAAGCATAATTCTCAGCATCTGAGTGTAAGTTCCTATTAAGTTTAGCATCAAGGGTTTTAGATAATGTCTAGCCAGTGGCACTATACATTAACACACCTCCTCTACAGTGGCTTGAAAGAAGATTCGCTTGAGGTTGTCTAGTAGATCAGATTTTCAGATTATATCTTTCAAGACATGATCGCATAAAGCGTGTATCATGTATGGCACTTGACTGACTGAATATAATAGTTGGAATCACAATTAAGGCTTATACTGATCATAAAGTGGGGGATCGATTTTGTATTGTTACAAAGTAATAAACTGATCCCCCGCTTGTTACTATTTAATAATATAATACATCTCTTCTCCTTCTAGCTATGAGTCAAATAACAAGACAGGACTAGCTATGAGTCAAATAACAGGTTCTATAGCTTTGGCTGGCAACCAGTCTACCGCAGAAAGTAATGGCAACCTACTGTGGGATAATCTTCTGCCTCGTCAGTCATGTCTCTTTCGAGACATGATCGCCCAAAGCGTGTATCACATATGGCACTTAACTGACTGAATGTCCAAGCAGTGGCACTATGCATTAACACACCTCCTCTACAGTGGCTTGAAAGAAGCTCTGCTTGAGGTTGTTTAGTAGATCAGATTTTCAGATTATATCTTTATTCAAGGTAGCATGGACTTCAGGACAGTGAATTTTCACATCCTTTTTAGCAGAATTTATCTTGCTTCCTTGGTATGTCAGTGATTTGACAGATTTTATTGGTTCATCTGAGATAGTGTGTTTTGGGCCTTGAATTCTGTCTTAGAGGCATTAACATTGAGTCCAACATCATTAGCAGCATTTTCAGATGACATCCATTCAAGGCAGCCCAGATTGAGATTGCACATTTTTACATCTTTTCCAGCAAAATTTATCTTGCTTCCTAGGTATGTAAGCGATTCGACAGATTTTATTGGTTCATCTGAGATAGTGTGTTTTGGGCCTTGAATTCTGTCTTAGAGGCATTAACATTGAGTCCAACATCATTAGCAGCATTTTCAGATGACATCCATTCAAGGCAGCCCAGATTGAGATTGCACATTTTTACATCTTTTCCAGCAAAATTTATCTTGCTTCCTAGGTATGTAAGCGATTCGACAGATTTTATTGATTCATCTGAGATAGTGTGTATTGAGCTTGGATAGTTGAAGCCTATTAATTCAGTTTTAGAGGCATCCAACATAACTACATTTTCTAGAGGTAGGAGAACTGTTGCATTGGTAATGATGTCTACAGTGATAGCTAAGGTCATCTGCATAGTCACTGTCAACATTTTTGCAGTATATTGACGCGGGTCTTGGTGATAATGTAAACCTAGATTATGTTTATCGAGGGAAATTCTTAATACATAGTCACAGGGGATAACAAATAGGCAAGGTATGAGGGTGTCACTTTGGAGAACTTTTGCTTTGATGTCAAAGAAGTTAGTGTCTGTTCAACACCCACAGAGCCCACCATTAGCTTATACTGCAATTATGTTGACGTGTGTGTGTGTATATGTGTGTGTGTATATATATATATATATATATATATATATATATATATATAGTCATCTGCAGAAAGATCTGTTTCACTGTATCACAGCTCATCAGTACGGTTAGACTCAGATTGTTTTTAACCCAGGATTGAAACCCGACCGAAGTGGCGTCAGTCAGCAATTCTACCTCTGGGCTATGGGCGCTCAGTAGGAGGATGCAAACTTTTTAGCGTCTACATTATCATCATACACACCCAATAGCCAGAGTGCTCTAATTCATTTCGGAATGAGCGATGTGTACAGAGTAGCTACTGTTTTTCAAAGTCTACCATTCTTCCAGAGTGCTCAATCAGGGTGTGAGAGCGTAAATAGTCATCCGCAGACAGATCTGTTTTGCTGTATCACAGCTCATCAGTACGGTTAGACTCCGATTGCTTTTAACCCAGGATTGAAACCCAACCAAAGTGGCATCAGTCGGTGATTCTACCTCTGGGCTATGGGCGCTCGGTAGAAGAAGGCAGACTTTTTAGCATATACATTATCATTATACATGCCTAATATTTACACACACACATACATACACACACACAGCCTTTGAGATTTGAAAAAGAAATCACTCAACCGGCGGTCAAGAGCGAGGGAAAATCTCGCCCCCAAATCATTTAACTTGATCAACTCCATTTTCTTAGTAGTTGTAAACATAGCTGAATCGCTGACAGAAAACAAAAAATGAAATTTTAATTAAAATTTCGAACGTGTTAAAAAGGATTTAAGAAATTTAAAAAATAACAAAATTTGGTCTTTCCTCTTAATAATAATATAAACATTATGATGATAAAACTTTGTATTAAGTTTGAGCCCTTTTAACATCATGATATGCAGTTTTTTGGGATTTTTTTTTTTTTGACAATTGAATGGAAGTAACTAATCGTAGTTTCTTTCCTTTGTTTGACTACAACCACCCCCCTCCTCATAGACAATAAAAAAATAAATCTGATTTTCTCAACAATTTTCTATAAAAAAAATTACTTGTATAATTTATTTTTCGGTGCGTGGTTGAAAAAAGTATGCATATTTCTTTTTCTTTCTTTCAAATGTTTGTTTTTACTTTTCGTATAGCAATCTGGGTGACCGAGACATTTGGGCTACACTCTGGAAGCATTGATTAAACAAATGTTTACACTGACTGGGACGATAGCAAGACCAAAGAGTTCAATCATGTGATTGTAGGTCATTCTAAGTAACATCTTAAAGGACATACTTTTGGGTTGCAAAAGTTGGTTGGGTTTTTCTATATTTGAACGGACATGTTTCATTGCTAGATTTTCAATCGACTGCAGGCGAGTGAAATCCCAAAGGCTATATATATATATATATATATATATATATATATATATATATTGTATCAAAGCAGTAGATAATTCTCTAAACATTATTAGATATAACAGACAATGAATGTCTATGTTTAATCATAAGCCGTTCTAAACATTGTATTTTGGCAATTTCAGATGAAAATAAAAACAAAAATTGTCCAACATTTGGATATTTTTTTATTATGCTGGTTCTAAGCTTTCAGCTTACATGAGCCATCTTGAGAGAGGTTACAGGGATGTTAACAAAGACATACACCACCAAAGATTATTTTATCTTGTGTTGACATGAAACATTGCTATGCAACGATAATAGTCACTGAATAGCAGACGCAGTTCGTAAATTTGTAATGGGGGTTTTCTCTTAACAAACATCACAGTTCTATGCTGTCACTATGACAAAACAACCCACACTTAATAAAATCACATTTCAATCTGGTCACAACACATTACATTTAGACATATGGTTCTGTTAACATTTTGATCTCTCACGTAGTGCAACGTTATAGAACTGCATTACAAATTTACGAACTGCATCTGCTATTTGTTGAATTATTGTTGCATAGCAATGTTTTATGTCAACACAAGATAAAATCATCTTTGATGGTGGCTGTCTTTATGTTAAAGCCCCTGGAACCACTCTGAAGATGGCTCATGTAAGCTGAAAGCTTAGAACCAGCATAATAAAAAAATATCCAAATGCTGAACAATTTTTGTTTTTATTTTCACCTGAAATTAAAGCCAAAATAGGATGTTTAGAATGGCTCATAATTAAACATAATAGACATTCATCAATACGGTTAGACATCCAATTGCTTTTTACTCAGGTTTGAAACCTGACTGAATTGGCATCAGTCGGCGATTCTACCTCTGAGCTATGGGCACTCAGTAGAAGGAGGCAGACTTTTAGTTTGTGATATATCATGTATTCATACGCCAGAAGTGATAGTGTTCTAATTCATTACTGAATGAACGATGTGTAGATGCTAGAGTAGCTACTGCTTTTTTAAAGTCTACCATTCCTCCAGAGTGCTCAATCAGGGTGTGAGACATACACCCATGAGTCATATGCAACCTTACATTGTCAAAGGACTATATAAGGTTGCATATAGCAAGAATAAAACAGAAAATAATTTTATTTAAAAAGTGTCAAAGAACAGCCTGATAAATTATTACAAATAATGGTGAATATATAATTGAATAAAATGGAATACTTTATTTGGAAGAATCAAGTTGATAAACAATGGAAACTATGACAACCTAATATATTTAGATTGAGTTGGCATGGTCAAATGTAAAATAAATGGCAGAATTTTCCAGACAGACAGAATTGACAAAGCAGTTTCAAATAAGTCTACGGCTATATCGTGTTGAATACACTGGTTCCTGTTTGATCACTGAAGTTAAGCAACATTGAACCTGGTCAGTACTTAAATGGGTGACCATTTGGGAATACCAGGTGCTGTAAACGTCAGGACCAAGAATGGTCCACCAGTCCTCCAGGTTTGGGGGTTAGGTGCAGGGCTAACAACCCTACCCCGTAAAAAACAGTTTGTTACAGAAACAGCAACAAAAAGTTGCTGCCCTATGCACCATCTGGGTGTGATGGATAAATGATGAGTTTCAAATAAGCAATAACAAAAAAACAAAACAAAAAAAACGGGAGAAAAATATAAAACAGGTAAAAATATGCAAGGCAAAGCAACAGTAATATGGCACAAAGTTCACAAACTAAGAATTGGAGTTGACATGCAAGATCCAATTTGGATAAATCAATGTAGTATTCATACTTTAAGACAAGACAGACCAGGACCAAGTCAGATAAAATTGGCAGGTAGCCTATTGAGTTTGAAAAAATCCCAGCATCCATTTGTGTGCGTCTGCCTATAAATTGGGGAGGGAAAGCATTTAGCAGTCATTCATACTGAGATTAAATTTTTACGCCATGGATTTTCCCATTGTTTAGATCCCCCTGCAAATATGTGGTATTATGGTATATGTAGGGTTGTAAGGGTATGAACTTAGATCACTGGTGCCCCTTAGGTATGAATTTACACAAGCTACTACATTAGCAACTAGGTCCTACCCTTTTACAGTGAAACTGATAAAATGTAACCGCAATTTCTACTCCAACAGCTTCTTTCCTCGCACTTCCCGCCTGTGGAATTCCCTACCGCATGCTTGCTTCCCCGATGGCTACAACCTCCAGGAGTTTAAATGTAAGGTCAATAGACATCTATCATGCTAACTCGCATCCATTTTCTCAAACTCTTTTCATCTACTCCACCCCCATCCTCGGTATTCTCATCTGCCTATTACCCTCCTCCTGACATTTCCTACAACTAATCCCTCTTTCTTATCACTTCCCCCCTATGTAACCCCCTGTGCAACAGTGACAGTAGAATGCCTTGCTTGGTGTGAGATGATTAAAACAAAAAAAAAAACCCCTATGCAGACTTGTGCTGTAAAGGACCAAACAATTAGAGCAACCTGCACCTGATCTGCACAATCCTAGAGAGTGGAGATGATGATGAGTAAGCTATGGTGATCAATTTAGATCAGTCCAAAGGAATTGGATCGGGTTGACCATTGGGGTATCTTGCTATTGTCCTGCAGGCCGATAGATTGAAACCTTTGTCGGTTAAGGGACAGGATGTGTAGTCCAGCCTCATGGGGAATCAGTATCCCTGGTGGTGCTTGAGCAAGGGTTTCTGTATACACTGATGACATGCTGCAGCAACATTGAGGGGTACAGAACTTTTTTCTTTTTTTAATCGTATCACCCAGAGCAAGGCGGAAATGCCACTGATGTGCAGGGGGCTACGCAATAGTGAAAAGATTGGAAAAGAGAGAGCCGGAAACCACATCCTAAACAGGGAACAAGCAGGGATGAGCCTGCTAAAATGAAAAAAGTTAGAGGGCCGAAATTAATTGCAACAAGTTTTCTGGTTTACAATTAGAGACCTGGGAAGGGGTTGCTCTTTTGGGGCCCTTTAGTTGGACTGATGAACCTGTTTGCATTCTTGGTGTTTGGTTCAAGCAGGATCTCTAACTAGAAGTGATTTCCTAAGCGCAGCTTAGATGTAGCACAAGGCCAATAGTATGGGACACTCAGTGAGGATTGAACTCATTAAATTGCTATAATTCTTGCAAGACAAGCTTGCTAACCATTACACCATGTAATTACATATTCTCCAGCTAGAGAAGAATTGGTCAGAGATACAGGCAAAGGTCAAAGCGGCAGTATGGACTTGTCTTTGACGATAGTTGTTCATGAAGGGTAGGGCTGAAGCATGTGCTATTTATGTCAGGTGATGAAGTGTTTGTTCTCCTTTCTCTTGTGGGGTGGTGGCAACCATTAGGTCGACAGATGTTCGTGCCCAAAATCAGTGTCATGGAAGGCTGGGAATGCCACACTTGGCAAGTCACTGACATGCCACGACGTTGGTGTTTCTATACCACACAATGCCAGAGGACTCAATTTTAGAGGGAAGTGTTAGGTACACCTTCCCTAGCCTTAATATCACTCCTCCCATTTGTAGGGCTGAGTGCCAATGTAAGCCACAAAATTGATTGAGAATGTCAAACAGCCTTGTGGATTATTACTTGATGTTTCTTGGCCTTGGAGGCTATTGTATCATGAATTAATGGAGTGGGATGTGATGAAGAATCCTCTCTGTGGACAACTCTGCTTGTCAGCAACCGAGTCATGTCCTTCTGGTATTAGGCGCTCACGGTGAATCACCTCAGTAATTGATATTGACAGATTTCAGTGAAAAGTGGTGAGTGGTGTGTGAATGAGGTCAGCCTTGATTTTCTGTTTTTAGTCCCCTTTGACACAACAGGGAAGTTTCCTGTGAACCCTCCCCCGGTTAAGTTATACTTTTTTGTTTTCCTAATCAAAGTGTTGTTCCTACCCTGTTCCTAGAATTTTTTGTTTTGATCCACATCAAGATTCCAAGCTTCCCCAGTTTGTTTTCGGGTCTTTTTTTTTCTTTATCTTGAGTGGGTCAGTCCTTGATTTTCTCATTCCATGATTTATTTTTTCCCTATCAGTGAGTGTGCTTCTTCAGTTTACCTATTAGCAGAATACAGTGGCCACTCTTAGTTTTGTGGGATAGATGGGTCTTACTAACATTTGTTATATTATTTTAGTTTGTTTTGTTCTCTCCCTCTAATATTTTCAGGCATATTTTTGAAAAAAAAAAATTCTGTAAGAAAGTAATTTTTATGTCATGGTTTTTTTCTCATCTTTTTGGCCCCCCTGCAAATATGTGGTATTATGGTATATGTAGGATTGAAAGGTGATAGATGAATTTTTATGGTGAATGAACAAACTGTAATGAGTGATTGGATTGAGAATCTGATTAGCTAGATAGAAAGTGTTGACCAGCCTCACTTCACTCACCTTTTGGCTGTGTGCCAAAATTGTAAATCAGAAATATTTATTCATACCGAAATTGGAACACAAAAACACGTCTCTCTCTCACATATATATATATATATATATATATATATATATATATATATTTTGCAAAGGCATAAACTTAGCTTCATGTCTTTTCTCAGAACTATTTATAGTGAATATGGTTTAAATTACATTCATTTCAATCTTTAAAATGTTGCAGCAAGCAAAATAACTTTACAATTTTACATCACAGGCTCTTCCTCTGTCAGACATATTTTATTTGCAATTAAATTTATTTTAAGATGAAAAGATTCTTCAAAAAGAAAAAAATTAAAAGTTCTTCCTTTTGTGAACTCTAAAACGTAGTCTAAAAAATCTCTTAGTGGAGTTCTTTGGTTAATGATTTACAAAACTAATAACTTTAAAAAATGTCTGATGCTAAGGGGAAAAACAACTTGTTTGAACTCCGACAACTGTTTTTAGTGTTGATTGTCAATTTTGAAATGAGAACAAGAAAATATACAAGTCTGAGGCTAGATAAAACAATGATCGAAATCGTGTAGAGAGAGGAAGAGAGAGATGAAGAGAGTGAGTCTAGATGAAGAGAGAGAGAGATAGAGAGTCTAAGAGCAGAGAGAGATGAAGAGAGAGATGAAGAGAGTGAGTCTAAAAGCACAGAGAGATGAAGAGAGAGAGAGATAGAGAGTCTAAGAGCAGAGAGAGATGAAGAGAGAGAGAGAGAGTCTAAGAGCAGAGAGAGATGAAGAGAGAGAGAGATAGAGAGTCTAAGAGCAGAGAGAGATGAAGAGAGAGAGAGATAGAGAGTCTAAGAGCAGAGAGAGATGAAGAGAGAGAGAGATAGAAAGTCTAAAGGTAGAGAGGCATAATTGTGCAGAGAGAGCTGGAGTTCCAAATGCACAAAGATATATAACACTTTCATTGCTTTTAGAATTCTTTCGGGAATTTCTTTGCTAAACCTTTTTTTTGGCTGCTTATGTCTTTTGTGTTCCTTTTTATTCCTTTTACTATTTATATCTTCCTAATTCATGACATTACTACGCCGTCTTCTCACATTTTTTTCCATCTTTATACACTCTGAAAAACACTTTCATCAATATTGAAAAATTAGTGTATTTCTCAAATCTGTTTTTATTCTTTTTTTACCCTAACAATGTGTTAAACGCTGATTAAATTTTTCTTCTAACATTCCTGATGATGTACTATGATTTGGCATTATACATTAAATTCAATTTTTGTACTGCTTCCTTGTTCAGTTTTTTTATAGCATGATTCTTTTCGAAGCTCTTTTAAAAGTAGCCACCAACCGTTCAGCTTGTCCATTTAACCTTGAGTGATATGGCGAGATAACATATTCAATCTAGAACATTTTACAAAAATCTTTGAATTTGTGAGCAGTGAATTGTGTACCATTATCAAAAACACCTGGAGTGCCATATCTAGCAAACAGTTTGTATAAAAAATTCAGTCACTGAAGAAGTATTTTTGCACTTACAAATTTCAGAGTACTTAGTAAAGTTATCCAATACCAAAAGATAATGTGACCCATGTATTTGATTTGCAAAATATGTGTATAATGTGACCACAGCATGTCTGTCTTTGGCCAAGCTTATATTTTTGTAGTTGGTAATTTCACTGCCAGTGCACAAACTTTACAGTTTTTTTTACTACTTTTTTAATGGCTTCTCAAAAGAGATTTCATATCTGTTTCTGGCCAAGCTTGTATTTTCATAGTTGGTAATTTCACTGAAAGTACAAACTTTACAGATTTTTACTACTTTTTCAATGGCTTCTAATAAGAGATTTCATCCCTGAAATTTTCAGATATCCAGTATGAAGTTTATTTAGTAGCTGCTTTTGTGATATGCTAGGTAATACAACTGTGTGTGAACATCAATACTCTGTCACATATCAAATGAGCATTTAAGTCAGGATTTTGTTCTTTTATCTTGATTTTTTTTCATTTCCGCAATAAATGCTTTGCTCTGCTTTGACATTTATTTCTTCTAAGGTAACTGGTCATTTACATACGGCATTGCATAACATATTTTGCATTTCTATTTCACTCTTTAATGCTGCAATGACAGCGTTCTCAAAAGGAACAGCATTTGTTTTCTATCAATCTTGATAACCCATCTGCATGTCCTAAATTTTGGGACAGTTGGTATTCCATCCTAATATCATAACTAATAAGATGGCACCCCAACATTATAAGGTGGTCGTTGTATGTGTAGGTTGGTTGTGTGGTTTATTTAACCAGCATATCAACCTTCATTAGGTCATTTAATGCTGAAAACCGTTTTGATTTGTTTTATTTAGTTTATTTACTTTATTGTTTGTTTATTTTTTTTTTTGAAGGATTGTTTGGGTAATGTTTTTCATTAAAAGTTTTGTTGGTAACGTTTTTCATTCAGAAAAAAGTTTCGTTGAATACTTTTATAGCATTTTGACCCCAATTTGGGGTCAACTATTTACCCATAGCTGGGACCCTAACAGGTGCTACCTCTCTGGATCAGGGTGGACCTGGTAACTGGTGATTCCATGCTCCTCACAAACTCCCAGAGACCTTGCTGCCAGATACTGTTTACAGTCATACCCAAGACTGTATATGTAGGAATTCTTTTTTTAAACCATAAATTGATAATAGAGGTCTGTTGTCTATCTGCAACCAAAAACTTCTTGCATGTATAAATTTATGAAATTTTTCACTGCAAATATGCTAATTTTTTTTTTTTTTTTTATCTGGCTGTAATTTTTTTTTCTGCTGGTAGTAGCAACTGCTTTCACATTACCACCATCATAGTTATGTAAAAATCACTAGAATCTGAAGCCACTATGAGGACTGCTTTTGGATCATAGTGTGATAATGATAAGTCTGACTCTTCTATTTTTTTTCTAATCTTTTTATTTTTTTAAATGCATTTTGTTGACATATCAATCCAGTTCCACTTCATGCCTTTTTTAAGTAAAAAGGCATTGAACTCTCAAATTCTACTTATTAAGTACACAAATTTGATAGTAGTTTGCTAGTCCCTGGAATATCTTTAAACCAGTAAAGCTTGTTTTAGTAGGTATATTCTTAAATGCACTTGCTGAATCTGTTTGACAACCATTTTTGTCTATAATTTGTTTTAGATACTTAATTTTAGACAAAAACAATTAGCATTTTTTCCCCACCAAGTTTGAATTTGTATTCTCGTAATTTTTTCAAAAACTTTTCACATGCCCAATATATTGGTCATTAGATACACTTTTATAATATCATCCAGATAAGGGTGCTTACGTATTATCGGGAGGACCTTTAAAAAACGACTCAAAAATTAAAGTAAATTATTTATTGAAACGGTTAAAACAATAAAATAACATTACATTTGTAATTCCGGAGGCCAGAACGTCGCAATTGCTTCCAAAAGTGACTCAAAGACATCAGTACAGGCAACATGCTTCCGCCACATGAATTCGGCCAAATACGACTCCAAATGGTGACGTGCAGTGCCACAGTGCTTCTTGTTTCGCCACTTTGTCGATCCCCATAGGCGTTCCACTGTCTGCGTATGAGCCCCGGTGTTCGAATCCACAAAGTTGTACTTGTGGTTGACGTTGAGGTGATGAAAGCCTGATTTTTCCAGTTCCTTGGTGTTATAAGCGGGGAAAAAAAAGAAAAAGTAAAAATCAAAGGTCCTCCCGATAATACGTAAGGACCCAGATAAGCAACTGTGAAATCACAATCTGCAAGCATGGTATCCATAACTTGTTGAATTATAGCTTCAGCCACTTTTATACCAAAAGGAAGTCGCTGAACTTATACAATCCCTTGTGTGTATTTATAGTTAACTCTGAACATTTTTCAACCTGTATTTGTAAATACACTTCAGAATGATTCATCTTAAAAAAAAACAAAAAAAAACGAAGTAACAAAAATAAAATAAAATTTCCTACAGTTTGACTTTGTGAAAATTTCCCCTGGACTTTGTAATGGGTAATTAAGGGATTGTAAATAGTATATTTAACCCTGTCAACGAAAAAAGAAAAAAATCAAGACAAACACAAATTTTATTTTTCTTTACATATGATGCTACTACTGCTCATTTTGAATGATTAATCTTTTCAATTACTGTATCCTCACCCCCTCACTAGAACAATGCACACCACCAGACTGGCCATTGATCCAGTATTACAGGTTAGATACAAGTCTCTGGTTCCCAGTGTCAATTCGATGCCACCCTCCAGCCACATTGTGATTTTTTTCCTGGATAGTGGTCATCAGATCATAGAAACCCAGAAGCTCTCCTTTGGTCGACCTGCATGTTTGTTGGGTGAGAATCGAGTTAACAGAAAAATAAATATCACCAAGTTGATGCGATTTTGAAAGGACAAATTTTTTTATATATCAAAAACCAATGCCTACAAAAAAAAAAAAAAAAAAAATTCTTGTTGCCAGAGTGCTCTAATTCATGACCAAATGAGTGATGGCTATTGGGCGGGTATAATGATAATATACATGCTAAAATTTCTGCCTCCTTCTATTGAGCACCCATAGCTCAGAGGTAGAATCACCGAATGACGCCAATTTGAACGGATTTCAATCCTGGATAAAAAGCAATTGAATGTCTAACTGTACTGATGAGCTGTGATACAGCGAAAACAGATCTGTCTGCGGATGACTTTTTACGCTCTCACCCTCTGATTGAGCACTCTGGAAGAATGGTAGACTTTGAAAAACAGTAGGTACTCTGGCATCTACTATATATATATATATATCGTTAAATATAAGAGACAATGAATGTTATGTTTACAACATTTGGATAATTTTTTATTAATTTGTTTCTAAGCTTTTGTGACGTCAGAACTGCACTGCAAATTTGTGAACTGTGTTTTCTTTTGGTAACTATTGCCGTCACCTAGTGGAGTTTTATGTCAACACAAAATAAAATCGTCGTTGATGGTGGATGTCATTGTGTTAACGTCTTGGCAACCTCTCTGAAGATGGCTCATGTGAGCCAAAAGCTTAGAAACAAATTAATAAAAAATTACCCAAATGTTGGAGAATTTTTGTCTTTATTTTCAACTGAAATTAAAGCATAAATACGACGTTTAGAACGGCTCATGATTAAACATAATAGACATTCATTGTCTCATATTTAATAGCATATGTTTAGAAAATTACTTGCTGCCTCGATATACTAAATATATATACACATATACACACACACAACAAGGATGATCATGGCTCTCCACAACTTTCCATCCTTTGGAGCTCTTAGAGATATCTTTTTAACTATCTCTTCCACTCACTGTTCTGTCATCCATTTATACAAGCTTACTTCACATGTAGCCTCAATTGTTCCATTACCATAGCCATTTTATAGGTTGGTTGTTTTGTTTTATGGCATATCAACCTCAGTGGGTCATTTAATGCCAATAAAAGTTTGAAATAAATTCATAGCTATAGTTTGGTAAAAAAAAGAAAAAAAAAAAAGGGTGCATGTTTACATATACAATATTTAAAACAATTTTTCAATTACTTATGTTTTTGATTACAATCAAACTTTTAGGAAATTTACAATCTCGGATGGTTTTATTTATGTAAAGTTTTCTTAAATTCTTTCTTGATAATATTTTGTTCACATGAGATCAAACTCTATACACTCTAACAGTATATATTTCACTGTAAATTTCTCTTGGTATGTAGGCTTACAGCCTATCATGTTGAATACACCGGTTCTCGCTCAATCACCAAAGTTAAGCAATGTTGAGCCTGGTCTGTACTTAGATGGTTAACCGCTTGGGAATACCAGGTGCTGTAAGAGTATAGTGACGGATGTTCATTGTGGTGCAGTGGATATTGGCTCGGAAAGAGAAATCAGTGAGCTGAGTTTGAATTCCAGTTGAATACCCTGCATTCACTTAAGCACTGGTACCCTTGGGAAAGGTATTAATCTGTTCCTTCCCTTTAGTTATGGGTTAAATAACAAAAGTAGGACTTGGGGACCCTGCCCTTAAAAAAAAAAACAAATCCCAATGAATCTTGATACTCAAAAGAAAAATGTATTACTAGACACAAAAACTTATATAAAAAAAACAACAATAAATTGTTGAAAGAAAAAGCTATTACCAGCAATAAATAAAGTTTAGTTGGCAATAAATGACCTGTCGAGGTTGATTTGCCATAAAAACAAAACAACCAACCAAGCAACTCTTGGTATGTAGTGCATATTGGGGATTCTGTTTGCTCATATTTATCAGTCAGTTAAGGGCCATATGTGATACACGCTTTGGGCGATCATGTCTCGAAAAAGGCATGACTGACTGAGCTATGATGCTAGTTTATTATAAGTGAAAGGTATAACTTATTTGAGTGATGTCTCCCAGTAAAGTCTATGTGGCTAAATCAATGACAAAATTCTGGCAAGAGAAAGGAAAGAAGCTTTATTGCAAATTTAATGATACTATATTCCTCTCATGATGTAGACATTCTTCACTCTCGATACCACCTTGTCTTTTATTGTTCTAAGTAACTCTTTAACCATTACCAAACTACTTTGTCCCAATTCTAGAATCTAGTAGTATAAAATTGGTTACTGGTTTCCCCATTGCTTTTAATATTAGGTTGTCCCAAAAGTTTGTAAACACTTGCGAAATGGGTCTATCTGGTCCAGCACAATGGAAACAAGCGATGGGTTCAGAAAGGGCAAGAGACACCGTTGGTTCCAAAACAAGATCGATTTGGCAAGAAAGTCATGTGCATTTGGTGAAACCTTGGAGGAATCATGCATTTTGAGTTGGTTCTGAATGGTCGTGCCATCAGTGCCGAACTTTACTGTCAGCAACTTGAGCGGGTCTATGAAAAGTTGAACCAAAAGTACTCGGCTCTGATCAACCAAAAGTGCACTTTGATGCAACAGGACAATGCCAAGCCACACACTACCAGGAAGACCAAAGACAAGTTTGAAGGCTATAGAACCCAATCTGTTTTGTTATTTGACTCATAGCTAGAGGGAGAAGAGACATATTATTAAGTAGTAATTAGTGGGGGATCAGTATATTACTTCATAACAATAGAAAACAGATTCCCCACTTTATGCCCAGTAGAAGCCTTAATCATGTTTTCAACTATTATATTCATTCAGTGAGTTAAGTGTCATATGTGATACATGCGTTGGGCAAAAGATTATCCCGCAGTAGGTTGCCATTGCTTTCTGCAGTAGACTGGTTGCCAGCCAAGGCTATAGAACCCAACCTGTCCTGTTATTTAACACATAATTGGAGGGAAGAGATGGATTTATCCCTTTCCCAAGGGTATTTGTGTGTAAGTGAATGCAAGGAATTTCATGGGAATTTGAACTAGGCTCCCCGATTTGTTATTCCGATTCAATATCTATTGCACCACAACACACATATTTCTAGGATTCCAGAAAGGAAAATAAAGAAAGCTAATTATGTATCCATTAGCAACTTATCTACCCAAATTCTTTCCAAGCACTTTACACCCCAGCAATCTTAAATGCTGTGTCTATCTTTATCTCCCTCCATATAACTACTCTTGCTTGTCTGCAAATGATCTTTAAAAAAAAAAACTCTACCAATAATGCATCATATCACTAACCGATCTTTTCCAGTTGTCTTTCACTGGAATTTCTTCCTTCTCACTATTTACATTATTCAGAATATTGTCCTCATCATTGCTGTCGTGTTTACGACATTTTGGCTGTTGTACGTGCCAGCCTTCTTCAGGTTGCTACCAGAAGTGGCTTTGCATAGAGAATGAGAATGATATACCCCAGTGATCATAATAAATGGTTTTGTTTGAAGTTCCTAGCATTTGAAGAAGGTTCGAGTGTACAACACTCAAAACGCCATAAACATGGCAGCAATGATGAGGACACTATTCCGAATAATATAAATAGTGTAAATACTACCTCATCTCAGAAGTATAGACAAATTCTTCCTTCTCATTGCAGATTTGGTGGGGAATCAATTGACCCATACCAATCACAACTAATGAGCAGCCACCAAGTGGCTTCAGTTACCAAGTCATCATACCTGGGTAGTAATTTCCCTATTCACACCCTATTGAAGTAGGGATACGCAATTTCCTTATATCCAAGGATTCCATCACCGATTCCTTTTTCAACCAAGTTTTTCTTTATCCGGATGAGATCGTTCACCAGATTCTTTCCCTGAGGACATGAATTTTACATGTTTTAGGTTGAATTCACTAATTAGATCTCTTAGAATTCGCAGAAGTTAATTAATCCATCCGGCTGCTCTGTATAAACTTCTTTCTTGGCAGTAATTACTGATTTCGTTCATCCAAAGCACAAACCTGTTTTTTTTTTCTTTTGAGCGAGAAAATAACTTCAGATAGTTTTCTCAAGTAAGCCTTAACATTCTTAGTCATCTTCAGGATACGAGTGATGATGGTTCTTCACAACTTCCTATTCTTTCCAGTACAGTGTCTTTTGCACAGTATTCATTTGCACAAACACTTTAGATAGATTGTGACAATCTGTCCACCTTTCCTTTAATATGCCCTTCAATTGTCAAATTTTCCAAACCTTCTTTCCTCATAACATGTCTAAAAGTTCAGTCTTTTTTTGATACAACATAAGTGATCGTTTTTGTTCCCATTTTCTTTAAAACTTTCATTACTTGCAAGTTTCATCATCTAGAAAAGGTTTGAAGAATTTCACACTCATGATATATATTAGGTTGTCCCAAAAGTTTGTAAACACTTGTAAAAAATTGAAATTTTACTCACCAAGTAATCTGAGGTTACCAGAAAACACTTGCAAAAAATTGAAATTTTACTTGGAAAAACAACAAAAATTATTACTCAAAATAAAGACCATCATTTTCCAAGACTTTTTGTCATCGATCTGCAAGCTTTTGGATCTAGTCAAAGTACCATTCAGCCGACTTCGAATCAAAGAATTCTTGACACGCTTCCTCGACTTCAAAGGAGTCGAATCGAGGGCCCTTCAGAAAGGGTTGCATTGAGCGGAAAATGCTGTAATCTGATGGAGCACAGTCATGACTGTAGGCTGGATGTAGTAGAACCTCAACGCCATCCAGCTCTTCAAACTTGTCTTTGGTCTTCCTGGCAGTGTGTGGCTTGGCATTGTCCTGCTGCATCAAAGTGCACTTTCGGTTGATCAGAGCCTGGTACTTTTACTTCAGCTTTTCGTAGACCCACTCATGTTGCTGACAGTAAAGTTCGGCACTGATAGCACGACCATTCAGAACCAACTCAAAATGTACAATTCCTTCAAAGTTCCAAACACACAACATGACTTTCTTGCTGAATCAATCTTGTTTTGAAACCAACCGTGTCTCTTGCCCTTTCTGAACCCATCGCTTGTCTCGATTGTGCTGGACCAGATAGACCCATTTCGCAAGTGTTTACAAACTTTTGGGACAACCTAATATTAAAGGCAATGGGGGAAACAAGTAACCAACCAATTTTGTACTACTAGATTCTAGAATTGGGACAAAGTAGTATGGTAATGGTTAAAGAGTTAACAACAAAACAAGGTGGTATAGAGAGTGAAGAATGTCTACATCATGAGAGGAATATAGTATCATTAAATTTGCAATAATGCTTTCTTAATTTTGTCATTGATTTAGCCACATAGACTTTAGTGGGAGACATCACTCAAATAAGTTATACTTTTCACTTATAATAAACTAGCATCATAGCCTGGCATTGCCCATGCAACTCAGAACATTTTAGTAGTAGAAGATGCCAATGAAAGGAGTAGATTACAAAAACAACAAATAATAACAAATATCCAGTAGAATGTCCTTCTCAAGTATTGAAGATAGCTTCACAAGCATTGGCTTGGGCCTTGTAGTCAGAAATGAAATGAATTTGCAAGAAAGATTTGATGATTAGTGTGACATTGTAAACAACATTGCGTTTGTTTTTGTTTCAAAATTACAGGGGAAAATATTTACATTTTTGTTGACTAAATGAATTTAACATAAAAATAAAAATTATTTTGTTTTACTGAAATTAGAAATATAAAAACTATTATGATCTCAGTTCAGAAATTTTCAAAGAATATTTAAAGATGTAGACATTTAATTTTAGAGGAAAAGTTACATTAATGCCACACGAATTACAGACAGTTGATTTCCTGCTTTAAATATTTAGTGAAAAAACAAAACAAAAAAAAAACAAAAAACTTAATTAAATTAACCCTTGGCACTTTTTTTTTTACATATTTAGTTTTCGTTTGAAAAAATAAAAAAATAAAAAATAAATAAATAAAAAAATTAAAAAAACTTAAAATATTTTTGTTTCAAAATTAAAAGGAAAAAATACTCACATTTTTTTGTTGACCAAATGAATTTTTAAAGCGTTGGAACAAAAATTAAATATAAAGGCCTTTTTTTTTAATAAAAAATATTTTAGTCACGTTTGACACATGATTTGACTTCTATAACATAATTTAGCAACCATCTTAGAGGTTTTACTGAGCAAATGTAAACAATTGGCTCCATTGGCCAAAAAGTGCGAAAGGGAAAATTGCTAAACTTAAAAAGTATGTGTCGACTTAGCTTCCCTGTAGATATGTGTCCCTAGAAAGTTTGAATGGCATAGCTTAAACAATGTAGGCATGCAGAGGGAACAGTCACACACACTCACAGATTGCCTTTATATATATATATATATATATATATATATATATATATATATTACTTTGTATATAACCAACCATTATGCTGGTATTTTATGTATATGTTAAAAAAATGTGCCAATGGTTAATTTAATTATCGAAGTCTTTTTTTCAGATTTAATATTTCATACTTCAGAAAATGAAATTTAGAAAATTAAAGCTTTTTTCCCTAAATATTTCATGCAGGAAATCAACTGTCTGTAATTCGTGTGGCATTAATGTAACTTTTTCCTCTAAAATCAAATTTCCTTTCCAACTTTCAATCAATGATTTCCATCTATTACTCTCATTGGCATCTTCTACTACTAAAATGTTCTGAGTTGCATGGGCAATGCCAGGCTATGATGCTAGTATTAGATACAATAGTATTCTTGGACAAAGTTGTTTCAATTACTGTCAACTTGCAGATAAGTGTAAAGCTGTTAAATTTCTGGAGATCAAAGTTGACAGGAAAGCAAACAGGAAGTTAGCATAGAACTTACAGTTATAACTAACCATTTCAACTGTAAAATGGCGAGATATGCTGCTGATCTAGTACTGCACCTAAATTCATAGAGTACAGGTACCAAAGAGGAAAGCTTATCAGAATTATCTGGAAAATCTATAGCTATAAAAGTGTGCATAGGGGGAGGTAGAGAGAGAGAGAGAGAGACTAATCCTAAACAGGAAACAAGGAATAAACCAGAACACATATACTGAATCAATATTAATGCCTCAATGAAATAAACCACTAGTTTCAATATAAATTTAGTTAGTAACTTTTCACTTTAGTTTGTGTATGGGATTTTTTTTTCTTTCATTACAAAAAAATGATAGGTAGAGAGGTAGATAGAGAGATAGGTAGGTAGAGAGGTAGATAGAGAGATAGGTAGGTAGAGAGGTAGATAGAGAGATAGGTAGGTAGAGAGGTAGATAGAGAGATAGGTAGGTAGAGAGGTAGATAGAGAGATAGGTAGGTAGAGAGGTAGATAGAGAGATAGGTAGGTAGAGAGGTAGATAGAGAGATAGGTAGGTAGAGAGGTAGATAGAGAGATAGGTAGGTAGAGAGGTAGATAGAGAGATAGGTAGGTAGAGAGGTAGATAGAGAGATAGGTAGGTAGAGAGGTAGATAGAGAGATAGGTAGGTAGAGAGGTAGATAGAGAGATAGGTAGGTAGAGAGGTAGATAGAGAGATAGGTAGGTAGAGAGGTAGAGAGGTAGGTAGAGAGGTAGATAGATACAGACAGAGAGAGAAAGATAGATACAGACAGAGAGAGAAAGATAGATACAGACAGAGAGAGAAAGATAGATACAGACAGAGAGAGAAAGATAGATACAGACAGAGAGAGAAAGATAGATACAGACAGAGAGAGAAAGATAGATACAGACAGAGAGAGAAAGATAGATACAGACAGAGAGAGAAAGATAGATACAGACAGAGAGAGAAAGATAGATACAGACAGAGAGAGAAAGATAGATACAGACAGATAGATAGATACAGACAGAGAGAGAGAGAAAGATAGATAGATACAGACAGAGAGAGAGAGAGAGAAAGATAGATACAGACAGAGATCGATATAGATAGATAACCTAATCCTAAATAGGAAACAAGGAATAGACCAGAGCACATTACTGAAAACTCACCTCAGGACATCATCTCTACAATCTTTGATTTTTTTATTTATTTTTTGAAGGGCTTCTTAGTCAGCCAACCCATTTCATTAACAACAACTTAGAGAAAATTATACATCATATACAACTTAAATACTCCAGAACTCCAGTGATTTCCATTGAGAAAATTGTAGTTAAATTTTTACAAGTTATTTTTCAGTAAATCTCATCACAAAATAACACAAAGCTCATATATTAGTTGAAAGGATTTTTGTCTGAATTCAATCGATATTCAATCAATATTAATGCCTCAATGAAATAAACCACTAGTTTCAATATAAATTTTGTTAACAACTTTTCACTTTAGTTTGATGTATGAGAATTTTTTTTCTTTCATTACAAAAAATAAGAAAACTATTTCGTGACAAGTTAAATCCATTTATTTGTCACAAATTTAGTAGCAATAAAATTGTGACATCTTTCAAAATATTAAAAAATTACATAAAAATTTAATTCAAAATTTAATCATTTTATGACACATGCACATATATATGGAAACACACAGACATACACTCATATTCGCATTCACAAATACATATGTAATAAATTTTGTTCTAACCATATAGATTCGAATAAATCTAAGCTGTTCGCTGGTTGGTTCAAGTTAGCCAATCAGAACCAAAGTAAGTTATCCACAATTTTACCACCAAATTGTAAGGGTGTTTTGAATGCTTATTTAAATGATTTGCCGCATATTTTTAGTCAGTTGGTACAAGAATATTAACATGCACCACATGTAAAAACAAAGACCAACTCACCTCTTACTAAATTATTCTTCTGAACTTTACAAAGATGAACTTATTCATTGACTCAGACATTTTCACCAATCTCCTATCAATATTATTCCTAACACAAATTACATATGACACTGATAAATCTTCCAGCAACAAAGAACATTACAACTTACCTGAAAAGATTTAACACAATCTTATGCAGAAAATGAAAGACATTTTAATCAGACACTTTCAACATCTGTACAAAGTATGTATTTCTTGTTATTGTTAATACACTTTATATGATTACAATTAATGCTTTGAACATTTCATTCAATTTTCCATTTGCTAATTTAAGGAATGGTTTCAACCGTATAAAAAAATAATTGTTGGTATGCAGGAATGTAGTTTGGAAATTCTTTGGGAAATGGCCTTGTGCCATGTGAAATTCAAACCTAAATTAACCTTGCATAAGAGGCCCCAACAATTTCCTCCTTTTTAAATGAAGATGTCAATTCCTAGAATTTTAATACTTCTGGCACATTGATATCTATAGTGTCAATAAGAAGGAAACATAACGAACAGCATATAAAACTATTATGATTAAAAACATTTTAGCTTACCATGTAACAGACATCTTTGCCTGGGCCAATTTAGATGGACAAGGAAAAACAGGAAAGGATAGAAAAAGAAACCTAAAAATTAAAAGACAAAAGGAAGCGTCATTTCTTTTAACATGTGGATCCATTTGAATATTTATTAAATGTCAAACAATACAAAAAATAAATAAATAAATAAATTGAAGCACAAACAAAAAAAAAAACAACAAAAAATGGAAGTCAAAGATTTTATGCCAAACTTCCAAGTGGGAGAATGATGCCTTTGTTTTTTTTTTTTGTTTTTTTTTTTTAAACTGTGCACAAAGACTGACTGCTAGATTTGATTTAAACTAATATTACAATTACAGATTTTTAAAACAACATACAGAATTATGACAATGTGATACTATGGATGGATGTGCGTTGTAGTACAGTGGATATCAACTCAGAACAACAAATCGGGGTGCCAAGTTCAAATTCCAGTTGAATCCCTTGCATTCACTTACACACAAATACCCTTTGGAAAGATATTAATCTGGCTCTTCCCTCCAGTCATGGGTTAAATAATAGGACAGATTAGGTTCTATAGCCTTGGCTGGCAACCAGTCTACCTCAGAAAGCAATGGCAACCTACTGCAGGATAATCTTCTGCCCAGTCAGTCATGTCTCTTTCAAGACAGGATCGCCCAAGCGTGTATCATATATGACACTTAACTGACTGACTGACCTATCAGGGAAGCAAGTAAATGGAAGAGAGTTCCACAGGTGGAAAGTGAGAGAAAAATTGAGTAAAAGTGGCATTTACATTTAACTATTTCAATGTCAATCTAGTAGCACACTTAAATTCATGTAGTTGGGGCACTGGGAGTGGGAAACCTGTCAGAGCAGTTGCCATGGAAATATTTGTAGAAAAGACAGAGGGAAGCCACTTCATGCTGGTGAAAAAGTGACTTAAGTTGAGATGCTAAGTCAGGATCGATTACATTGCAGAACCTTCTTCGGATTTTGTTGAGAACCTGAAGATGAATAGCATGAGCACTTGACCATAGCAGCTTTATTTGATACAGAGATGAATGTATAGCCACGTGAAGGAAATGACCACTTAAAGAAACCTGCTATGATCTACAGCAGGGGCCAGCAACCTTTTGGAGAGAGAGGGTCAAAGAGCTATTTGGAATCATGGAGGAGGGCAAAACAGCTATGGAACCAGTGTCATGGAAAAGAATCATGTTATTAAATATGTGAATAAAATTTTCTGTGTTTGAAGAAAACAAGGATTCAATATAATTTAATATCTGACAGGAATCTTGTTAAAAAGAATATTACATCTTAAAAATAAATGTTTCATAAATCAGTATTGAAAAAAAAAAAATCCCATTAAAATCGGTTGAAAACACTATTTTATATTCATTTAAAAGTGCCCGCTCACAAAAGCAATTTCACAGAAAAAGTGAGGCCGTCCGCTAATTTTGTCGATCCCTTCAAATAAAAAATAAAAGTAAAACATTCTCCAGGTAAAAAAGAAATAATCTTTTTTAATTTCCACGCAATGTATTCAGACGATCAACTATCACTTTCGTTTGGTTTACCTATATTTATATTGTGTCCTGAGTAAGGTAGTGGGCCAGACAAGCTTCACTTGAGGGCTGGATGTGGCCAGCAGGTTGGTGACCGCTGATCTACAGCTCAGCCATCCAATCTAATATGACTCAGTATAACACTGATAGTAGATTTATACTTATTTATAAATGGAACTGTATGTGTGTGTATGTCCATTACCTATAGACACCGAAACGACTGAACCGATTTTCTTGAAAATTTACACAGTTGTACTATAAGCGTCTGCAAGTGTTCTTAGCTAGGTTTTGTGTTGAGGTACCCCCGATAAATATCGAAAATTGAAAAAAAAAAGAAAAAAGAATTGGGTTATAGAAGGAGTGGCCCAATTTTAATCAAATCTGATACACTCATAGACAAAGATATAAGAAACGATATTCAGAAGTTTCAAGATTGCAGTTCTTACAATAGTGCAGAAAATCGATTATATATATATATATATATATATATATAAAAGGCAAGATGTTTGTGTGCATGTCTGTTTATCTGCCTGTATGTATTTCTTTCAGCCCTTTTATTTTAGTTTTTGCTTCGGGTTTGGCTCTAAGTAGATATAATTGTAGTTCTTAGCCTCAGCCATGATACCATTTTCTCAGAAAACTTATTTAGCCTTCAAAATTCAGTTTGATGAAAAAAACGTATTTGATATCGATACCAGGAAATCAAAATTTGACTTACATCCATTCATTTTTCTTTCAGTCTATGGTTTCACTTTAACTGGAAACAACTATTACTTTTTAGTCTTCCGTGCCAACGTCCAAAGAGTTTGAGCTCCAGGACCATGGATTAGTTTTAAAGCTTTTATTACACCCGTGCAATGCTGGGCTATACTGCTAGTCTAACATAATAACTGAGAAAAATACCTAGACATTTTCATGACAACATTTATTGCCATAATGTATCTAAAACTTTTAAAAAAGTATATGCATATAAATCATTTTAGATTCACTTTTGCGACTGACTTTAAGAGGAAAGAAAAGTATCTTTGGGTGGCAAATCAATAAACTCAAGTGATAAATGAAAAAAAAAAAGCCAATGGTGGTGAGGTCTTAAAACATTTTTTGGTGAAATGCCTAGCAGATGATGCTTGTTAAATGAGTTGACTCATTGGAAAGAAACTTTTTTTTTTTTTTTTAAATTAGTGAGTTTCAAAAGACAATTTTCGATAACAGTTAACTGTTGTCAGAGCATTCTTGGTGAGCAGCTAACCATGAAAATAGCTAAGAAGGAAATTGTTACAATGAACAATCAATTCTCTTGCCAGGCCTTAATGTAAAAGTAGCTTTAAACACTTTCATAACTTAGTGCAAGAAAAAAGATTTCTATAAAGGACACTGCAATTTATGACAGCAAGAAAAAAAAACAAAAAAAAAAAACACACACATGAAAGAGCAATCACAGTGCCAACTGAACTACGACTCTTGATACATTAACAGTGTTTTGGGTTTTCTCCTTGCTACCAACTGTATTTATCGCTACTCTACCATTCTTATGCTGAGTTTTAACCATTTTTTTAAATTGTTTTAGCAGATTTCAGTATTAATTTTGTTTACAGATCATATGTAAAAATTTTACTGTTGGTCTGCACTGACTTTACATCAAAATAGGTGTTCAAGGTATGGGGTCACCCCGAGTGAATATCCATTTTAAAATTTTTTTTTAGCAGATTTCAGTATTCAATTTGTATACAGATCATATATATATATATACAAGATCCAATTGCAGTCTGGGCTGAATTTAGTCTCAAATGTTGGTCAAGGAATGGGGCCTCCCTGAGGGAATATCCATTAATCACAATTGTTGAAAGTTCCGGGGCCAATCCATACATTCTACCAGCCAATCAGAAACCAGCTTCTGTTGGCACCAAAAACAACTACTTTTGCTTACTGAAACAGTCCAAGGAAGACATTATCAGCAGGAGCTATCTTAAGTTAACATCTTCAATCAAATTAACCATACTCTTCCTTCAAAATAAGTTTGGCTCTGCAAGTTCAACTAAAAGCTTGTAATCATCTTTTTCTTCATGTATATACCGTTCATCTATTAATTATCCTTGTGCTTGTTTGTCCTGTTAAATTGATGCCCCCATATGATAATCACAGGTGGGGAGATATTAAATTACAGGCAGGGAGATATTAAATTACAGGTAGTGTGAGATTTAAAAGATTCTTCTGCTTTCAAGACTGATAGTAAAAAAGACATTCTTCCTCCTCTGAAGACATCTGAAAGTTGCTTTAAACTTCAAATTTTTATTCCTTATTTTTTCTCTTTTGTAAAATGTCAATATATTTGTGGATATTTGTTTAAATTCCATCTTTTTTTTTTTCCCCCAGACTCAAACAAGTCCGCCAACATTGTTTACAGAATAAATAAACCGGAGCCATAAACATTTACCAAAAAAATGTCTATAACTTCTATGAAAACTGTTGAATCCTGCAACAGTCTTTTAGTGACACCATTTAGACAAGGCAATAGTAAATTTAAGAAAAACTAACAGAAAACGCTAATTTTGATAGACTGAAAGATATTCTTATGACCAGGCATTGGAAGGCCAAAACAAAAATAGGAATTGAACTGAGTTTGAGTTTTGTTTAATGACATATCAACCTCTGTGGGTTATTTAATACCAAAAAGGTGGGGCTTTAAGGTATTCTTTTAATGTACAGTTACAGTGAAAAGGTTTAGTCATATTTTAATTTTTTTGTTTTTATTCTTTTTTATTTTAAAAATCTGAAACTTCTAGTTTTGTATTCAAAGATGTTTCGCTGAGAATTTTTTTTTAAAAACTTCAAAAATGTGCTATGGTAATAATTTTTTTTCTTCAAAAATTTATTGTTGGTAATATTTTTCATTCAAAAATGAATATTTTTTATAAAAGTCTATTCTTATGTATATATTAAGTACATTTTGACTCCAGTTTGGTGGGGGGGTAACTATTAGCCCATAGCTGGAACCCAAACAGGTGCTACCACTCCGGGTCGGGGTGGACCTGAAAACAGCAATTAAGAGGTGGTTCCATGCACCTCACAACCTCCCAAATCAGAGGCCTTGCTGCCGGATGCAGTTTTCCATCATGCCCAGGACCAAAATTGAATGGAGTCATCCATAATTGTATGAACAACTTTGTAACCAGGAGTTGTATATAATAAATACATCTTTTATCAAAGTTCGTTTTAGTGCAACTTTACTCTGGCTGGACCAAACAAAGTCATCAATTCCAGTCAACCATTTAGAGATGGCCAGTCTTGCAATCAATCAACACAATTGTGGGACAAGGCAGGGCTTGAACTGAAGCAATCAACTATGATCATCCAAGGGAATTGAACTTGCGTATTGAGGTAGATGACACAGTTGGTTGCCATGACCAGGACAGACCCAGGATGTCAAGGCTGGTTGCTATGACCAATGATCAACCCAGGAGTGAATATCATACATTCACCTGTTAAATTTCTGCTGATTGTGTAAATCAACTAACACATGAAAATACAACAGGGTTAAAATCATGTAGACAGGATTTAAAATATGCCAACTGCATCCAATGCTTATATTTATATTGTAAAGACTTGCCACATTCATGTTTTGAATTGAAAAAAAAAAAAAAAAAAAAATTGGGTTATAGAAGGAGTGGATCAATTTTAATCAAATTTGATACACTCATAGACAAAGATATAAGAAACGATATTCAGAAGTTTCAAGATTGCAGTTCTTACAATAGTGCAGAAAATCGATTATATATATAAAAGGCAAGATGTTTGTGTGCATGTCTGTTTATCTGCCTGTATGTATTTTTTTCAGCCATTTTATTTTAGTTTTTGCTTTGGGTTTGGCTCTAAGTAGATATAATTGTCATCCTTAGTCTCAGCCATGATACCATTTACTCAGAGGACTTATTTAGCCTTCAAAATTCAGTTTATCACAAAAAAAAACTTATTTGATATTGATTCCAGGAAATCAAAATTTTACATACATCCATTCATTTTTCTTACAGTCTACTGTTTTGCTTCAACTGGAAACAACTATTGCTTTTTAGTCTTTCGTGCCAATGTCCAAAGAATCTGAGCTCCAGGACCATGGATTAGTTTTAAAGCTTTTATTACACCCAAGCAACGCCAGGCTATACTGCTAGTCATTTTCAAAAATAAAATCTTAGCTTCACAGTAAGCAATGAATATTTAAAATTAAATTACTTCAAGGAAATCAAGTGTAAAATTTATTCTGTTAAGCTTTCAAAGAAAATATTTTTTGGGGTCAGCATATGTCTGTATATATATATTTATACAGGGTTGTCAGTTCTTTGAAGTCATTTGTATGAATATCATAAAAGACAAGTCATTTGAGAAACAATTTGCATGAATAATCTTGATACACTTCTTTACATCTAAAAAAGACCAATATGCCAAATACAGGTTGGGCATACTAAAATCAAGCAGGTACAAAAACTTAAATACCTGGGAAGTGTTATAACAAGACAGAAAATGCAACACAGAGATCCAAAGGCAATTTGGCATGTCAAAGGGTGCATTCCAGACAAAGTATTAAGAAACAGGACAATTTTGCTAGAAACAAAGAAGAGAGTACTGGATTGCTATCTGATGTCAGTTCTTCAATATGGCAGTGAATGTTGGACAATATCATTAAAGATGAAGGAAAAACTTGAAGCAACTGAAATGTGGTTCTACAGAAGCATACTGGATATAAAGTGGGGGATCAATTCCATATTACAATCAATGTATAAACTGACTCCTCACTTTGTGGTCACAGCAGTTTCTATATATTTATATTCCTGAGATCCAAAAGTGCAAGGATGCATTCCAGAAGTTGAGTAAAGTATTAAGAAACAGGACAATTTCGCAAGAAACTAACACAAGAGTACTGGATTGCTATATGATGTCAGTTTTTCAATATGGCAGTAAATGCTGGACAATATCATCAAAGATGAAGGAAACACCTGAAGCAATTGAAATGTGATTCTACAAAAGGGCACTGCAGATATCATGGACCAAGCATGTGAGCAATGATGAGGTGTTGAAAAGAATGGAAACAAAAAGGAAATTGATACTGAGCATCAGGAAGAGACAGCTGAAGTTCCTGGGACATGCAGTGAGGAAAGAGGGTTTGGAGAACCTGATACTAACAGGTCAGATAGAGGGGAAAAGCAGTGGATAACATATTTGAAGGACCTAATCAGGTGGATGATGGAACAAGGGTTGCATGGTGTAACAGGAGAAGGCGTGCTAAGAGCTACCAGGGATAGAGAGAGACATGGAAAGCCATGATCGCAAGACAGGGCACGTAGAAGAAAGAATAAATCTTAACATCAATGACTACTTCAATAAGTATTCTGAATCTTTGACATGCCCAAGTTAAATGTTATTTTGTACATAATACTAGTCACAGATGAGTCTTACGGTGCTGTAAATATAGGCTTAGTATACGAAATTGGAGAGCCAAGTTCAAATTCCAGTTGAATTTGTTGCATTCATTTATGTGCAAATACCCTTAAGAAAGGTATTAATCCATCTCTTCTCCTCCTAGGTATGGGTCAAATAGCAGGGCAGATTGGGTTCTATAGCCTTGGTTGGCAACCAGTCAACTGCAGAAATTAATGCCAACCTATTGCAGGAAAATCTTCCACAGTATTGTCTCTTTTGAAACCTGATTGCCCAAGCATGTATCACATATGGCACTTGACTGACTTTCTAGTCAGAGAATTTTAGAGAATTTATAGTTTTATGAGGGTATACTAGAAAGGGATGTGCATTGTGGTGCAGTGGATATCCACTTGGAACGACAACCCGGGAAGCCGGATTCAAATTCCAGTTGAATACGTTGCATTCACTTATGCACAAATACCCTTGGGAAAGGTACTAAATCCTCTAATCCTTCCAGTTATGGGTTAAATAACAGGACAAATTTGGTTCTATAGCCTTGGCTGGCAAGCAGTCTACTGCAGAAAGCAATAACAACCTACTGCAGGATAATTATCTACCCAGTCAGTCATGTCTCTTTAGAGACCTGATTGCCCAAAGCATGTATCACCTATGGCATTTAACTGACTGACTGAATATAATAGTTGAAAATATGATTAAGGCTTCTACTGGTCATAAAGTGGGGGATAGGTTTTGTATTGTTATGAAGTAATAAACTGATCTTCCACTAATTACTACTTATATAAGACAACTCTTCTCCCTCTAGCAAATAACAGGACAGATTGGGTTCTATAGCCTTGGTTGGCAACCAGTCTACTGCAGAAAGCAATGGCAACCTACTGCGGGATAATAATCTGCCCAGTCAGTCATGTCTCTTGAGACATGGTCACCCAAGCGTGTATCACATATGGCATTTAACTGACTGACCTAAATACTAGAGAGAGAAGTCAATCAAATTCCCTCAATTATAGTTCATAAAAAGTCATCCAATGGATTCAGATAGCTAATAGAACATATACATGACATGGATATAGAGATTATAACTCATCCATTCTCGGGTTATCTTGGCCTTATGAGATGGCATAGAGTCTTGTTTGAAGGTCTTCCTTTGCTAACACTCTCTACCCAGGGCTTCACAACCCTCTCCAACAACTCAGTCAGCAGCATTGACCCTTAAGCTCTGATAAAATTAAGAAGCATGACATTTCTCTTATTACTCATGAACTCCCAGATCCAGCACAGTTGCTAGAAACTGTGTGCATGACCACTGGAATGTCCTTAGGTCACTGCATAACCCCATCTAATTCCTTCAGTTGACCTTCCAGTCATGATCAAAGTTTTTCTTATGGGGGGGGGGGGGCAGATATCAAAGAATTTCAGACTTCACGTTTAAACGAGTGCCCTTCATCGATCAGATGGTTAGCTTGTTTTTAAAGAGTTTGAGTTTTGTTTAAAGGCGTATCAACCTCTGTAGGTTATTTAATGCCAAAAAGGTAGTGTCTTAAGGTATTTTTTAATGTTCAGGTTATAGTCAGAAGTTTGTAGGAATGAACCAAAATGACCTCAGGTCAGATACTACTACCATGCAGAGAATACATTGTTTCTTTTATCCTCTCTGTCTCTAAATAACTTCCAAGAACTAAGATACCCAAATCTATTCCCTTTTCTTTCTCTGCTACTATTTCTCTTTCCCCTACTCTCTCTATCTCCCTGACCCATGCTTGACCTAAAGGATTGGCCAGTCCCTCTCTGGCTTCTAAGCAGGCAACATGTGTTCTCTTGCTAGCAGACACTTAACATGAAAGTATGTAAAAATAAAAAAATAAAATATTCCTCTCAACACTAATATTTGTATCCACTTCTTTGTCAATTATACCCACAAAGATACCAAAAATATTACAAGTTTGATTTAGTCAGATTTTGAAGAAATGTTTTTTATTTTAGAAACTGAAAAGGTCTTCTAATTTTGTATTCAAAAATGTATTACTGGTAATATTTTTTATCTTCCAAAAATGTATTATAGCAATATTTTCTTCAAAAATGTATTGTTGGTAATATTTTTTATTCAAAAATTTATATTTTTCTATAAAAGTCTATTTTTATACTTTCAATGTGTTTTGACCTCAGTTGGGGGGGGGGGGGGGTTAACTATTTGCCCATAGCTGGGACCCTAACAGGTGCTACCACCCCAGGTCAGGGTGAACCTGGGAACAACAGCAATTAAGAGGTGGTTCCATGCTCTTCACAACCTCCCAATAAAAGGCCTTGCTGCCAGATGCAGTTTTTGGTCATACCCAGGACCATGTTTTTAAAGACACAAATTGGTCTATCTGCATCACACATGTATTGAAGATAATACATTTTCCATGAAGTGTTTTGAAACCTTAAACTTAGCAATAACACTGATTTTCTGGGGTTATTATTGTGCCTTTCATACAAATTCAGGTGTTCGAATGGTATTAGGACCGTTTGCATGAATTTTACATTTGGCTGCTGCTTTAAACTGACCAAACAACCACCATACAACTTATAAGGTGAGAAATCTCAAAATCTTTTTCCTTTATGTGTCCTGTCCTTTTAGGCAATCATGACCCTATCCCTGGTGGCTCTTAGCACACTTTCTCCTGTAACACCACGCAACTCCCGTTCTGTCATCCATCTGCTCAGGCCCTTCAAATATGTTACCCGCTGCTTTCCTGTGTCTCTTTTTCCCCCCCTCTATCTGGCCTGTTAGTATCAAACTCTCCAAGAACCTCCTTCCATGTGCCAGGGACTTTAGTTGTCTCTTCCTGATTCTCAATATTAATTTTCTTTTTCATTTATGTCTTGACTTAAAGCAATGATTACAGCATGCCTTTTCCTATGATATGTTAGCTTGTTGTTTGTTATTTATCTACAAAGATTGATTGATTGGTTTGTTTTATGGCAAATCAACCCTTTATGGGTCATTTAATGTCAAAACATTAGTTGTTGTAGTATGATGGGTGGAAGTTAAATGTTACTTATGATTCAGAGGAACTTTTTGACTACATCTTGTTGTATAGTTTCATCTCTTAGGAATCTGAGAATATTTTTAGGGTCAACCTTGTTGAAAATATCTCTCAGATTATTTTCTTGATAGTGCTTTTGTCAGATCTGTTCAAGGTCTATGCAGTTTGTCAGTATATGGTGTACTGTGTAGGGTTCTTGTCATGGTATGCAGATTGGTAATTCTTCTCCTTTCAGTAAGTATGAGTGGGTGATATAAGTGTGTTTTATTCGGAGTCTAGCTATCACCACTTCTTCTCTTCTTGACATCCTTTTATTGGTTTCTTTTTTTCTGATAGTTTCTGTCACTTATCTAAAAAGAAATGAACTGAAAACAGAAGTCAGAGTTATTAAAAGACATATCTTCAAAAAACTAGAAACAATGTACAGAAGTTTACCGAGCTTAGTCAAGTACAAAGACATGAATATACTTGCACACCAGGTTTTCTCAATGTATGCTGCCATAATGCACTTATAACCTTGCTGGATATTTAACTCACTTTCAAGTTCAACTTGTGTATATGAGAGTCAATACTGAGTTGTAAGATCACTGAATACAAAGCTGTCTAATTCAGTCAATTCAGATTTAGTAATGTAACCTACCAAAACCCTGACACAGTAAAAGGTAGTATTACTGAATTAATTTCTTTGATGTAAAATTGTAATAGAAATTAAAAAACAAAATGTGTACCAAAACTAAGTTCAATCACAGCTCTGTTGTAAACAGTACAGCAGGCAATATAGTAACAAAAATGGGGTCAAAAATCCAACCTTCCCCTCAAAACAGTGAAGAAAAAAAAAATGCACTTTCACTCACCAAGCTCAAAAATTGTAAATTTTTTTTTTTGATTGGCCACACGAAAGAGGAAAGAAAGTAAGCATAGCGTCTGATGTTCATAGCAACTCTTTGTGCTAACAATTTTTGGTAATTTTTCTTTGGCAGACTACGCACAAAAATCTTCTTTGACAGGTGATTTTCTCTTATGATACAAAAATATCAAAATATTTATCTGCTTTGAGACATTTTCAAATAAATATTGACAGATAAGCAAGTCTTGTAGAACATGGAAACTATCAAAGAGAAACGTTCTGAGAAACTTATCCACAACATGCAAAAGTATACACATGCAATCATTCAGCAAAGTCTAATTTGAATGGAAGATCTTGCAGTTGGCCAAATAGCTAGATACTGGGGGCTGAAAATTAATCTATCAGGGGAATTTAATTTGTGGATCAACATCAACGTGACTTTGGTGGTCAGTAAATTATTAAAAGAATAAGGTTTTTTTCCAACTAAATTTTTAAAAAAAGTGTAAGGGAATATCACTTAGTATGAATAAACAATCTAATAAAATGTTTTATATTTGTTAAGTCTCAAGAACACTAATCTACAAATTTATTTTCATATGAATTCTGATTATTGCTTTTTAAGACAAACATTGTCATGAACTGAAGGGAGTTAACAGTGTCAACAAACAAACCATGTTTGAAATGTCATTTTGTTTCTTTTTAGCCCCAAAGGTACAAATTTGCCATATATATTTTTGCTAATGACTACAGAAATCAGTACTACAAGTAAAAAAAATAAAGCAATTTGCCATTTCCATTTTGAATCTCTATTTCATTGTCTTTAATTTCAGAAATGGGTTTTCCAGCCAGACTTAAAATCCCAGTGCTTCTGAATTCTTAATTCAGCTACTTGTATCTTTTGAGGTTAATTTTAAAATTAACTTGGACTTTAATCAAAAAGTCAAACCAATTTTTTTTTTTTTAGTAACATTGGATTTTCATTTATAGCTCAATTCACTAATTACTGTCCAATCAGACAAACTTAGTGGCAGGACAGAAATATCTGATTAACTGAATGGATATTAGTGAGTGATCAGTTTTGTTTTACAACCAAATCATAAACAGATCCCTCACTTTTCCCCCATAGTAGATTCCATGTATCTCTCAACTCTAGAAAGCATATTTTTTATGCAGGTCTGCTACCAGCATTAATAAGTTTTTAATTTTGCTACTTTTGATATTTTGGGCAATGTTTAAATTTGCCTGAGCTGAGGATTTGAACAAGTGCATTAATTCAAAATTTAGTTGTAACTCTTTATTTAATCCACAGGGATAGACTGTTCTTCCACAGCCCATGTCTAGTGATGTACATTTTTTTATTTTTATTACTGTTCTGTTCTTACTCTCCACGTTCACAATTCCAATGTTACCAATTTCACTTTTCCATAGAACGCTACTCAATCAACTAGGCTATTGTTATTGTCCTGTAAAACTCCATGGAAATGAGGTGAGCAGTTTAAAATTCTCTGTAGGTTACCTGGATCATTATACAACTGATGAAGGCCAGAAAGCAAAATAACTGAAACAAAAACAAAAGGACAAGTCTAAACATAAACAATGCAAATAGTGGTTTTAAAATATTGTACATTTTGGCAACCATGATCATTGTTAATTTTGATGGATTGATTTGTTTTCTATACTTTATTGACTTAATACCAGTTATTTAAATCCAGAAAATATTTGTAGAGTGTATGGATTATTGTAAAGAGATAATGGTTTAGTGATACAAGTCTTACTGATTAACCCATCACTGCGGGTAAAAGAGGTCTCAGATTGCATGCAGACATGCTTGTCAACACTGGTTACTTCCAGGTTTCTCCTGTGAGGAGTGAGACAGTCTGGCATGTCTAGATACAAGCCTATCCGCAACAGGTCAAAATCCAAGTCTTTTGTAAGACGCCTCATACCAATAAAAACTGAGGCAAAGTCAACAGTTAGCAAGACATGGGTATTTTTTTCCTAAAGTTGTTTTGGTTCAAGACTTTTTTTTTTTATCTCCAGTCCTTTTCCCTGTCTGTTAACCCCTTTAGCTACTGTGAGTAATTAGTTTGGTGTTTCTCCTCAATCTCAACACAGCAGACCAATATTATAATTATGTTGGACAGACCACCATATGACTATCAAGAAGGCTCATGTTACATCTGTCTGAAAACAGCCCAATTAGGATCCATTTAAGCACATGTGGAAACTTACTAAATTTCGTCTGCAATACACTTTTTTTTTATTTTATTTATTATTTATAACCGTTTCATCACAAACAAGATAGTGCTGCCTCTGATGCACAGGGAATTACAGCAAGAGGAGAGGAGAAAGAAAGAACAAGGTACAGGAGAGGTTGAAGAAAGATTAAGATAATGTTGGGAATCAAGGAGATAGATGGCAATTAATGTTGCACTTAAACCATTGAAGATTGTAGGTATTAGGGAATCAAGTATATGATCGTTCCGTAAGTGGGATGTGCGAGAAAAGAAACTGAGGGAGTAGAAGTGATAGTTACATTTGCCTATTTTGATGGTAAAAAGTCAGGACTTAGTTACCAATCTGGTAGCACAAGTATATTTATGCGGTCAGGACATCAGGAAATGAAGCTCATCAGAGGAGAAGCCATGAAAATGTTTGTAGAAAAGACCGACCATCAGAGAGAATGTGACTGAAGGTAAGCTGCCAAATTGGGATTATGTTGCAGATCCTCATTTGGATTTTCCGAGAACCCTAAGATGAACAGCAGGAGCACCAGACCAGATATTGCAACAGTATTCAATGCACAGACGAATGGTAGATTTATTAATGTGCAAGATGTATTCTGATGACAAACTTCCTGGCTCGGCACAGTGATCCAACCTTCCTAGCAGTAGATGTAGCCATTCTACTTGAGGTTGGCTGAGAGAGTGAGGCTGAGGATGTGCAGTGCATTGCTTTCTGGGAAACTAGGATGATCCATACTGACAGAAGGTAGGAAAGTTTCTCTGTGGTGGTTCAAGAAGTGTAGCTTCATTTTGGAAGCATTAAAATTTATGAGCCATTTCTTGCTCCAATCCATCTTTCCAAGGGAAGAGCCTCATCCACACATAAAAAAGTAGAAAAAAAAAAAAGTTTCAACAGTAAAAGGGTGGGACCTAGATTCCAATCTAGTAGTGTGCTTAAATTCATATGATCAGGGCACCAGAGAAGAAAGCTTGTCAGAGCAATTGCCATGAAAATATTTGTAGAAAAGACAGAGGGAAGCCACGTAATGGTGGGGAGAAAGGGACTTAAGTTGAAATGCCAAGTCTGGATTGATTACAAAAAAAGTGTAAAAACAATGGAAGTATTAATAAAGAAAATGCCAACACTCAATCACAACTATTAACGCAGCCATGTGCTGAACATTTTTGTAAAAAAAATTTTCATTTTTATAGATACACACAAAATATACATATTCAATTAAACAAAAAAAAAGAAATCATCTTTGATAATGGCAAATAGAATAACTAAGAGCTCTTAACACACACACACACACACATCTATATTACGGAAATTAACGAAGATTAACGAAACTGGTTATAAACAGCCAACAATTTGAAATGATTTGTTTGCACATTATTTTTGATCGATACTCATATTTAAGTAGATATTCTGTTCATAATCAAATAGTATTATAGATTTATTTCTACCAACCTGATTATTTTTCGGAACAAAAATTTATCGTAAATAATGTTCAAACAAATCATTTCAAATTGTTGGTGGTTTATAACCAGTTTCGTTAATCTTCGTTAATTTCTGTAACATGTTGACATTGCGATACATTTCGAGACAGATATGGTTATTGCGATGAATTGAAAATTGTGTTATAGGCTTAATTTGTTTAGACTGATCATCATTCATGGCCGAGAAGTCTAAAACACACCAGATCACTTGGTGGTTTCCCCTATGTGGATAGGGGTTGCAGGTTCAAATCCTGCCAAATGACACATTTTCATAACAAAAATTTATCGTAAATAATCAGGCCGGTAGAAATATATAATACTGTTTGATTATAAACAGAATATTTACTTAATTATGAGTACTGATAATAAATAATGTTCAAACAAATCATTTCAAATATATATATATATATATATATAAGGTTCATGCTGACTTTGTTATGTTTTCTGCTGTTAAAGTGATAAACTCTTTGCTTGTAAGCACTATCTCCACTTCAATATGAGCACCTCGGCATAGTGTAATGGTTAGCAAGCTTGTCTGGCTAGAACCAGTTACAACTGAGTAGTGAGTTCGATCCTTAGCAGGTGTCCCATACTTTCAGCCTTGTGTTACATCTAAGCGGCACTTAGAAAATCACCTATCTTCACCTCAATATTGAACCCTTTACAATACAGATCAGCCTGCTTGCCAAAATACATTTAAGCAGCAAAACCACTAAAAAAACAAAAAAAAAAACAACAACACACACAACCTTGGCACTTACCATCATCAATTAAATAGTTTTGACACTTTATATCCAGAAAAGAATACATTCAAACACAAGATAGAATAAACAGCTAATTTGCAGAACCTTATCAGTTTTTATAGTCATATACACTGGCTTTGGAACGGAGTATTTCTTTCAGGATAGAAGATATTTGAAAAAAGTCCAGGATGCAGGTTAATATTTTGACAAGATTCAAGAGATTGTTTCATTGATGTTATTTCTATAAATAAAGAACATAAAAGTGTTTTTGATTTTACCTCTTCTTTATCTTGACAGATTTCAACAGTAGCCACTTACGGCTTTACACGATATTTTTTGGCAACAAATTGAACACTTGGCTGCTGGCAGTTGTTCCCATTCTGTAAATAACACACTATAAAATCTGCTTTCTCTGCTGTACACTGATAGCTCAGGGTTAAGAGCTCTAACCAATGACAAATCAATTGAGTTTCAATCCCAGATCAAAGCAAACAATTATCTAGCCACACTGATGAGCCGTGATATAATGAAACAGGCCTGTATGCAGATGGTTGCGCACACACAAAGTATAAGATAGGTATGGATGGATAAAATTCTATATCCCAAAAAATAAAAAACACTATTCTTAAAGTGCTCAATACAAAGAGCAAATAATATTTAGAATTTATGATATAAATGTTAAAATATCACTATAAAAGTAGCCATGTTGTTTTGACATTACCTATGTCTTATCAAGTGAGGATTCTGATTTTAAGCTGAAAAGTTTTAAATTGTTCAAAACTAGCCAAAGCCCCTCAATCAGGGAGATACTATTGAGGGGGTTTGGATAGTTTTGAAGCTGAAGCCAAGATGCCAGGTCAGGATCAATACAATTGTAAATCATTTAGATTTTGTGAATCGCTAAACACAGAAGCACCAGACCAGATTTAACAGCAATAAATGAATGGTAGATGTTTGAATGTTTAAGATGGATTCTGACAAGAAAATCTAGCATCACACCATAAACAAACCTTCATAGCAGCAGACCTAGTAACTGATTCACTATATATGGCTGCCTCTTCATGTGAATTGTGTGTTCCAAATAAATCTGGCAGCCATCTGTAATCATAAAAGTACTTTAATCACAGGTTTCAATTATGAAATGGTTTCAGTTCTCAGGTAAATAGAGCGGAAATGTCTCGGGGTTATTGCTTCTACTTTAGCATGCATATATCGAGAAAAAATGTAAACACCACCTACATTCATTAAATATTGAGTGCCAGTCGAACTATTGCAAAACTGAGAAACAGTCTAGTTTCATCCCTTTCCTCTGATGAGAATTTTATTTCTTAAGCTTCAGTGTCTTACGAGAGAATGTACATCTACAGAATTATTGCATCACTATATACAAAATGATGCAAGTGGGACTGACATATTGTAGTCATATGTAAAGCTGCAATTGAGATAGACAATAATTTATCAGTATAGAAAATGAGCCACTGCCTTTCAAGTGATACAATCTTGGTAAAAAAAAAAAAAAAAAAAAGCATTAGTTTCCATGGTAATGATATTAGTGAAACTAATAAAAATGGTTATTTGTGCAATAAAGGAAAAGACCAAGAAAAAGATTAGATATATTTTACCTGAATATTATATATATATATATATATATATATATAGTCATCTGTAGACAGATATGTTTCACTGTATCTCAGCTCATCAGTATGGTTAGACAGCTGATTGCTTTTTACCCAGGATTGAATTGAAACCCGACCGAATTCACATCAGTCGACGATTCTACCTCTGTGCTACAGGCGGTTGGTAGGGGGCAGACTTTTTAGCGTGTATATTATCATTATACACGCCCAATAGCTGAGAGTGTTCTAATTCATTGCTGAATGAACGATGCGTAGATGCCAGAGTAGCTACCATTTTTCAAAGTCTACCATTTTTCTTATATATAAGTATAAATAATTTGCTAATTTTTTTTTTACTGGGAGAAAATGTCTAGTATCAAAGAGTATTTGAATGAGAGAGAAAATAATCCAAAATATTAGCAAAAGTCCTCCCCTACCCATAAATACTTAGTCTTTATCTACAGCCCACACAAAGAGTAGTAACACCTGATCAGATGAATACCATAATCCTGTGTATAAAACAGCTTTTTTTATTCAAAGTTGTGTCCAAAAATTTACATTTCATATTAGAACTCAATCCCAAAGAACACATGGCCCATGGATAAAAACTTTGGTTGATTAGTATCAAAAGTACCTTGACCCAAAGTGTTGTGAGTTCAATTCCTGGCAAAAGCAGTGAGAATAAAAAACTTGGAGTGAGTTACCAAGGCAAATTAACTAAAATACATGGCACATGGAATTAGAACAAGCTAAGCTTGTGGACTAAAAGGGTTTGGCTTGAAATTCTAACATATCTGAAGAAGCAGACTCCACCCACCTCTATTGAACAGGTGAAGAGGCTCATCCCTTGTTTCCTGTTTAAGTTGTGGTTTCCGGTTTTTCTCTTTTCTAATCTTTTCACTCTTACATAGCCCCCTGCGCATCAGTGGCGTTTTCGCCTTGCTTGGGGCGATATGATTAAAAAAAAAAAAAAAAAAAAGACCAGAGTATACAATGTCTGAAACGTCATGAATATAGATAATGTAAATAGTTACAATACCTCATCTCAGAAAGACAGACAAATGATGACTAGATAAGTTCACTATAATACAGAATTATACAATTATGAGCGCTTGTACTCTAGTCAAACCTTTAAAGGGAAATATTAAATCTAACTTTTTTTTTTTTTTACATAATTTGAATGTTTGGTTATATTTTCCTTATATACAGAAATTTTAAATGATTAATGACTTTCATTATAGCAAAAATGTTGGCCAGCCATAACAGATCACCTGCTGTGAGCAGGTCATGTGACTAATTGCTTTTGGCCAATCATAATGCACAGCAAGCTGTCATCCCTTTCAGAGGATACACTCAGAGTGCTATATTCAGTTTTAAGTGTCCTTGAGTGTCTATCCTCAACTATCAGCTCAACTACAGTAACAATGATTTTATCCTATGCCTCATTAGAACCACAACTATATATCAGCCACAACCAACATCCCAAGCTAATCTAAATCTAAACTTATTTATAAATGGAACTTTGTGTGTGTGTGTGTGTGTGTGTGTCTATTACCTATAGACTCCGAAACGGCTGAACCGATTTTCTTGAAAATTTACACAGTTGTACTATAAGCATCTGTGAGTATTCTTAGCTAAGTTTTGTGTTGAGGTACCCCTGATAAATATTGAAAATCGATAATCGAAAAAAATCGGATTATAGAAGGAGTGGTCCGATTTTAATCAAATCTGATACACTCATAGACAAAGACATAAGAAACGATATTCAGAAGTTTCAAGGTTGTAGTTCTTACAATAGTGCAGAAAAATCGATTTTATATATATATATATATATATAAAAATAGCAAGATGTTTGTGTGTGTTTCTGTTTATCTGTCTGTATGTCCTTTATACAAATCCACAATTTTTATCCAATTCTCACCAAACTTCACACAAATATTCTTTTGGCTGAGTCTGAGCTCCAGGACAATGGATTAGTTTTAAAGTTTTCATTACACCTGAGCAATGCCAGGCTATGCTGCTAGTATGGACTATAAGTAAATTCTTTGAATATTTACTAAAGAGCTGAACAAATGAACATTCCAACTACCTTTGTAAACCTTCCTTTTCAAAGACTAGAGTATTTCAGACTATAAATTACTAGTAGTATGGCCTGGCATTGTTCGGGTGTAATAAAAGCTTTAAAACTAATCCATGGTCCTGGAGCTCAGACTCTTTGGACGTTGGCTAAAAAGACTAAAAAGCAATAGTTGTTTCCAGTTAAAGCAAAACCATAGGCTGAAAGAAAAATGAATGGATGTAAGTCAAATTTTGATTTCCTGCTATCGATATCAAATAAGTTTTTTTCGTCATAAACTGAATTTTGAAGGCTAAATAAGTACTCTGAGTAAATGGTATCATGGCTGAGACCAAGAACTACAATCATACCTACTTAGAGCCAAACCCAAAGCAAAAACTAAAATAAAAGGGCTGAAAAAAATACAGACATACAGGCAGATAAACAAACACACATCTTGCCTTTTATATATATATATATATATATATATATATATATACTATTGGTTTTTTGCACTATTGTAAGAACTGCAACCTTGAAACTTCTGTATATTGTTTCTTATGTTTTTGTCTATGTATGTATCAAATTTGATTAATATCGGACCACTCTTTCTACAACTACATTTTTTTGATTATCGATTTTCGATATTTGTCAGGGGTACCTCGACACAAAACCTAGCTAATAACACTTGCAGACGCTTATAATACAACTGTGTAAAAAAGAAAGAAAAAAAGCAGACATACAGGCAGATAAACAGACACACACAAATATAAAATCGATTTTCTGCACTATTGTAAGAACTGCAACCTTGAAACTTCTGAATATCATTTCTTATGTCTTTGTCTATGAGTGTATCAAATTTGATTAAAATTGGACTACTCCTATAACCCGATTTTTTTTTATTATCGATATTTATCGGGGGTACCTTGACACAAAACCTAGCTAAGAATACTCGCAGATGCTTATAGTACAACTGTTTAAATTTTCAAGAAAATAAGTTCAGTCGTTTCGGAGTCTATAGTTAAGGGATATACACACACACAAAGTTCCATTTATAAATAAGTTTAGATTTTTTTTTTTTTTACTGTTAACATCTTCACTGTTTCTCCTACCCCTTGCCAGACTGGATAATAGAAATGTTGAACCTATCAAGTTAATCTTTTCTTTTCTTTTCCCTTCTTTCATTCCTTGCTTTATCATGAAGGCCTATATAACACTGAAATTTAATATTAAATTATGATATTATTAACTTATGGAAAAAAAAGTCCTTGGATATATTGTATGACAGAAGTTATTGTCATGACTACCAATTACTCTATTTGAATTTTAATCACTTGCATTATATTTTTCAGACAATTTTTCTCACCAGAATCTTCCATATAAGTCTACCATTCATTTTTGCTTTGAATACTGTTGCCACATCTGGTCTGGGGCTTCTGCTATATATTTAGAGAGTATTGATGAAATACAAAGACGAATCTGTAATGTTATTGATTCTGACATGGAATCTTGGCTTCAGTCACTTTCCCACTGCTTTAACGTAAATACGTGGAAGTACCAGACCAGATGCGGCAGCAATATTCAATGTATGATTTTTTCCAAAGAATTTATTTTCAGTGGCTTCTTTCATTTAAATCTTATTTTTGTTGAATGTCAACCTACATTGACTTACAGAAATCTTCACACAAAAATTATCTCCCCAAATCAATGAAGGATTTCTGTCAATATCTAGTACGAGTTTTTGATTATGTACATTCAGACTATTGTCTTTTTATTTCATTTGTTGTCCCTCCTGACCTCCTGGTATTTGATGACATGGTTAACGTTTATGAATTTGGTGTCAATGATAGTGAGTTCAATCCCTGGCCCAAGTAGTGCAGGCTTATAATCTGCAGAAACACAGTAAATAATAACAGAGCAGTACTTAAGGAAAAAAAAAAAAGGAAGTGTGGAGAGCAATATCCCTGGACAATGGAACAAAAAGAATCTAATCCTGTAGATTAAATAAGGTTCAGTTTGATATTCCCTTAAGTTTCAATTAAGTGTCATGTGATACATGCTTGGGCAATCATATCCCAGAAGTGACATGATTGACTGGGCAAAATATTTTCCCTGCAATAGATTGTCATTACTTCCTGCAGTAGACTGCTTGCCAACCAAACCTATAGGACCAGATATGTCCTGCTATTTAACCCTGTAGCAACCGAAACGGGCCAGAGTTGAGTGTATGTTTTGTAAGGGAGTATGGTGACGGCAAATTGGCGTTTGTTGGTCAGATGGAGAATCAGACAGCACTTTGTGGTAAACAAAATTGGTGTTGCTTGTAGCTGTTTATATGAGTGGTAGCCAGGTCAAGTGCATAAAATGTGGTATGCTCATTTTGAGGGAGTGTTGTTATTTGAGCCGTTGTTCACGTGAGAATAGCGTTTCGGAGATTAAGACAAGACTTGTGAATTTGGTTTGCCTGTTTGGAATACTTTCTTGTGGTTGCTTCCTACCAACACAATTATTTTCTTTTTTTTTTGTGAAGGAACAATTTTTTTTCTGCAACACTCATTTTAATGTAGCAATAACAGGAAAACACAATCAACAAAAGATCTAAATCCCTTACAACAAACACAATACAGTTAGAAATGGTATAAGCAAGTCACTGCTATTTAACCCATAGCTTGAGGAAGAAGCAACAGACTCATACATTTCCCAAGGTTATTTGCACATATATGAATGCAACAAATTCAACTTTCCAGCTTCTCATTCCAAGCCAATATCCAGTGCACGACAAAGCACATCCATTGATTCACTGGCTTGAAACCCACCTAAAGAAAACTGGAGAATACAATGGTCAAAATAGCAAAAATTCAAACAATAATCCAAATGTAAATAATTAAGTGGACAAACTTCATTACAAACCAAATCCCTCATATCTTCAAGTGTCTGGAGAGTCAGCAACAGTTTATGATATTAAACTAAATTAACTGAGATCTCTGTAGTGTTAAAGGAAAGTCCCCAAAAAGAAAAAAAATGGATAAAATAAACAAGTGAGAGTCATCTCTTGTCTTTATCATCTTCGTCATCGTAGTCTTCTCTTTTTTTGTCTTCTAACAACCCAAGCAAGGTCAGCAAGAAGCAAAAACAATCTGCTGTTCTCAAAAAACGGCTTACTTTATACAGCAGAGGACCGACCATAATTTGCACGCAAATGACAAGATGAGATTTTGCATTAATTGTCCGAGACTGCCTGGCATAAAACATGGGCACCGCCATTTTGGTTCTTTTTATCATGGAGTAACTGGATTCTACACAATGCACGGACTCGTTGGCATTTTCGAGGTAAGCCGTTTTCACAATTTTCCCCACAATCTGTAACAAATTTTAGTAAATATTTTTACCCTTTCAAATGATATCAATACAACAGAAAGAATATTTATATATGGGTCAAACAAACAACTGGATACAAAAATGAAATTATGTAGGTGAAGTCTTAAGCTTGGTAAAAATTAAAGTTTTATGCAAAATGAATATTTCAGATGTTGAAATAAGTCTGTAGAGAGTCAATACAAAGAAATATTTACATACAAAGTGTGAGAGGAGTTCAACTTGCCTGTAGCTTTTGTCAGTAGAAATAGGATAGATGATTGAAGACAGTTTCTTTGAAGTTGTAAAAAGCTGCAAAAAGTGAGTGCATGGAAAAAATCTTTTGTCATCAACCCATGTTTCTATTGCCTTTAAGTGGTTCAAGGCCTAAAAATTTTCAATGTCAAAATTAGACAATTTGATTGAGTTATTTTTCTTCTCATGTGGTATTGCTTTCTATGTCCGCAAAGAAAAAGAGTTTAAAACTGATTTTGTAATTTTCAAATGTAAAAGTGTTGTTTCTTGTGTGGGTATGTCTGTCTGTAGCCCATATGTCCAGCTGCAAGCGAAATTCTGTAGAATGGAATTATTTTTCCTCAATCATCTTGACTTGCTGACCAGCAATTTGTAGATTTTTTATATAAAATTGCATAAGTTATATATAAAAAAAATTAAAAAAATGTAAAAGAAATATTTAGCAGTGGATATCAAAAAGCCGGGTAATAATTTCAGGTGAAATCCTTGAATTCACTTACACGCAAATACTCTTGGGAAAGGTATTAATCCGTCTCTTCGCCAACTGTGAGTTAAATAACAGTACAGATTGGGTTCTGTAGCCTTGGTTGGCAACCAGTCTATTGCAAAAAGTAATGGCAAACTACTGCAGGAAAATCTTGTCCAGTCAGTCATGTCTTGAGACATGATCGCCTAATCATGTATCATGTATAACACTTGACTGAATGACTACAAGTAAACTTTTGTTGCTGGTATAGTATGTGGCCTACTTGTTTGATTCTGGTATAGTATGTTACCTAAGTAAAAATATATTCATAGATACAAGCATTTGGCTATTTATTGGAACTATTTTCCTGAATATTTACCCGACAGCTATACTTCCTTATACACTTTTTGACCCCCCCCCCACACACTTTTATAAGCATCAAAAATTTATGAAACTGATTCAGTCTCTGATTTTGATAAGATTTGATCTTCAGCACTTTTCCTTCTGAGTTTTCTTTTTCATTTAACTTTTTTTGGTCTAACACAGTGTTAGACCAGTTTGAAAAAAAATAAAATAAAAATAAACCAGATAGAAACAGACATTTTTTATTTTGAAATTAAGAGTTCTAATAGCTTTAGATTGGAAATGGGGGCAAGAGCAGATTAGAATTCCACTAAGTCACTATTATAAATGAAAAGTTATTCCGTTTAATTTAGAGAAGTAACATACTGAAACTCATTCCTACGTTGTACATACGATGGTGGTGTAGTATGAAAGAGTTTTCTCCCCCCCTCCTCCTTGGAAAAATCTCGGCCCCTCAGTGCCCTCCCCCACTTTCAGAGTTCGACAATTGACACTGACCACATACTATCAGCACCAAATTGTTTACACTGGCAGACCATAAATATAAGATTTTTTTTTTTTAATCATATCACCCCGAGCAAAGCGGTAACGCCACTGATGTGCAGGGGGCTACGTAAGAGTGAAAAGATTGGAAAAGAGAAAGCCGGAAATCACATCCTAAACAGGGAACAAGGGATGAACCTCTTCACCTGTTCAATAGACGTGAGTGGAATGTGAACCGGGCGATAGTTTAGTCTATCTACTCCAAAACAGCTTATTTACATAAAAGAAACGTTTAATTAAAAATAAAGGTATTATTGTGGAAAGATTACTTGAGTCACCATTTCTTGAATAAAAAAAAAAAATGTGAGAAATGGTTGCTTAGTGTTCAAATAAAATGACGGATTTAACATAAAATACACAATTTCTTAACTACTATCAAAAAATAAGTTTATATTTAGAAATCTGACTGAAAAATTTTTTTTTTTAGTGAGGAAAAGAAAAAGTCGAGTTGAGAGGCAAGATCAGAGGGAATCGGCCGTTATTTTGGTGAGAAAGAAATTACCACGAAGTTGACTTGTCTTTTACTGCTATAAGTTTTTCTGCAAAGTGTTAGGAGTGTCTGGTTTTTATGGCTCCGTCTAGGCTCCACAAGCCTATGTTTATTTATTGACGGGAGCTGATTTCATTGACTGTTCGTTATTTTTTTTAACCTTATTAATTTGAAATGTTTGAAACCGGAAAACTGCGCGGAGCATTTCATGGTGTTTATTTTTATCATTTAATCTGAAACACTTTACTTCCGCTTAAATGAAATACAATAGGTTTTTTTATTACACTCTGAGGAGGGGTAAATTTCTAGACGTAACTTAGATGTGATACAAGGCCGAAAGTATGGGGCACCCAATGTATATCAAACTCACTACTTATTCGTAAATTTGTGCTAGCGAGACAAACTTGCTGACCATTCAATACCCCATGACGAAGTGTCCTTTTTGAGGTCAAAGTTTAAACTTAAAGTTATTAACATATTTTTAAAAAATGTTCTATAATGAAATGAAGCCAGACAGTCAAAAATGGCTTGAATAAATTGCGTATCTCAAATTGATGTAAGCTAACTACAAAAAGGAAGCCAAACAGCAAAAACTAAAAAGGTAAAAATATTTTCAAAAATTTGTAAAAGAAGTTAAAGTTTGATGGTCTCAAAAAAAAAAAACTTTCTAAATAAAGTTTGCAGACAGGCGTAGTTTCAACTAAACAGATACATTGATTTTTTTTTTCCTTTTTTGAACCGAGGAGGAAAGTAGGGTAAACTGCTGAAAGTCAAACTAACCGAGAGGACAAAGAGGCCAACGGGTTTATACATTTTTTTTTCCAACACGACTAGAGAAAATCGCTTACCTCTAGAACAAAAACTGATTCGGACATGTATTGTAAAAACTATCCCCCAATTGGAAAAAATTGTGGCTTCGCTGGTCACACATTTAAAACAGATCTCTGAGTTAAACTCTCGCGAGAATCTTTTTATGTAAATTTTAGCTGTCAATGAAGATAAGTGCATAACACGGCGGCAAAAAACCGCTGATTCCCTTTAGCGAACCTGATGTGGTCAGTGTCTGGAGGGATTGTTGGATTTAAGGGAATTAAGAGCCAGAAGAAACTGACTACAATTTTGCAAACTTTATTTAAAGAGTTTTTATAAGAAATTTTCACAAAAGGTTAACTCACGTAAAAATAGGCTTTTAGTTTTCTGATTGGTCAACAAATATTTCACATGTTAATTTATAACCAATAGACACTTGATTTAAGCGATGTGTATTACTGTGGGTGGAATCGTTTTTCATTTTTTGTTTTTTTGGCGTGTTTGTAATGTAAATATTGTCTTTTATTAGGTAGAAAATAAAATTTTCAGTGTTTTAAAATGATCATTATGTGAATATGTAAATGTGTTGGAAATAATATTTTTCGTTTTTTTTTGTTTGTTTTTTACCCATAACAATAAGAAAATTAATATCTGAAAAATAAAATCCTACGAATTAACGGAATTCAATTGCCCGTAATTATTGATTACCGAGTTTAAAGTGGAGTGAAGTTGTCGGATAATAGACATTGCAACCAAAGTTTTCGAATTTTTTTATATTACTATTAAATTAAGGACTCCAAATCACGAACACAATTTTTTTAAATGTTACAAAATTTTATAAGAGGTGGTACAGTTTGCTATGTACATTGGCCCCACCCACCCAAAGTCGAAACACATATGTCAACACGTAATTTCTTTTAAAAAAATTTTAAAAAAAAGTATTTTTAATTCGTCATCGGGAATGCTTAATCGTGTATGGAAAAGTCCAAATTACGAACGAATTTAAAGTTTTTTTCTTTTTACATTTTATTTTTTAAAAATTACGTGGTGTGAAGATTCTGTTTTGTTTGAATTTCGTAGAGGAATCAGTTTTCTTTTTGCACACAATCAATTTATCCACTAAATCAGGACCAGCAAATAATTTAGTAGACCCGTAATTTTTTTTTTTTTTTTTTTACACGTTCATGATCTGGTGTGTTTAATCAATAGTATAATACAATGAAAAATAATTTCTTTTTTTAAAATTATTTCTGGTAGCAGTGCTTCATGTATTGTAGAGAGACTAGAATCACTTCTACATGCATGTACATACTTATACACATATCGCCATGTACGCACGTACACACACATATACATTAGTACCGCACGTGAAACCTCTTTTCCCCGCGCTTCATTCAGAAATATATAAGCTGATGTTCACACGTGTGTAGACCAGTTGGATTCTGTCTTTCGGAGCTAACAGTCCGAATGCTGTTAGTTCCTTTCCAACTCACATACTACGCTAATTGCATTTAGCAATTAGTTACACCAAAAATATGTCTCTCTATTGCAAGCATACTTCACTACATATATTCAACTACTGATTAGTATGATCATCATATTTCCTTTTTTCAGGAACTCTTCCAGTATGAACATTGATACATTTTCTTCAACATCCAAGAGAGAACTTTCTCCACTAAATCTTGCATGCACAAAATAATCAATCCTGTAACTATGTTTAATACATTGTTATTATTCTTGTTATATTGTTCTCTGAGTTATTTTTATTATTAATGTGGTGGATTGGACAACCAGTCTACTTTATAATGGTGACTCCACTTTCAAATTACTACCACGTTGTCCAGTCCACAACAAGACCACAACCAATTGGTTATTTTGAGATTTACAAAAAAGAAAGAAAAATGTAATTTACGTAAACACGCCCCCTTTCCTTCTCTAATTAATGGACGGGTCCGTCAACACATCGCATATCCACGCTGGCGAAATGCAAACATTTGTTTTTTGCATATTCATCTTCTTATTAGTTCAATGTGAGAACGCACACGTGACAAAGCTGAACTTCGGCGCCTTTACAGGTATATTTTTTCAAAAATTTCAGGAGAAAACTGAAAATGTAGATTGTAGAATAACATGTAAAGAAAACATTCCTGATCATACCTAAAGCATTTTTTTCTAGCCTTTAGCAAATCTTTTCATGACACTTTCTACACCTCTGCTTTTTACAAGATCATTTTCTGTTGACAAAAAATAGAAATTTAATCTGTCTCTAGTCACGGACGGCAGCAAGTATGTTTTTATAAGCTTTTAGTAAACACATGACGTGGCAGCATGATGGTGCCCCGGGCGGCTGCAAGAGTTGCCAATAATTTGAGCCGGTCCTGCATGCCGGTTAAAAAAAAAAATGGCGGACCTGAAGGAGACTACCACCCACTTTAAATTTGTTGTTTTTCTTTTTTTTTTTTTACTTTTTTTCAGCGCAGTCTTATCGATTATTACCTAAAGTTTCTGATTATAACAAAAATTGGAAAAATTTCGATATTTAAACAATTCTATGGGGGACTCAGTTTCTCATACAACGTTATAGTAAATCGATCCTCCATTTTGGAACGACTCTCGTTGGGGGTCACTTTGTTTTGTTTTTGTTTGTTTGTTTTTTTGTTTTTGTTTTTTTTTGTCTTTTTCAAGTTTTCTTCAGTTCTTACAATGGCATCTTCCTCGGAAACTTCAAGAATGGCTTTATTCAAAGATTTCGCAAAGGATTCAGTTGTTGAATATGTGCAAGCAAAAAAGTTAATTGCACAGGATTGATTTACTATAAATTGTATGAAAAAATGAGACACCCACCCCACAAAAAATTGTTTAAAAATTGAAATTTTTACAAATTTGTTTTGTCAATCGTAAAGTTTATGGTTTAATCGATAAGATTGCACAGAAAAAAAGTAAAAAAAAAAAATTGATAATCAACAAATTTATAGGTAATAGACGGTAATGTAATGGTAATGGTAATGTAACGGCGAGTGTTTCCAAAATGAAGGGTCGATTTATGGATGAAAAACTGAGTCTACCCTAAAATTGTTTAAATATTGAAATTTTTACAAAATTTTTTTGTCAGTCGGAAAGTTTAGGGTGTAATCGATAAGGTTGCGCTGAAAAAAGTAAAAAAAAAAAATGAAAAACAACAAATTTAAAGGTGGTGGTAGTCTCTTTCAGGTCCGCAAAAAATACTATAGTTGCATCGGCATATTACTTAACAAGTACAACATATTCAGAGCGGTACTTCCGGGTTATCTCCCCGCCAATTTTGAAGTACCAAAAACTTGAATCATTTTGTGAAGATTAAATACAAAACAATAAAACATGAACACCATACAATTTGGGCATTTTGTGGAATGTGTCGTGAGACTAAAGAATGTTTCTTGTATGAAGACCGGACCAACACTGACGCCTATAATCAAGCAGTCGGTTCGGCCTGGCTCCACAGTAATCACAGACGAGTGGAGGGGATATAACGGGTTATCCTTTCTTTTCCAGTTTATAGTGGAGAGTCCGTCCTAGTGAAGGGTAGTTGTGTATTGTTGCAGATTAACGGAATCTGGCCTCGTTGTAGATAGCCCACTATAAGTCATAAAATGATTATAAATCAAGAAAGGCAAATTGAGTTGAAAAATAACATTTTATATATACACATATCAATTAAGGTTTTTACAATTAAAGTAATACTTGCAGTATAGGTCCAACGGACGTTAAAATGTTCATGGCAATAAAATGCTGAAAAGAGAATTAATACTTAGGAATGTGGGAGCGTTGTAAGTAAGGAATGTCTTTGATGTATTCGCTCCTTAGGTCATTAAGTAGTTTTGAGACAGCGAAAGATAAGAGGAGAGAGAAGGGAGGCAAGGGTATTAAGCCGCTTGACGTAGGTCAAGGGGATACTGATTATTTTCCTCTCTCTCTCTCTCTCTCTCTCTCTCTCTCTCTCTCTCTCTCTCTCTCGAGTCTGGGTCGTGTGGGTCTGTCTGTCTGGGTGCTTTCTGTATCGGCTTTTTATTTCGACTTTTTGGATCAAAAAGTTCATTTGGGTATTCACACTTGTATTTGATTCTGGGATTCCCATTGGCCGATAAATAAAATTCGCGTAGGCTCGCGAACTGGAAATTTAATATTTAATTAATTTTTAGTTTTCAACCGGAACATCTGCGCGAGGCCGACTGCGCACCGACGACTTTTGGTCATTTGCTTTTTGGTCGTTAGGGTGCAAACATCCGGTCCATCGCTTTTGCTCCGTATCACCACAGGGATACAATCAAGTGAGGAGTGATTTTGCCCATCTCACAGTGAATCACATCTTGAATTTTATTGATCCACAAACTGGCGCCCACACGCAACACATCGAACGAATGTGGAGGGCCGCCAAGTTCAGGAATAAGAGACAGAACGGCACTCATTGAAGAATGCTGGACTCTGTGAGTTTATGTCGGGGAAGAAACTGCAAGATGCTGATCCCTTTCTTCGAATTCTTTCCGATATCGCTCAGTTTTTGCCTCCCAGCTGACTGTTTTCGCTAAATGGACACTTGTTATGTGTTGTATTTTTAGGTTTAATAAAATTGGCGGGGAGATAACCCGGAAGTACTTCTAGAGCTTATGAGAGAAACGTGCACACAATGTCGTACAAGGAAACTCAATACTTCCTTTATCTCCATAGAAACTATAGTAGATACAGGCAACAACACTAAGTTTTCAGCTACAGAAACCTTTTCGCATACCACTGTTGACTATGCTTTTTGTACAGAAATTAAGAGACAGTGTAGCTATAGAAAGCTGGTTAATTTTTCTTCGATTCGGCCTTGTGTCATACTTAACCGAACTCCCTACAGCTTACAAGTGTTATACAGAATTATTACCAGAAGGTTTTCATCGTTATCAGAAGGATGGTTGTCAGTAGGTTAGAATGTGTGAATTAGTGTGGAATAGTGTAAGAATAAAATATACATTTTTCATTTTAAAATAGAAATTTATTAAAAGGAAAGAATAACACAAGTTGTAGAAGTTAATGTGCAATTAGAAACATTAAGAAGTTAAGGGTAGAGTTCATGTTCAATAAGAAAGTTAAAGGCATCAAGAGTTTTAGAAAATGTTCGCAGTAGTAATTGTTGAAAGAGTATATGCGTACGTACGTATGTGTTTGTTTGGTAGGAATGTCTTTGGATGGAGAAGTAGTAGTAAAGAAATCAGCACACGAGAAAGGAGGAGGAGAACAATGTGCGACGCGACCTATGTCCGGGTCGGTTGACGTTCTCCCGTTACATTTTAGCAGTGTCTCTCGCTGCTCCTACCTGAGTCTTTCTGACTGACTGACGCTGATGAAGTTCTTTTATTGTAATCTAGATTTTTCGCACTTGATCGTTAAGTCCCTTTCTGGTCTTGCAAGTCGCTCCCATTGGTCAAAAATCAATTTAACACCTACTTGCGAAATCTGGTTTCGACTTTTTCTTTAATAACATCATCAATCCTTTTTCTATTTGGGGAAAACCTGGATTTCACACGTCATTGTCAATTTTTGTAAAAGTGAAGGTTGATTTGAATTCTTTTCTTATCCCTACAACAGCATATCATGCTCAAATGACAATCTCCTCACGTATTAAGAGAAATCTTGAGGCGGGAGAAACGTGGTTCTACAGGAGGATGCTGAGGATACCACTGACCGAATATGTGAGGATGTGGTGAATACGGAATTAAAAGTAACTATTCTCTTCACTGTTTACAAGTTGCGCAATCCAACGTGAAATCTAATTGAGACCAATAGGAAAAAGGATCGACCCCGTACTGAAGGAAAAAAATAAACCAAATTTCGCGATCAGGTGTGAATTCTTTCCAAACCAATGAAAAGGAAGCGATTTACAAAACTGAATGAAGTTAACCAACCTATGTAAACAATTTTCTTAATATGAATATATAGAGAAAGAAAGTGGAATGAGTCAGATGAGAGCAGAGATCAGACAAGACAACGCCACAATGTAAAGGAGAAATTTCAAGCCGCTGAACCGGACATGTCACGTCGATATAAAATTCGTTCTCCTTTTCCTTCTTGCTTGCTATTTTCCTTTATCTCTTTTTCGCCTTCACCATTCTCGCCACCAATAAAGACAATAACAACAATAAGACACTTCAACTGACTCCTAAAAATTAACGTCGATAAGTACAATTTTTCTTTGTTGCTTTTCACTTTCTCGCCGTTCGCAAAAAGGAGCACATACTTTATTACTTCCCTGTTAATCTTTTTCTGCATACACACAATTCGTTACAACTGCGAACTTTGGATTCATTTAACTCTGTACTATACTTTCTTTGAATATTTGCAGTTAATGATTTCACTTCCTACAAATTGATGTTATTCTGTTCCGTAAATAGATTTCTATTTAAACATAGAAACGAAACATTTTTTCCAACTCTCTGATGATGACAATACTAACTTGTAGGGGGGTTCAGTTATGTTTGGCACAGGGCACATTTAATAAATATGATTGAGCTTCCTATAAGCAACAACGAGATTTAAGAGGAAATAGAAACAAGGAAACATTCATAACTGGGAAGGGACAGTTGAATTTTCTAGGGCACATAATGAGGAAAGAGGGTTTGGAGAATCTTATAGAGTAAAGGCAAGAGAGGCAGAGGAAAACAACGCATAACAGTGAGCTTGAGTAAATGGATGGTGGAACAAGTATTAGGTGAAAAAGAATTTAAGGACTACAAAAGACAGGAAATTATGGAGAGCAATGATCGCCTACATCCTGAAGGGACACGGTTCATAGATCAACATTGGTAAAATATTACCAAAAGACTGTTCATTTTGGTCTGTAGATGTCCAACAGCAAGCGTAGATAAATGTCAATCGGTGCAGTCTTTATGTATGGAGGAATTCAATGATACCTCTACTTCATACGCAGTTTTTATTATCATTTTACCCTAAGGCGGAACCACCACTAGTGCGTAGGGGTTACAGTGAGAGAAAAGACTGGGCACAGGGAGTGTTGAAGAAAGGATAAAAGATGAACGGGATTCAAGAAGATAGATGGCAATTGCCGTTGCATTCATATTTTTGGAGAGTGTAACTATCAGGGAAGCAAATAAACAGAAGGGAATTCCACAGGTGAGAAGTGCGCGGAAAAACTGTTAGAGTAGAATTGACGGTTACATTTAACTATTTCAACAGTAAAAGGATGCCAACTTAGTCTTCTATGCACCGTATTCGTTCAGGACGTAGACGATCATAGACCTCCCCATCTTTTTATCACTTATAACTCTTAACACACTTTCTCTTGTCACCCCTCCCAATCAAGACTTTGCCATCCATTTGCTCAAGCCCATTAAATCTCTCTTTCTCTGTCTTGTGAGTATCAGATTCTCCCAACCCTCATTATATGGTGATTTTCTAAGCGTTGCTTAGATGAGGCATAAAGCCGCAACTCACTACTCAACTGTAATGATTCTAGCGAGACAAGCTTGCTAAACATTACACCACTTCGAGGTGCCCCTAAACCCTCATTATATGTCCTAAAAACTTCAGCTGTCTTTTCATGATGTTAAGCATCGGTTCCTTTCTTCTTTCTAGCCTCTCACAAAATCTCATCGTTGCTCACATTGCCGGTTCACTGCATCCTAAGCATCCTTCTGTAGATACACATTTCGGTTGCTTCAGGTCTTCTCTTCATCTTTGATGAGATTGTCCGGCATTCGTTACTATATTAAAATGCAAACCTGACGTAACAATTCAGTATTCTTTTTGTTTCTAGCGAAATTTTCAACGACAAAAGCAATGGCAACCTACTGCGGGATAATCTTCTGTCCAGTCAGTCATGTCTCGAAAGAGGCATGATCGCCCAAAGCGTGTATCTCGTATGGCACTTGACTGACTGACTGAATATAATAGTTGGAATAATGATTAAGGCTTCTACTGGTCATAAAGTGGGGATCAGTTTTATATTGTTATGAAGTAATAAACTGATCCCCCACTAATTACTACATAATAATATAATACACCTCTTTCCCCCTCTAGCTATGAGTCAAATAACAAGACAGATTGGGTTCTATAGCATTGGCTGGCAACCAGTCTACCAACGAAAACAATGGCAACCTACTGCGGGATAATCTTCTGCCCAGTCAGTCATGTCTCTTTCGAGACATGATCGCCCAAAGCGTGTATCACGTATGGCACTGAACTGACTGACACAAAGGAATAAAGAGCAAATGCAAACAGGATAAATAGGAATGGCACAACGATAAATTTGCAGAAATAAATTGAGAATGACTAATAAAAGAGTCAGTTAAGTGCCATACGTGATACACGCTTTGGGCGATCATGTCTCGAAAGCGACATGACTGGCTGGGCAGAAGATTATCCCGCAGTAGGTTGCCATTGCTTTCTGTGGTAGACTGACCAAGGCTCTAGAACCCAATCTGTCCAGTTATTTAACCTATAACTGGAGGGAAGAGAAGGATTAATACCTTACCCAAGGGTATTTGCACGTAAAGTAATGCAAGGAATTCAACTGGAATTCGAACTCGGCGCCCTGTTTTCTCGCTCCGAGCCGATATCCACTGTATTCCGTTCCATGTTTTGACATTTTCTGTCTTCTGCATAATACTTAGAATTTCATCTGTGATCTATTTAGTTTTCTTTTCTTTGCGTGTTTTTCTTTGGAACGATGTTGTTTGCTGATGTCACTAACGCTTCTTTAGTCCGCCATATTTCGATCTTCCGTTTCCAATTTGTCCTTTGTATTTTGATTTCATTGTCCGTGTATTTTTCCTGCAGGTAAGGGTTGTTCATGAATCTGTTGTATTGCAGCCTGGGTGCTGCACTAGGCTTCTTCAATCTCCCAAGTTTCATCCTTAGTTTATACTAGCGGTATAGCCTGGCATTGCTCGGCTGGTAATGAAAGCTTTAAAACTAATCCATGGTCCTGGAGCTCAGACTCTTTGGACGTTGGCATGAAAGACTAAAAAGCAATAGTTGTTTCCAGTTAAAGCGAAACCGTATACTGAAAGAAAAATGAATGGATGTAAGTCAAATTTTGATTTCCTGCTATCGATATCAAATAAGTTTTTTTCGTCGTAAACTGAATTTTGAAGGCTAAATAAGTCCTCTGAGTTAATGGTATCATGGCTGAGACTAAGAACTACAATTATACCTATTTAGAGCCAAACCCGAAGCAAAAAAGGGCTGAAAAAATATAGACATACAGACTGATAAACAGACACACACACAGACATCTTGCCTTTTATATATGTATATATATTATCGATTTTCTGCACTATTGTAAGAACTGCAACCTTGAAACTTCTGAATATTGTTTCTTATGTCTTTGTCTATGAGTGTATCAAATTTGATTAAAATCGGAACATTCCTTCTATAACCCGATTTTTTCCGATTATCGATTTTCGATATTTATCGGGGGTACCTCAACACAAAACCTAGCTAAGAACACTCGCAGACGCTTATAGTACAACTGTGTAAATTTTCAAGAAAATTGGTTGAGCTATTTCGGTGTCTATAGGTAACAGATAAAGGTAGAGTTTTAAGGTATTTTTTAATGTTCGGTTATCGTGAGAAGGTTGATTTAGTCAGATTTTAATGAAAATTGAGTTTTTATTCTTTTTTTATTTTAGAAAACTGAAAATGTCTTCGAGTTTTGTCTTCAAAAATATTTTGTTGAGAATTTTTTCCTTGAAAAATGCATTGTGGTAATTTTTCTTCAAAATGTATGTTTTTCTATAAAAGCCTATTTTTATAAAAGAGTATTTTATATTTTCATTGTGTTTTGACCCATAATTAGGGGCTAAATATTCGCCCATAGCTGGGACCCTAACAGGTGCTACCACTCCGGGTCAGGGTGGACCTGGGAACAACAGCAATTAAGAGGTGGTTCCATGCTCCTCACAACCTCCCAATCAGAGGCCTTGCTGCCAGATGCAGTTTACCGTCATGCACAGGACCCATGTGGTCGGGTCACCGGGGGGGGGGGGAAAGCTCGTCATAGAATCTACCATTAAAATATTTGTAGAAATGACAGCGAAGCCACGTTGCGTCGGTAAGAAAAATGACAAGTCAGGCTTGATTACATTACAGCTCCTCCTTTAGATTTTGAATTTTCTAATTTTGTCAGACTGCCTTTTACAAGGGAAAAAAAAGTACATGGTTATTAATGATAAGGTTCAACAACTTATGTCATTCTACTCTTGTGCATATATTGAGGTCGCATGAGGGTTTCTTTTCAGTGTAGTGCGTCGTATGTGACACTGAATTCGCCTGAGATCTAAGAAATTTCCTAGGTTGGAAACAAGACACGTCTTGTTACTACGAAATCTGGCGGACCTGAAGCAGACTACTTCGACGTTTAATTTCGTTGTTTTTTAATTTTTTTTTTTTACTTTTATCAGCGCAGTCCTATCGAGTGTTCCTTAAACTTTCCGATTACCCCCCAAAAATTTGAAAAATTACAATATTGAAACAAATTTGTTGTGGGGGGGGGCAGTTTCTCATACAACGTTAAAGTAAATCGATCATCCATTTTCAATCCACTATAAGGTTGTATGAGAAACTGACCCCTCCCCAAATTGTTTAAATATTGAAATTTTTGCAAATCCTTTTTTTTGTCTTTCGTAAAATTTAAGGTGTAAACGATAATATTGCACTGAAAAAAGTAAAAAAAATTGATAATGAACAAATAAAATTTACAGGTGGCGGTAATGTCGTACCGGCGACTGGTTTAAAAATGGAGGCTCGATTTACTGCAACGTTGTATGAGAAACTGATCCCCATGGCAGAAAATGTTTAAATATTGAAATTTTAAAAAAAAAATTTGTCAATCGTAAAGCTAAGAGGGTAATCAATAGGGCTGCGCTGAAAAAAGTTTTAAAAAAATATGAAAAACAACGAAATTAAACGTGGTGGTAATCTGCTTCAGGTCCGCCTGAAATCTATAAAGTGTGCTTTCTTTTAATATTTCTTTCTACAATGCCATCTAGCGGTATTAGAAGTCCCTTAACAGACAAGGTAGGATAATCTGACAGTACTAACGAAATACAAATCATGAAACTGCCCGCTTTATTCAGTAAAATGAATTGTAAAACGCATTTATTTATTTATTCAAAGTCTTCCTATTAAAATTTTACGATTGTGAAGAACCGGGACACCCAATAACCATATCTATTTTGATAGCACCTCTTTGGAATTTAAACTTGAGGAAATAGCAGAAATACATTGATTGGCATCAACAAAGCCAGGAGTAAACTGTCTTGGACTGTCGTAAAGCAGCAGACCTACTCAGGTTAGTATGTCCGCAAATATTCGTTTAAATTATTTATTACGGTTTTGAGCGAGTCGCTTTATTGCAATAGTAAGATATATTCGAGCTGCTTTTCTATCAATTTGATCGATCTACCCTGTTCTGCTTGTATGCCAAACAAACTGCTATTTCTGGAGGCCCATCTAAATTTACAATCTCCAAGAATTTAAATGTAAAGTCAATAGTCATCTCCTATCTCACGAACTTACATCCTCTCTCTCATGCTTTTCTACATCCATCCCACTCTCATCAGTACTCTCTTCCCTCTCCTACTCTCTTCCTGACACTCCCTGCAACCTCTCACTCCTCATAACATTCCTCCTCGTCCACCCCACTCTCATCAGTAATCCCTTCCCTCTCCTACTCTCTTCCTGACACCCCCTGCAACCTCTCACTCCTCAACATTCTTCCTATGTAACCCCCTGCATAACAGTGGCAGAAAAATGCCTTGCTTGGGGCGACACGATTATATAAAAAAACTTCCCAGTCGTTTGACACACACTTTTAGAATGCAGACTATTTAAAAATTCAATGTACAAGCGTTTGATAAAGTACGTTAAAGAACTGTTGGAACTGCGAAAAAACATTGATATATTTGGAAATATGTTAGAACTAGTAGTATAGCCCGGCGTTGCTCGGGTATAATGTAAGCTTTAAAACTAATCCATGGCCCTGGAGCTCAGACTTAGCCTAAAGAATATTTGTGTGAAGTTTGGTGAGAATCGGATAAAAATTGTGGATTTGTATAAAGGACATACAGACAGATAAACACACACACACACACACACACACACACACACACACACACACACACACACACACACACATCTTGCCTTTTATATATATATTATCGATTTTCTGCACTATTGTAAGCACTGCAATCCTGAAACTTCTGAATATCGTTTCTTATGTCTTTGTCTATGAGTGTATCAAATTTGATTAAAATCGGACCACTCCTTCTATAATCCGATTTTTTCCGATTATCGATTTCCGATATTTATCGGGAGTACCTCGACACAGAACCTAGCTAAGAACACTCGCAGATGCTTATAGTACAACTGTGTAAATTTTCAAGAAAATTGGTTGAGCTATTTCGGTGTCTATAGGTAACAGATACACACACACACACACACACACACAGTTTCATTTCTAAATAAGTTTAGATTCGGGACCCACAATGGCAGCAGATCGCCTGTATACGGATAGAAAATGAATTCAGTAGATATATTGGGTTTTCCGAAAAGTATGTGCCAATTTTTGCAAGAAATTGAAATGCAAAAGAAAATTATGCCATTAAATATTTATTCAGCTAAATATGAACCATTTTGTATACACAACCTTATCCATCTTTCCCCCAAATTATAGATTCTGCCTTCCCGGAATTTCGTTGGTTTTTCGACAAAAAACTCATTAAAGTGGCTTTTTGGTGTCATGTGGTGCAGTGGATATCGACTCGGGATGACAAATCGGGGTGCCGAGTTCGAATTCCAGTTGAATTCCTTGCATTCCCTTACGCGCAAATATCCTTCGGAAAGGTATTAATCCATCTCTTCCCTCCAGTTATGGTTTAAATACCAGGACAGATTGGGTTCTATAGCCTTGGCTGGCAATCAGTCTACCACAGAAAGCAATGGCAACCTACTGCGGGATAATCTTCTGTTCAGTCAGTCATGTCTCTTTCGAGACATGATCGCCCAAGCGTGTATCACGTATGGCACTTAACTGACTGACTGAAGAATTAAAATTTAACCATTGAGATGATTATTTTGCAAGGACTCGAATAAATGAAAATTCGAAGAATCAATGTTTGGCGAATATGACGGGTGGAATAACAGCCAGGCTGCAACAATCTTTGCGGGTCGGCATAAGAAACGTGAAGTCTGGCATCCTGATTTTCTAAGCGACGCTTAGAAGTGGCACAAAGCCGAAAGTATGGGATACTCAGTGAGGATCGAACTCACTACTCAGTTCTAACAGGACAAGCTTGCTAACCATTACACCATGCCGAGGTTTTCTGGCATTTTGGTAAAAAAACATCTCGTTCGCCAATTCTGGGCATTTTTCTTGAATTGTAGCCATTAATTTATTCAGTTGCGAGCGGCACTTTTCAAAATCAATTGACTGATTACTAAACAGAAGCTCGCAGTCCAGGATTCCTTTCCAATCCCACCAGATACACAGATGAAGACCTGCTTTTGGAGTGGATGAAGTTGGCTCATGACACTTACCCAAAGATCTTTTTCGCTGAACATCGTAAACAATCCATTTCTCTTCACTCATCAAAATTTGCTTAAAAATAGTGCATTTTCGTTGCATTTATACAGCAAATCACAGAAACGCGAACCAAAATATTTGTTTCGCTCAGATCATATGGTTCCCCAAACATCGTAGCGATTTTATTCACCAAGTGCTCATTGGCGGTAGATTTTGATAAATTTAGCGTTTCCGATAATTCTCGCGTTGTGTAATGCCGCTTATTCTCAATCAATGTCCTCGTTTGGTCGTCATCTGTAGTGAGGCATCTGCTTGAGCATTCTTCATCAATAAGGCTACAATAAGCTCTAAACTGAGATAACCACTTCCGTACAGTTCTGTCAGCTAACACCGTACACAGTCCATATTTTTATTGCTTGCAAGGCATTTTTGCCTTTACGGTAATAAAAAAAAGCAGTAAATGTCTAAAATGCACTTTAAAACTTACATTTTCATAAGTAAGCAAAACTGACACGAATTAATTTTTAAACTTTTTCAAGAAATAGTTTGAAGTGTGCTCTCATCGAAAATTTAAGCATATTATACCTGTCAATACAGATATGCATTGTGGTGCAGATAATATCGGTGCGGAACGAGAAATCGAGTAGCCGAGTTCGAATTCTAGTTTAATTCGTTGCATTCACTTTCGCGCAATTACCCTTGGGAATGGTATTAATCCATCTCTTCCCTCCACTTATGGGTTAAATAACAGGACATATTGGGTTCGATAGCCTTGGCTGGCAACCAATCTACCGCGAGAAAGTAATGACAACCTACTGCGGGATAATCTTCTGCCCTGTCAGTCATGTCTCGAAAGAGACATGATCGCTCAATGCGTGTATCACGTATAGCACTTAACTGACTGACTGAATATAATAGTTGGAATAATGATTAAGGCTTCTACTGGTCATAAAGTGGGGGATCGGTTTTCTATTGTTATGAATTAATATACTGACCCCCCCCACTAATTACTACTTAATATAATACATCTCTTTCCCCCTCTAGCTATGAGTCAAATAACAGGACAGATTGGGTTCTATAGCCTTGGCTGGCAACCAATCTACCGCAGAAAGTAATGGCAACCTACTGCGGGATCATCTGCCCGGTCAGTCTTGTCTCTTTTGAGACATGATCACCCAAAGCGTGTATCACGTGTGGCACTTAACTGACTGACTGAATACTTATTTCGAGCTTTGTTTAATGAACGAGGTAAATTTTCCACTGGCAATGAATGTTGGCTTATTCTTTAGCTTCAGAAATTAAATGTCATTGCTCAAACTTTATTTCAGAAATAAAAAGCAAGTAGTGATTTTTTTAAAAAACTTGTTAAATGTTTTCTTTAAGCGCTTTTACCTCCAGCAAGCAAAGACCTAATTCCCCTTTTTTGTATTTGCTAGGTTTTTTTACTGATTTTTCTGTGCAATTTGTAATATTGCAAGTAGTAGTACACGCGCATAATTATGGCTACTGTAAATAGCCTCTCAGTTCAGGTATAAAACACTGCTTAAGCTATGTGATATCTACTCTTCACCTGTCCAACTCGTTTCTCTGCTGTATTTGTCGTAAATCGATTTCAAATGTAAAAAAAAGTAGGTCCTATAATAAAAATGAACACCAAATGTTTGGACGAAAGTGAATATTGGCACAAAATGGTCTTTATATTCAAAATGAATGAACGTAATTGGGAACGTTTATTTTGTTTTTTTTTTTAATATAATTTTTTTTCTCTTGCGTCAGAGTTCGTAACTCGTGGTAGGGTGACAAAAAAAATTCATGGGGAATTTTTAAAAGCTATTGTTTCTACCCCAGCCCTCCACAGAAAATTGTACATATGGGATATAGTTAGGACTTCATAGAGTATCTGAGGTATCATGGTGGATGTAGTAAGAATGTGGCATTCTGGTATAAGGATTACTGTAGGGCTAGGGTCAACGAATGTGAACAGCTAAATTAAAGTTCAGGACAGTTGATGACCAGCCTTCCTCATCCTCATTTTAGGCCTTGTTACGAAAAAGTGCAATAAATACCATCCCGTGGTACATTGAGAAAAGAGCGCTCTCCTTTGAAGTCCCATTCCATTATTTTACCCCCTCCCCACTCCCTTAGCGAGTGTGCTTTTTGATTTTGTCGTTTAACGGAATACAGCGGCCACTTTTTTCTGGGATGGACGGGTCTTACTAACATTGTTTATTATTTTAGTTCAAAAATTTGTTATATTTTCAGTTTGTTTTTTGGGTTCATCCCCCTCCCATCATTTCATCTTTCATTAAATGTTTTAAATTATATTGTACATAAATATATTTTTATTGTCATAGGTTATTTCCCCACTTTTTTAGGTGTCCCTTGTAAGTTTGTGGTATTGTGGTGTATGAAAGACTGGGAGGTGATGGATGGGTCCTTTTGGTGATTGAGCAAAATGTAATGAGTGAATGGGTCGTGATAGTGTTTAGCTAGCTTTAGGATAGTTAAGTGAGTACCAACCTCCACCCCTCCCCTTTTTCAGCCTTGTGCCACAATTTTGTACTTTTACAGAATAAATATTGAGAGTACAAACCTCTGCCCCCCTTTTCGGTCTAGTGCCACAATTTTGTATTTTATGCAAAATAAATATTGAGCGCCCTCCTTTGAAGCAGACAGTCGTTCTGATTCGTTCTCTTGTGGTTAGAGGAACGGGACCAGCGTGATCCACTTTTTGATGAAACGGTAAAGAGAATTGACCTCGAAGCCCTCTTTTCCTGGGTTCATATTGTGGTCGTTAAGTTGTTGGGGAATGCAAGTAAGACTGTTTTTCGCTTGGGTACAGGGTCTTTAATCTTTCGTTTTGTCTTTCAAAGTATCTGATTTCAAAAACAAAGTTAGCCAATTGAAATGTCCTCAAGAATGCTGGTGCTAAAGTTCATGAGGTGCTAATAAATTAAATAGGTTGTACTTTTCAGGGATTTCAAGAAAATTTAAACTTTTCCTACTGCAAATGTCATTAGTAACTTGTTAAGCCTTCTCTTGCTGTAATACTTAGATGTAAAACACTGTTAATTTAGGTTTCATTTTAATTTTACTGTAACGGCTAGATTTTCAAAATACAATTAAGTTGGATACTAGAGCTTATTCAAGGGAATTCAATCATACAGGATTCGGAAAATTTTTTATCTTTTTACCCTAAGCAAGGCGATAATTTCACCAAGACAAGGGGGTTACTGGAAGTAAAAGAACGAGAAAAATTTAGGGAGGAGAAAGAATAAAAAAAATATTTAAGACAAAATATGGCGTTGAATTTCAGTTTTTAAAAATTGTAGGTAGCAGAGAAGCAAGAACTTGGAAGTGTACCTATGGCGAGAAGTCTAAAATATCTAGTAGAATAGAACCTATGGTTACATTTATCTAATCCAACAGTTAAACAATGAGACCTAGTTGCCAATCTAGTAATATGCTTCAATTCATGTGGTCGAGGTAACAAGAAGAAAATCTCAATTACCACAAAATTATTTTAACCAATAAAAAAAAAAAAATGAAATCCTTTATTAATTTGACAAATTTTAAAAATCAAGTGGTTATTGAATTTAATTTTTCTGTTGCTTAGGTATTCTAGAAATTGATAAGCCTTGTCCAAAGTAAAATCATTTACAATTTTTTTTAAGGTGATTAAAAAAGATGAATTTCAATTTTTATGAATTAAAAACTCCGGATCATGAATATATATTTATTACATTTTAGGCAATTTATAAAGTAGGTATTCAATGTTAGGTAATTTATAAAGTAGGTATTCAATGTTAGGCAATTTATAAAGTAGGCGTCCAATTTGCAATATTTATTATAAATTGCTTCTATGGAAGCCAAATGAAATTCACACACAAGACTTTAATCATTTGGCCCCAAGCAAGGTGATAATGCCACTAAGATACGAGTTCACTGGGAGTGGAAGAGATTGAGAAGACTTTAACGAAGAGAAGATAAACAGAAACAAAGTTCAGTAAAACAGAAGATAGCGACTGGAATTTTTTTTACGGAGATTGTCGGTGTCAAAGAAGCAAAAAATTAGAAATGTTCCACATGTGAAAAGTAGGAGGGAACTATTAGAACAGAATTTACGGTTACATCCAGCTAATTCAAAAGTAAAACGGTATTACCTAATTGCAAATCTATTTAGTCAGTTAAGTGCCATAAGTAATACACGCTTGGGTGATCATGTCTCGAAAGAGACCTGACAGATTGGACAGAAGATTATGACGCAGTAGGTTGCCATTGTTTTCGTTGGTAGACTGGTTGCCAGCCAAGGCTATAGAACCCAATCTGTCCTGTTATTGGACTCATAGCTAGAGGGAGAAGAGATGTATTATTTTACGTAGTAATTAGTGGGGGATCAGTTTATTACTTCATAACAATAAAAAACGGCCTCCCACTTAATGACCAGTAGAAGCCTTAATCATTATTCCAACTATTCAGTCAGTCAGTCAGTTAAGTGCCATACGTGATACACACTTTGGGCGATCATGTCTCGAAAGAGACAAGACAAAGGACAGTGGGAAGTCATCACGTCGGTAAGAAAGTGAATGAAGTCGAGATGCCAAGTCAGGATTATTAACATTAAACTTTTGGAATTATGTCAAGAATATCGCCATATAATCTGAGCAACGGACCAAATATGGCAGCAATATTCAATGCACGGATGCAGTGACGTGCTTAGCAACATCGCGGACCCCACCGCAGAATGCGCCTTGCGGCCCTCTCCCCGCAAAATGCAACTTGCCTCCCTCCGAACATACTGAACCCACAATAAATGGTCGGTCAGTTAAGTGCCATGCGTGATACACACTTGGGCGCTCATGTCTCGAAAGAGATATGACTAACTGGGCAGAAGATTATCCCACAGTAGGTTGCCATTGCTCTTTGCGGTAGACTGGTTGCCAGCCAAGGCTATAGAACCCAATCTGTCCTGTTATTTAACCCATAACTCGAAGGAATAGACGGATATGTGGTGATACCGACCGAGCAAAAGCGATGGACCTGATGTTTGCACCCTAACGACCAAAAAGTAAATGACCAAAACTAGTCCGTGCGCAGCCGGATTCGCGCAGATGTTCCGGTTGAAAACTAAAAATTAATTAAATATTAAATTCCAGTTCGCGAGCCGACGCGAATTTTATTTATCGGCCAATGGGAAGCCCAGAATCAAATACAAGTGTGAATTCCCAAATGATCTGCTGCGATCCAAAAAGTCGAAATAAAAAGCCGATACAGAAAGCATCGCCAGACAGACAGAAAGACAGACAGACCGACCCAGACTGCAGACAGACAGACTCGAGAGAGACGAGTGTAATTAGTATCTCCCTTGACCAAGTCAAGTGGCTTACTATGCTCGCCTCCCTTAACCTATCTTTTCCTTCTTCTCTGCCTCAAAACTACTTACTGACCAAAGGAGTGGATACATCAGTGACATTCCTTACTTACAATGCTCCCACATTCCTAAACATTAATTCTCTTTTCTGCATTTTATTGCCATGAACATTTTAACGTCTGTCGGGCCCATATTTAAAGGATTACTTTAATTGTAAAAGCCTGAATTGATATGTGTATATATAAAATGTTATTTCTCAACTCAATTTGCTTTCTTGATTTATAATCATTTTATGACTTATCGTGGGCTATCTACGAGGCCAAATTCCGTTAATCTTCAACAATATACAACTACCCTTCAAAAGAACGCCTACCCACTATAGATTAATACCTTTCCCAAGGGTATTTGCGCGTCAGTGAATGCAAGGAATTCAATTGGAATTCGAACTACTTTAAACAAAATAACAAACTCTCGGAACGCAGATATTTTGTGATCACGAAAGAACGGAAATCGTAGAATTGATGTTTTGAAGCTTTGCATTACGAAGGTTTTCACAACTTTTAGCCACTTTTTGGTGACTTCCTAGCCATTTTCATAGCCATTTCAGTGCGTTTCGGCTCTCAATCTTCTACAATTTTTTTTTCAAAGATAATTTTCCAGTTAATCCTAATAACTATTTAAACTTTTTTTTCATTACAATAGATTTGCGGAGCCAAGGAGCCTTGCGGCTTCCCGGGGCCTTGCGGCTCCTAAGGAACTGTGGTGATATCGACCGAACAAAAGCGATGAACCGGATGTTTGCTCTCTCACAACAAAAAGCAAATGAATAAAACTCGTCGTGCGCTTCCGAGTTTGCGCAGATGTTCCGGTTGAAAAATAAAAATTAATCAAATTTCCATTTTGCGAGCCTACGCAAATTTTATTTACCAGCCAATGGGAAGCCCGGAATCAAATACAAGCGTGAAATTCAAAACGAGCTTCTGATCCAAAAAGCAGATATAAAAAGCGGAGACACAAAGCATCGTCAGACAGATGGAATGAAAGGCTAGAGTAACCAGTGCCTCCCCTTGACTTAAGTCGAGCGGCTATGATGCTGGCCTCTTTCCTTCTCCCTGTCTCAAAAGCATTTATTGACCTCAGGAGTGACCTCTTCAAAGACATTCCACACAAACCAACTTACTGACTTACTGACCTTAGAAGTGGCAACTTCAAAATGGGCATTCGTCACATTCCTAAGTCTTTTATCTTTTTCAGCATTATATTTTCCATGAACATTCTAACCACCGTTGGACCTTTATTTCAAGTATTGCTTTAATTGTAAAACATTAATTGAAATGTGTATATATAAATGTTATTTTATACTCAAATTGCCTTTCTTGATTTTATAATCATTTTATGACTGATAGTGGGCTATCTTCCACAAGGCCAAATTCCATTAACCTGCAACGGTATACAATTACCCTTCACTAGAACGGAATCCTACTCCTACTATCCTACTCCAATTAGAAAAAGAATAAATAAGATATGATACCCGCTATAGAACTTGAGGTCCCCCGCAATTGCGGGGAACCTAAGCACAGCGCTGCACGAATGAAATAAAAACTTATAATTGTGCAAAAATTAATTCTGATCAGAAACACAGTAAACAAACACTCCTAACTGTAGCCGTAGCAACAGTTTCGATATAATCACTTCATGTCAGTCGAAAACGTGAGCTCAAGGCCCAAAGAGTTTTTCACCTAGATATTAGCACCAGCCATGTTGACAGGAGGCAGAAAAAGCTCCACATGGTGATTTAATGATAATTTTGTTTTAGAGGCGTTAACATTTACAAGACATCCTTTGCCCAAGTTAACTACTGGGGCAAATTAATGTGAAATTAACCAACGGCGATAACACGATTTGTTGAGAACGATTGGGTTAAATTAAATATTCGTTCAGAGACGCCATAGGAATTTGAGCTTGTGGTGAAGGCTAGCATGCCAAATCCATGTTGAACGCCTTCGAGATATTTAAAGGTCTCGTCGTTCTTACCTAAAGCCTGACAGATCCAGTAACGGCCATTAACGCATCGGCGGTAGACCTGGATAAACGAAAACCATCTTGTTTAATTGAAAGGCTGTGTGAAATGAGATGCTTTAACCAATTCGGCCTTGATTGGAACTCTACTACCTTACCAATATATTAGGTACCCATGTTTTAAAATGTAAAAAAAAAGAATTCAAATGAAATTTTAAATACTTATTACTGAAAGAATTGTATACGGAATGTGTTATTTTACTAGAAAACTTGGAAATATTGGGTTCCATTTTTTTACTCTCCCGTTTTCAATATCTCGTATATACATTTTAAGTGGGGTAGTTTTTTTTTTTGTTGTTATACGAAAAGCCATCGAAGATGTTATTTCATAAAAGAAACTATACAATATCAAGTGTCAATATGCTTGAAATTCCAAATCTTACCAAAAATAGTTCAGTCAATTTATTTAAAGAATTTATATTTACTGAAATTCACACCAAATTCTTCCAGAGCAAAACCCTTCCATTGCTTTTCGGTTGAGTAGACTTTTTCGATCACCCCAAATGTGAGCGACACGTGTGCTATTTCTAAGTTTGGGTGGGGGTCATCGTTCGCGCTCATCCCAAGAAGTCAAAAACATTCTTTTTTTAATTATAGAAATTCCTTGGAATTATCTCGAATACCATCCGCATTTACGAAATGTGAATAACTCAGATTTTCGGTAATTTTTCATTCAGTAGGTTGAAGCTGAGAGACAAGCTAGACAAATTGATTTACAATTTATAATTTCAAAAGAGTGTCAAAGACTGATTTTTAAAATTTATAATTTCTTGGAATGAATTAATATTTGCGATCAGTAATTTTACATTGGTTGGGTGGGGGGAACTTATTAGAAAAGATCCAATTTTCTTTCAAAAGGGATAAAAATTTACACTTTAAATAACTTGTAATTGTTTTAGTGCGGTTATAAAATTCCTTTACTGTTCATCACAAGATTTTTTTTTACTAAATAACCACGTTTGAAGAATGGAAAATATAAAGTTTAATGTCATTTCCGAGTGTAGATCATTAAGAATTAAAATTTTTCCTTTTACCAACTGTTAAAGTGTGGTGATACCGACCGAACAAAAGCGATGGACCGGATGTTTGCACCCTCACAACCAAAAAGAAAATGACCAAAACTCGACGGTGCGCAGCTGGAATCGCGCAGATGTTCCGGTTGAAAACTAAGAATTAATTAAATATTAAATTTCCAGTTCGCGAGCCTACGCGAATTTTATTTATCGGCCAATGGGAAGTCCAGAATCAAATACGGATATGAATTCCCAAATGATCTGCTGCGATCCAAAAAGAAGATATAAAAAGCCGATACAAAAGCATCGGCAGACAGACACGGACTAGAGAGAGAGGGGGGGAGAGAGAGAGAGAGTAATCAGTATCCCCTTGACCTAAATCAAGCGGCTTACTAACCTAGCCTCTCTTCCCTCTTATCTTTCAGTGTCTCAAAAGTACTTCCTGACCTAAGGAGCGAATACATCAAAGACATTCCTTACTTACAACGTTCCCACATACCTAACTATTAATTCTCTTTTCAGCATTTTATTGCCATGAACATTTTAACGTCCGTTGAACCTATACTTCAAGTATTACTTTAATTGTAAAAACCTTAATTGATATGTGTATATATAAAATGCTATTTTTCAACTCAACTTGCTTTTCTTGACTTATAATCATTTCATGACTTATAGTTGGCTATCTACAACAAGGCCAAATTCCGTCAATCTTCAATGATATACTACTAATCTTCACTAGAACGGACTCTCCACTATAAACTGGAAAAGAATGGATAATCCGCTATAAAAGTATTTTTATTGTATCGATGTACAAAAGGGAAATAGTTCTGATTTCTCACTTTCGACCCTTCATAAAAGTAAAAACATTAAATTCTTTAACTACTGGCGATATGGAATGATTTTAGGGACAAAAATCATTTGGATGCAACTGAAGGAACTTATTAAGTGAATGCAATCGACATTACCAATAATTACCAATTTTTGCCCTTTTTTGTTAGGAGCAAAACTGTTATTTTAAGAAATTTATTTAATTCAGGATTTAAATACATCGGCTGCAGTTATAGTTTACGACATGAAATAGATAAACAGAAATTAAATACTAAAAAGTTTTAAAGTTTTTGGAATCCTTACAACAACAAACAAAAAAATACAGCGGTACCTTCACTAACCTTTTATAGTTAGAATGGTCACGTGACAGAGCTACTACGTGATCACTGAAATGGTATAAAAGGAGAGAAAAAAATCTGTTTTTCTCTTTCTCTCTCTCTCTCTTTTTTTTTTTTAAATTATTCCATGTTTCCAAGTTAGCAGATTGTTAGAGGTCGCGGAAAACGGTAACCTGTATCAAAAACTTATGGTAAGTGCGATTGCATTTTTTTCTTCCTCCATGACCTGACGAGTCGTTCGTTCGGGGGAACAAGAGCATTTTCTCAACATATAACTTTAAAGAATCCCAAGTTCATGATTATTGCACTGCTGGTTTCCCGCATTTATTTTTTGCATGCATTTTTTATTTCAAGGGAATAACTGTACAGTTGAATTTAACTTGACTCCGTAGAATGTGGAAGTTAAAAGATTGCGTGTTCAATATGTAAAAGATAAAAGCATATAAAATTTGAATTTCTATTATAGACGCTGGCGGACCTGAAGGAGACTACCACCACCTTTTAAATTTGTTTTTCATTTTCTTTTTTCAGCGCAGTCTTATCGGTTATTGCATAAAGTTACCGATTATCAGAAAAAAATTTCAATATTTAAACAATTTTTAGAGTGCGGGCTCACTTTCTCATACAACGTTATAATAAATCGATCCTCCATTTTAAAACCACTCGCGTTGGGGTTGTTTTGTTCTGTTTTTCTTTTCTTTTTTTTTCTTTTTTTTTTTGTGGTGGGACCAGTTGTTGCTCTTGTTTTTGTCTTCAAGTTTTCTTCAGTTCTTACGATGGCATCTTCCTTGGAAACTCCAAGAATGGCTTCAAAAATTTCGCAAAGGATTCAGTTGTTGAATATGCGCAAGCAAAAAAAAAGTTAATTGCACAGGATTGATTTATAAGGTTGTATGAAAAACTGAGCCCCCCCCCCCCCCCCCCGGCCACTAAAATTGTTTAAAAATTTATAATCAACCAATTTACAGGTGGTGGTAATGTCGTACCGAGGAGCGGTCCCAAAATAGAGGATCGATTCCCGATAACGTTGTATAAAAAACTGAGCCTCCCGCCCCAACTAAATTGTTGAAATATTTAAATTTTTCAAATTTATTTTGTCAGTCTGAAAGTTAAGGGTGTAATCGATAAGATTGCATTGAAAAAAATAATAAATAAAATGAAAAACAACAAATTCAAAGGTGGTGGTAGTCTCCTTCAGGTCCGCCCAGACGCTTATACTTTCTATGGCGACTGTACTGAAACAATGTTCTGTCTCTTCTGTTCAGAAGTTAGATTTAGTAAATACTAGAAGTATAACCCGACAATTTACCAATCGCATCTAATATATATATATATATATATATATATATATATATATATATACTAGCAGTATAGCCCGGCGTTGCTCGGGTGTAATGAAAGCTTTAAAACTAATCCATGGTCCTGGAGCCTAAAGAATATTTGTGTGAAGTTTGGTGAGAATCGGAATAAAAATTGTGGATTTGTATTAAAGGACATACAGACAGATAAACAGACACACACAAACATCCTTGCCTTTTATATACACACACACACATGCATATAAATACACACATGCATATATATACATATATATATATTAGCGATTTTCTGCACTATTGTAAGAACTGCAACCTTGAAACTTCTGAATATCATTTCTTATATCTTTGTCTATGAGTGTATCAAATTTGATTAAAATCGGATCACTTCTTCTATCACCCGATTTTTTTTCGATTATCGATTTTCGATATTTATCGGGGTACCGCGAAACAAAACCTAGCTAAGAACACTCACAGAAGCTTATAGTACAACTGTGTAAATTTTCAAGAAAATCGGTTCAGCCGTTTCGGAGTCTATAGGTAACGGACGCACACAGACACAAAGTTCCATTTATAAATAAGTTTAGATATTGCGTTCATGTTCGAAGTAAAGTCTACCTTGCTCAGAGTCGGAACAAAAGAAAAGTTTCTATTAGTGGGTTATAAGGAGTATTTTTTTATGGGCTTCAACGTCACCTAACGACATCTTTCGAAACCAAGTGGGGTAATTATATTTCTGGTTCCATTTTTCATGACAAAAATTAATTTTCGGACAGATATAGTACGTGAATAAGTTTTAACTAATCTAAATCTAAACTTATCTATAAATGGAACTTTGTCTGCGTGTGTGTGTATGTGTGTCCGTTACCTATAGACTCCGAAACGGCTGAACCCATTCTCTTGAAAATTTACGCAGTTGTACTATAAGCGTCTGCGAGTGTTTTTAGCTAGGTTTTGTGTTGAGGTACCCCCGATAAATATCGATAATCAAAAAATCGCGTTATAGGAGTGGTCCGATTTTAATCAAATTTAGTACACTCCTAGACAAACACATAAGAAACAATATTCAGAAGTTTCAAGGTTGCAGTTCTTACAATAGTGCAGAAAATCGATAATATACATATAAAAGGCAAGATGTTTGTGTGTGTGTGTCTCTTTATCTGTCTGTATGTCCTTTATACAAATCCACAATTTTTATCCGATTCTCACCAAACTTCAAAATTTGACTTACATCCATTCATTTTTCTTTCAATCTACGGTTTCGCTTTAACTGGAAACAACTATTGCTTTTTAGTCTTTCGTGCCAACGTCCAAAGAGTCTGAGCTCCAGGAACATGGATTAGTTTTCATTACACCCGAGCAACGCCGGGCTATACCGCTAGTTATTTCTATAAAATCTAGTTAAATCTCATCAAATGATTTTGGAACATTTGATAAGAATGGATTTTATATTTTTTGGCGATTCGATAAGTGAAACGTTCCAATGCTTTAGAAATGACCCAGAACGTTAATTACTCTGAAGAAAAGGAAGGAGGAAAAGAGGTGGGTATTTACGGACGGGTTGCTTCAGCCTTGGGGAAATTGTGCCCATCTGAACTGGAACCAAGTGACATTTTTTTTCGACATTACGAAAATTAATTTTAGTCTCTTTTAAAGAAAACCACAATCTAACTTCAAAAATATCTTTATAATCATTTCAATAAGAGCATGACAAGACCGCCACTGGTGTGCAGGGGTGTTACAGTGAGAGAAAAGGGAAAAAGGAAAAAAAACAAAGTACAGGGGATGTTGAACGAAGGATGAAAGAAAGATGGGAACAAAGAAGATAGATGGCAATTGACGTTGCATTTAAACTCCTGGCGATTGTAAGTAAGTATACGGAAAGGTGTTCCACGGGCAGGAAAAGCGAGAAAAGCTGCTATAGTAGAACTGGCGGTTATATCTGACTGTTTTGACGAGAAAAGGGTGGGACCTAGTTGCCAATCTAGTAGCACGTAAATTCATGTGGTCGGGGCACCAGAAAAAGAAGCTCGTCAGAGTAGAAACCGTGAAAATATTTTAGAAGACGGAGGGAAACCACATCCCGAGATAGGGAAGTCGAGCCGCTAAATCTGGACCGATTACGATGCAGATCCTCCTTTGGATTTTGTCGAAGCACCCGATCAGATATGGCAACAGTATTCAATTCACGGAAAATGCATTTTTGTGTGGGTGTGTGTGTGTGTATGTAAGGGGGTGTGGTTCGTGGCGGTATAAATTTTATAGCCGTGATAACGCAAATCCGGTTTTAAAGTGGGAATTCTGCGCATACATAAACTAATCAATATTGTCCTGTTTTATCGATACTTCCTTTTGGGACATATCTATGGCCAACCCCAAACCTGTTTTATTGCAATCGAAGAGAATGAGTTTCTACAGAACACTTGTCGAACTGGACTTAGTCCAATTTGTTTCTGGCTCCAAATGTTAGTCTGCTTCAAATTAGATCTTTGATTCACTTTACACATCAAAACCTGTCGGTCGGACGTGAAAGCTAAGAAATCAACAATAAAAATATCACTTAAAATAAATGGTAAAAGGCAGTTTCAATTAGTTTCATTTACCTTATTTCCGTGCTCCTGGAACTATTCCGACAAACAAAAACGAACTTAAAATAACTGAATAACTTTGTATAAAGTTTGTAGGGATTAAATAAAAATACGAAATAAAATAAAAAAACACTAAATAAAAAATAAAATAAAATAAAATAAAAACTACGAAATAAAATAAACATAAAAATTTCCCATGAGTCCTCTGACAGGAAAGACAATTGACGCATGCGCAAAAGAGAGGCCTCCTGGTGCCAAAAATACACTCTAGCTCTTTCTCTGTTGGACTTTGGAATGGTAAAGACGTGCCAAACTGTTCGGGAAGGAATTTCCCCAACAAGAGATCGTTCGAACCAAAAATAAAATCAGTGTCCAAACTGTCCCTCTAGTGTCTCTGTATCATTCCTTGCCTCTTTGCCTATTTATTTCAGCGGCGAAAGCTATTCAACAAGTTTTGGATGTTTAGCCGAAACAACCAACTCAGCAGTAATAGCCATAACATTCCATCAGTTACATTGAATAGTAATATATTCAGCCATCGGGTATATTTTGTTACTGGCTTGCAGCTGGCATTAATTATGCCGTTACCGGTCGAAACTTTAAACAAATGTGGCAATAGCTGACACACAAATCCCATTCAAGCCTAGACAAATTTTCCGAAAAAGTGAAAATATTGTAAAAAGTCTTGGAACTAAAAATCGGAGAGCCGAGTTCGAATTCCAGTCGAATTAGTTGCATTCACTTACACGCAAATACCCTTTGGGAAGGTATTAATCAGTCTCTCATCCCACCAGCTATGAGTTAGACAGGACAGATTGAGATCTATAGCCTTGGTTGGCAACCAGTCTACCGCAGAAAGTAATGGTAATTGACTAAGGGAAAATTTTTAGTCAAGTCTCTTTTAAGCGTGTATCACGTATAACATTCAACTGATATTTTATTAGTAGCGGCTAACTCCAGCATTTCCTGCTTCCTATTAAAATATTAACGATCGCGATTCTAGAAAATAACTTAAACAGCAACGAGGTTCTGCTTTAACTGGTGTCAAATATACAGAACAACAGATTTTAGAAAAATATCTAAACTTATTTATAAATGGAAATTTGTGTGTGTGTCCGTTACCTATAGATTCCGAAACGGCTGAACCAATTTTCTTGAAAATTGACAGTTGTACTATAAGCGTCTGCGAGTGTTCTTAGCTAGGTTTTGTGTCGAGGTACCCCCCGATAAATATCGATAATCGAAAAAATCGGGTTATAGAAGGAATGGTCCGATTTTAATCAAATTTGATACACTCATAGACAAAGACATAAGAAATGATATTCAGAAGTTTCAAGGTTGCAGTTCTTACAATAGTGCAGAAAATCGCTAATATATATATATATATATATGTATTTATATATATGCATGTGTGTATTTATATGCATGTGTGTATATATATATATATATAAAAGGCAGGATGTTTGTGTGTGTCTGTTTATCTGTCTGTATGTCCTTTATACAAATCCACAATTTTTATCCGATTCTCACCAAACTTCACACAAATATTCTTTAGCCTGAGTCTGAGCTCCAGGACCATGGATTAGTGCAGAAAATCGATAATTATATATAAAAGGCGGGATATGTTTGTGTGTGTGTGTCTGTTTATCTGCCTGTATGTCTGTATTTTTTTCAGCCCTTTATTTGAGTTTTTGCTTCAGGTTTGGCTCTAAGTAGGTATAATTGTAGTTCTTAGTCTCAGACATGATACCAATTACTCAGAGGACATATTTAGTCTTCAAAATTCAGTTTACGACGAAAAAAACTTATTTGATATCGATACCAAGATATCAAAATTTGACTTACATCCATTCATTTTTCTTTCAGTCTACAGTTTCACTTTAACTGGAAACAACTATTGCTTTTTAGTGTTTCGTGCCAACGTCCAAAGAGTCTGAGCTCCAGGACCATGGATTAGTTTTAAAGCTTTCATTACACCCGAGCAACGCCGGGCTATACTGCTAGTACACACACACACACACACACACACACACACACACACACACACACACACACACACACACACACACACTAGGTGCGATTGGTAAATTGTCGCAATTATTTTATTATTTCAAATATTCTTTAGGCTGAGTCTAAGTTCTAGGACCATGGATTAGTTTTAAAGCTTTCATTACACCAGAGCAACGCCGGACTATACTGCTAGTTCGAAAGTAACTGCGGCGGTTGAAATTAGTTGTACAAATGCAAGAGCACCAATTTGAAAATTGGAAAAATTCATTAAAAACTGAAACTGACAGAGACCCTGTTGGTTGAATTTAATCAAACTTGTTTGGCCGAATATTTACTATCGAAATATACCTTATTTAAATCGATGTATGTTGATATTTATTGATACTCTGGGTAAACGTCAGATTGGCCATTAGAAAAATATTTGCAACACGAAATCTATCCCACTTTTACAGCAAAAAAAGTTTTTGCTCTTAGTCAACATCTTTATTCTATGTGCCCTGTCCTTTCAGGACGTAGGCGATCCTGGCCTTTCACGTCTCCCTATCCCTGGTGGCTCTTAGCACGCTTTCTCTTGTTACACCACCCAAACCCCACTCTGCCATCCACTAGCTCAAGCCCATAAATCTAGAATATAAATGTATAGAAACTAGCATGGCCGTAAAGTGAGGGATCGGTTTATATATTGATTAAAATATAGATTTGATCCCCCATTTTGTATCCACATTATAATTTATTATAAACAGTTGGCATATATCTTCTATGTGCCCTGTCCTTTCATGACGTAGGCGATCATGACTTTCCACGTTTTCCTATCCCTGGTGGCTCTTAGCATTCACTCTCCTGTAACATCTCGCAACCCTCGTTCCATCATATACCTGATCAGGTCCTTCAAATATGTTATTCACTGCCTTTTTCTGTCTCTCTTTCCCTCTATCTGGCCTGTCAGTATCAGGTTCTCCAAGCCCTCTTTCGTCATTGCAGTCCAAGGAACTTCAGTTGTCTCTTCCTGATGATCACTATTAATTTTCTTTTTGTTGCCTTTCTTTCCAAAACCTTCATAATTGCTCACATGCTCAGTTCATGATATCCGCAGCATCATTTTGTAGAACCACATTTCAGTTGCTTCAAGTTTTTCCTTCATCTTCGAAAATATTGTCCAACATTCATTGTCGTATTGAAGAACTGACATCACATAGCAATCTAGCACTCTCTTCTTTGTTTCTAGCGAAATTGTCCTGTTTCTTAATACTCTACTAAGCTTCTGGAATGCATCTTTGTGCTTTTGGATCTGAGGAATATAAATATATAGAAACTGCTGTGACCACAAAGTGAGGGGTTAGTTTATATATTGATTGTAATGTGGAATTGATCCCCCACTTTATATGCAGTATGCTTCTGTAGAATTACAATTCAGTTGCTTCAAGTTTTTCCTTTATCTTCGATGATATTGTCCAACATTCACTGTCATATTGAAGAACTGACATCACATAGCAATCTAGCACTCTCTTCTTTGTTTCTAGTGAAATTTTTCTACGTCTTAGTAATTTACTCAGCTCCTGGAACGTGGCCTTCGCCATGCCAATTTGCATTCGGATCTCTGTGTCACACTTTCCGTCTCCAGTTAGAACACTTCCCAGGTATTTAAATGTTTGTACTTGCCTGATTCTAGTATCCCAATATTGGCATATTGGTTTGCCCTTTTTACTGATGACCACGCATTCGGTTTTCTTGCAGTTTATTTGTAGTCCTTTCTTGTCACTCTCCTCAGTTACCTTCTGTAGGAGGTCTTGTAGCTTCCTTTCTGTGTCTGCAATCAGCACTGTATCATCTTTATTAACTGAAGAAAATTTCTCTTGCCATTAAATTATATTTTATTTGAATTTGAAATAAAAAAGGACTTTATATCAATTCGATGATGACGCCATAAATCAAATTCTCAGTTGGAATTTCATTCTTATGCTCTATTAGCTCTTTTAAAGTTTTATATTTATTTTTGCAGTTGGCATAAATATTGGAGTGGCTGTATACGTAGCTTAGCCTTCAAACCCCCTAAAAATGGGATCGGCCACTGCACAATTACCATCAGAAAAGATATTGTAGCATAGGGAGATGGTTAATGTTTCTTTGATTCGGCCTTGTTAGTTAGACATAACCGAACTCCCTACAGCTTACAAGTTTTATGCGGTATTATCATCAGAAGGTTGGTTGTCAGTTGGAATGTGTGGATTAGTGTAGAAGAGTGGAATAATAAAATATACATTTTGCATTTTAAAATAGAAATTTATTAAAAGGAGGAATAACATAAGTTGTAGAAGTTAATGTTCAATTAGAAACATTATTAAGAAGTTATGAGTAGAGTTTATGCAAAATGTTGGTAGTAGTAATTGTTGAAAGAGATAAAGAGAAAGAGGACAATGTCCGAGTTGCTTGAAGTTGAATTTACATTTTAGCATTTTAGACGTTTGGTTTGTCTTGTGGCTCCCATCTGACTGACTGACTGACTGACACTGATGAAGTCCTTTTATTGTAATCTACATTTTTCACACTTACTCATGGAGTACTTTTTGGTCTTGCAAGTAGCTCCCATTCGTCAAAAATCATTTTAACACCTACTTGCGAATTCTGGGTTTGACTTTTTCTTTAAGCACATGGTCAATCCTTTTTCTATTTGGGAGAGCGAGGATTTCACACGTCATTGTGAATTTTTGTAAAAGTGAAAAAGATTAATTTTAATTTCTTATTCCTACAATATGAATCTCTACCTCTAGGTGCAACAGCAGGACAGTGGGTTCTGTAGCTTTGGATGGCTGCCAGTTTAGGAGAATGACAACTCTGAATTCACAACCAGTTGGGCATGGGCTAATAACTTCACCCTGAGTGGAACTTTTCTGAATATTGAATAAAAGGAGAAGTTGGAATAAGAACACTCCAAATGGATTCTTCTCATTAAACTAATCAATATGGCCTATTTATTTTATCAGGTAAAGCTGACTCAATTGCTGGTCAAATAAGTTTTCATGTCAAGACTATTTTTGACAATACGAAAGCCATAAACAATATATAATTTGTTTTCAGGAACCAACTATAATGACGAATGTGTCATCCTAACCATTCTTTAATTATATAATGAGTGATGAAAAATAGATTAAAGATTAGTGTTTAATGTATAAAGTACTGAAAAGGATAAATCCTTCACAATTCCAAAAGGAGAGTTGCAGGGCAAAAGACAATCCTGTACATGTGGAAGTGTTTGAGTTTTAAAACACAATGAAATGCACATTCATACATCCAGTAGCTGCAACCTGTCCAAAAAAGGTTGGTCAAAAAAGTGTTTTCGTCGAGTGGTAAAACAATACACAGAAGTTGAAATAATACCTTTATTCGGTAGATATAATATAAATAGTCCAACTATAATGACGAATGTGTCATCCTAACCATTCTTTAATTATATAATGAGTGATGAAAAATAGATTAAAGATTAGTGTTTAATGTATAAAGTACTGAAAAGGATAAATCCTTCACAATTCCAAAAGGAGAGTTGCAGGGCAAAAGACAATGCTGTGCATGTGGAAGTGTTTGAGTTTTAAAACACAATGAAATGCACATTCATACATCCAGTAGCTGCAACCTGTCCAAAAAAGGTTGGTCAAAAAAGTGTTTTCGTCGAGTGGTAAAACAATACACAGAAGTTGAAATAATACCTTTATTCGGTAGATATAATATAAATAGTCCAACTATAATGACGAATGTGTCATCCTAACCATTCTTTAATTATATAATGAGTGATGAAAAATAGATTAAAGATTAGTGTTTAATGTATAAAGTACTGAAAAGGATAAATCCTTCACAATTCCAAAAGGAGAGTTGCAGGGCAAAAGACAATGCTGTGCATGTGGAAGTGTTTGAGTTTTAAAACACAATGAAATGCACATTCATACATCCAGTAGCTGCAACCTGTCCAAAAAAGGTTGGTCAAAAAAGTGTTTTCGTCGAGTGGTAAAACAATACACAGAAGTTGAAATAATACCTTTATTCGGTAGATATAATATAAATAGTCCAACTATAATGACGAATGTGTCATCCTAACCATTCTTTAATTATATAATGAGTGATGAAAAATAGATTAAAGATTAGTGTTTAATGTATAAAGTACTGAAAAGGATAAATCCTTCACAATTCCAAAAGGAGAGTTGCAGGGCAAAAGACAATGCTGTGCATGTGGAAGTGTTTGAGTTTTAAAACACAATGAAATGCACATTCATACATCCAGTAGCTGCAACCTGTCCAAAAAAGGTTGGTCAAAAAAGTGTTTTCGTCGAGTGGTAAAACAATACACAGAAGTTGAAATAATACCTTTATTCGGTAGATATAATATAAATAGTCCAACTATAATGACGAATGTGTCATCCTAACCATTCTTTAATTATATAATGAGTGATGAAAAATAGATTAAAGATTAGTGTTTAATGTATAAAGTACTGAAAAGGATAAATCCTTCACAATTCCAAAAGGAGAGTTGCAGGGCAAAAGACAATGCTGTGCATGTGGAAGTGTTTGAGTTTTAAAACACAATGAAATGCACATTCATACATCCAGTAGCTGCAACCTGTCCAAAAAAGGTTGGTCAAAAAAGTGTTTTCGTCGAGTGGTAAAACAATACACAGAAGTTGAAATAATACCTTTATTCGGTAGATATAATATAAATAGTCCGTACTAGATCGCAACAATATGGATGGTTGAGTTAGCAAGTAACATGGTTGTTAACGGTAGCCCTCAGCTCACACTAACTGCCGAGTTCAACCGACTTACTCTTTATATATATGTATATATATATATATATATATAGTGAACTTGGTCATGTGATTGAGTTACGTCACAACAAAAAGCTCCCTGTGCTCGTCAATAGGAAAAATGTTGTTCATTTCCCTGGTAACACAAGGCTCCTTATAACAAGAATAACGTAAGAAAATATTTCAGGAACTCAGTCGGACTGTTCTGTGTGACTTAATACTTTTACCTAACTCTGCACACAACTGATTATTTTTTTCAATCATGGTAAAATGTATTTCCTGGAAATTTCTTTCATAAACTAAAAAAACAGATGCAGGAATTTCTGAAAAGGTTTTTCGCATCAAAACCTGCAGAGTTTTACTCAAGACCTCAAAGAGACGCCTGATAAATGGCAAAGAGTCATTGCAAATAATGGTGAATATATAACTGAATAAAATATAATTGTACTTTTTTTTTTTAAAATAAAGCTCATGCAATAAATGGAAATTATATACAATTCCGCTGTTATGATTCACAATTCCGCTATCTGATGAAACCTAGAAATTTCTTCATCCAACTGGTGTCCTGATGAAGCCTGGAAACATGTCTAATGTAACCTAGAAATTTATAACCATGTGACTACCTATGTGCGTTGTGGTGCAGTGGATATTGACTCGGAATGAGAAATCGGGAAGCCGAGTTCGAATTCCAGTTGAATTCCTGACATTCACTTACACGCAAATGCCCTTTGAGAACGGCATTAATCCATCTCTTCCCTCCAGTTATGGGTTAAATAACAGGACAGATTGGGTTTTATATCCTTGGTCAGCAGCCAGTCTACCGCAAAAAGCAATGGCAACCTACTGCGGGATAATCTTCTGCCCAGTCCGTCATGTCTCGTTTGAGACATGATCACCCAAAGCGTGTATCACGTATGGCACTTAACTGACTGACTGAATATAATAATTGAAAACATAATTAAACTTGTACTAGGTATAAAGGGGGATCTGTTTTCTATTGTTATGAATTAATAAACTAATCCCCCACTAATTATACAATATAATGTAATATAATTTATTTCTTCTCTTCTCCAGTTATGAGTTAAATAATAGAACAGGTTGGGTTCTATAGCCTTGGCTGGCAACCAGTCTCCCACAGAAATTAATGGCAACCTACTGCGGAATCTTTTTTAATCTTCTGCCCAGTCAGTTTTGTCTCTTTCGAGACATGATCACCCAAGCGTGTATCACGTATGGCATTTAACTGACTCTACCTAATTATTTATTACACAAGAATTTTGACTGCAGCTAATATGTTGGCTGAAAGAAGGCAATGCAAGATGCTCAATGTAACCATGACACTTCTAACTTGGATGATGGTGACAAGACACTGCAAGAATCAATACTTATTTTTTACAAATATCAAGATTTCGGTACTTTAGAAAATAAAGTCCATTCCAAACTGAACATTTTCCCAAGAGTAGAGAAGGAAATAGACTTAGTGGTTGAGGTTTTAAAATTGGAAACAACGTTGAGAATTTTATTTTTTTACTTACAAACTATTTGGCCTTTTACACAGACAAATACAAAACAATTATTTTGTAGGTTTCCCTCTGCACCTCTTCTGACGCCTCTCGTCAATTTACCTTAATTTGTTTTGTCTTCATTGCAAATAAGATCTCACTTCACTAAAATAATTGCATTAGTGTCATTTAGTTGTGCCCAGGAACATCTTTACACTATTTTAACTTTGATTAGTGTCTCATTCAAGCAAGAGCCAATGACAAATCACTGTTTGCAAATCCCAGGTGAATTTTTCTAACAATATTACCTAATAAATCAGTTCAGGTGCACTGATTATATATTTGACATGTGTCTGTGTTTTTCATAGTAGCAATGTGTACATACACATGAGCATTCAATACTAGAGAACAAAGCTAGTAATTGTTAGTTCAATCCCTGGGCCTGGCAGTGTGTACTTGATTTAACAGAATATCAACTCCGTATGAATCATTTAATGCCAAAATTTGAAGTAATAAAAATATTATTCTTTCACAATTGAATACATGGTAAGTGATACTCAGCTTTTCACTCCACCCACGTCTATTGAACAGGTGAAGAGGCTCATCCCTTGTTCCTTGTTTAGGATGCGGTCTCCGGCTTTCTTTTTTCCAATCTTTTCACTCCTACATAGCCCCCTGCACTTCAGTGGTGTTACCGCCTTGCTCGGGGTGATATGACTTAAAATACACACACACACACACACACACACACACACACACACACACACACATATATATATATATATATATATATATATAGTACTGTGCAAAAGTATTAGGACAGGAACTATTTTATCTTTTATGAGGCATCAAAATAAAGTTTAAAACCACCCCTGTCCTAACACTTTTGCACACTACTGGTAGTGTGCAAAAGTATTAGGACAGGGGTGATTTTCCTAAAAATCTCACGGAAATTCAAATTCAGGGTGAAAAGCCAAACCTATTATTCAACTGAAAAGGAAGAAGGAAGGCTTCGAAATTTGAATTGGTCCCCACAAAGCCCTGATCTCAATCCTATTAAACATCTATGGGATATTCTGGATAAAAAAATTGATAAATCTAATGTTACTTTGCAAGACACATTTTGAAAACAAATACAAGCTGCTTTGGCAGGAGATACCATTAGATACATTGAAGAAGCTTTCTTGGCAAAGAAAGGTATTAATCCGTCTCTTTCATTCAGCTATGGATTAAATAACAGAACAAGATTAGATTCTCTAGTCTTGGTTGTCAACTAGTCTAACGCAAAAAGTAATGACAATCTACTGAATCGACTGAAGTGTATGGAGCTGGTTAATGTTTCTTTTGTTTGGCCTTGTCTTCCTGTGATGGATAGGAAATTAAGCATTAAAAGCAACTTTCTTCTTCACTTTTACAAAAATTCACAATGACATGTGAAATCCTGCTTTTTCCCAAATAGAAACGGATTGACCATGTGCTTAAAGAAAGTCGAAACCGGATTTCGTAAGTAGATGTTAAATTGATTTTCTGACCAATGGAAGCAATTTGCAGGAACTGAGAAGAGTTAGTGATCCAGTGCAAAAAAACTAAATGGCTATAAAAAGCTTCGGTCAGTGTCAGTCGAATGGGAGCAGCGAGACAACACACTAGAATGTAATGGGAGAAACTTCAACCACAACTCGGACGTAAGGTCGCGTCGCACACTGTTCTTTCTCCTTCTTTCTCATGTGCTGATTCCTTTTACTTCTCCTTCAAAGACACTCCTACCGAACAAACACTCATACATACGTACGCATAAACTTTTTCCAACAAATTACTACGAACATTTCTACAACTCTTGATATCCTTAACTTTCTCATTGGACATTAACTTTTACGAATTCTTGTTATTTTTTCCTTTTAATGAATTTCTAACATGTAAAATGTATATTTTTTATTCTTCCATTATTCCACACTAATCCATTCCAACCTTCCTGATGATAACGAATAAAAATGCTAAGTTGTAGGGAGTTCGGTTATGTATGACACAAGGCCGAATCAATGAACAATAACCATCTCCCTATATCTACAGACCTGAGGCAGTAGAAATGTGGTTCTGCAGAAGGATGCTGAGGATACCATGGACAGAGCACATGAGCAACAAGAAGAAAACTCATACTTAACACCAGGAAGAGACAGCTGAGGTTCCTGGGACACGTAGTGAGGGAAGGGCCCAGAGAATTTAATACTCATTTCGAGGGAAAGAGACAAGGGAAAGCAGCATGAGATCTACTTGATAGGCTTGAGCAAATGGATGGCGTAGTGGGGTTTGGGAAAGATACCAAGAAGAAAATTGAGAGCGATAAGAGACAGCGTCATATGGAAGTCTCTGATTACCTAAATCCTAAAGGGACACGGCACATGAAGAATTATTGCCCTTTCCTGTATTGATGGGGGTTGGTCCTACCTTGCTTTTGATTGGTGATTTTTGTCTGTTTTGGCATCGGTAAGGTGATTCATAGAAATTTAAAACAAAGTAGGTTTTAGGATAGTTCTTGGACACATGTATTCGTAAGAAGGGATCTAAACAAGCAGCTGTTCAGAATAACATTCATTTAAAATTTCATAGGAGAAATGGGATCAGTTGGAAAAATTGTTTGGAGACACCATAACTTTTCAGCTTGTTGAGAAAACACGTATGCCAAATCCTAATGAAAGCTTTCAAGATGCCCAAAGCGACACCCAAGGCTTCATCATTCTTATTTAAAGCACTTCCAATTGTCACTACATTAGCAGTTGACCTAGAAAAATGAGTCATATTGTTTGTCTGAAAAGAAGCCCTGTGGTGAGAAATGAATAAATTCAGCATTGATTAGGTCGTCTAGAAATTTTCTAAAAAGAAATAGATGGCTAATAGGCCAATAGCTGGCTGAGTTGAACAGTTCAGCTGAGTACTTAAAAACTGGGACAAATGAGAACTTCCAGCAGGCAGGAAAACAAGGGGCATCTATTGTACCATTTAAAGAGAACAAAAGCCAGTTCGGAAGCACACTTCTTAATGACTATAACAGGAATACCATCTAGCTAGAGAAATGCGTAGGGTAGTTCACGATTTGAGTAAAGTGATTGGGCAATGGAAAAATTTAGTGTCTGAATACCGGCAACATCAGTACCTTTAGAATGATTGAGCCACGTGTCATGGTGGATTTTAAAGACACATATGTTAGCAGATGGTTGGAGAGAAAATGTTTTTCTATACTAGAGACTATTACATTTAATATACTGCAGTTCTGAGAAGAGGTGGAGGCGATAAAAAAAAATAAAAAGATAGCTAATAATTTTGTGATAGAGTATTTAGGGCCTCAATAAATAATTCCCTGGCCATCAGAGGATTATCCCAAATGTAAACACCAAGGCCATGCATGTGAATGCTGGAATCTTTTCGGCAAAGAGGAAGATAGCCTGGAACCAAGAATTCGTTGGTAGCAATGACAGAATTTTAGTTTTACAGTGGGCAAAGATATCTGGCAACTGTTCAAAGAGTTAAGCAGTTAAGTCTCTGAGATTCTGCTGATATCGTTATTCAAACTTTCCATTATAAAAAAATTCTACAAATATATATATATATATTGTCATCTGTAGACGGATCTGTTTCGCCGTATCACAGCTCATCAGTACGGGTAGACTCCGATTGCTTTTTTACCCAGGATTGACACCCGACCGAAATGGCGTCAGTCGACGACTCTACCCCTGGGCTATGGGCGTTCGGTGGAAGTAGGCAGACTTTTTAGCGCATATCATTATACGCGCCCAATAGCTAGAGCGCTCTAATTCATTTCACTGAATGAGCGATATACACACACACACAATGTTACAAGTTATATCTACATATTTGTCATGGGTTTGGTCTCATACCCAAGAATTTGGATTTCTTTGCTAATATCTTCCTCTATGTTGATGGCGCTAATAACCAGGTAGACCAATTTGTGCATGGACGAGACAATAGTATTAACTGCATATATATATATATATATATATATATATATATATATACAACACCAAGACGCACGCAACATGCACTTAACACAACAACAAAGGTCACACACACACACGCAATCAGTAACAATAACCACACACACACTTCTTCCTCCCTTATAACAAACTGCTAACCAGGCTCACGCACACACACACACACACACACACACACACACACACACACACACACACACACACACACACCAGATAAATTAAATAGGGTAGATTTAATTACAATACTACACATAGCCTTTACACAGAGAAAAATTTAAAAAAATAGTTACAATAACCACGCTAACACATTTTCTCCTCCCCCCCCGTAGCAGAGGTGCCCATAACAAACCATGTACCAGGACAGAAAACACACACACACACACACACACACATAAAAGTAGATTCAATTACAGCACGCACAAGGAGCAAACACCACCAGATAAATCAAACAGATAAGACAACAGCAATGTAACTGATATTCTTTGACCTGGTCAAAGTCACATCAACTCCCAGATCCTACGAACTGATTCCATCAGACCAATAAAACCCCAACTTGAATACACACACACACACACACACACACACACACACACACACACACCATTAGACCATAAAAAAATAAAAACAACTAGAACACACACAGATACACACTCGCACACACACACACACATACACACACGCACACACGTACAGCAGCAGTGGATAAAGCCAGCCATTCATAGATGGGCAGCTAAAAGCACGGTCATTCTAAGGATTTCTTTGCCATTCTGATGATGAGATTATAGTATCGAAATATCAAACAGGTCATACAAACACCTCCCGACCTTCCTTTACTTCATTCAACGCATTGTGACAGCCTTCAAGACATAACACATACATCTATTTTACGCAATGCTTCAAGCAAATTACAAAACTTTACTATATATAGTCATCTGCAAGCAGATCTGTTTTGCTGTATCACAGCTCATCAGTATGGTTAGACTCCAATTGCCCCTAACCCAGGATTGAAACCTGACTGAATTGGCGTCAGTCGGCTATTCCACCTCACTCTTACAGTCTTCTATGTGTTTCCCTACATTGGAAAAATAAACCTTTTTATATGATAAACCATTTTTATTTTCTATAGTATGTTCTACGTGATTTCTGTTGAAAACTCTCTTGAATGCATGTCCTTCACTGCTAAAAAAAACGCGTTCAAGCAGAGCTGAACTTATGCTTATAATGGCATTGGTGATACGTTGCTAAAGATTTGTTCTGTATCTTTGTATAGATTTGCTAACACTAGTTTTTACAGTCAACCATTGTAAAAAATTGCTGAGAGTATCATAGCTACTGTACTTTGCTAGCCGTAGGTCTTTGATAGGAACTTGTTTGATAAAAACTAGAATAGAAACTTATGGGAAACTCTGTACATCAAGCATCTTTTCTTTTTTTATGACTACCAGCATCACTCAATATGCGATAATATATATATATGTGCTCTCATTATGATTGAGCTCTCTGGAGAAGAAAATTTTAAAAACAGTTTCCACTTCTGCTATGAGCATGACTCTTCAGAAATGAATTGAGTTCTTTTGATGACTGGCATGTGTATACACTGCTTATATACAACACGTTAAAATTTCCCTTCTCTGATTCCATGCATCGATGGCTTAGGGAATAGTGACTCCAACTGACACCAAATTGGTCAAGTTTCAATCCCAGCCAGAAGCAAGTGGATGCATCTAGCCACCCTGATGAGCTGTGATACAGCGAAACAGGCTTATATGTGAATGATTAATATATATATATATAGCGCATATAGCTATATCATGTTGAATACACCGGTTCTCGTCCGATCACCGAGGTTAAGCAACATTGAGCCTGGTCAGTACTTAGATAGGTGACCGTTTGGGAATACCAGGTGCTGTAAACGTAAGGACCAAGAATGGTCCACCGGTCCTCCATATTTGGCAGTTTGGCGCAGGGCTAACAACCCTGCCCCATAAAAAAGTTTATTACGGAAACAGTAACAAAAAGTTACTGCCCTACGCACCATTGGGTGTAAAAGGGTGAGATGATATATATATATATATTGGAAGGCTTTATAAATCCATTGGTAATAGTTTGTTTCATGGAAATTTTACAAATATCCATTCCTCAGACCAAACTATTTCACAAAAATGAGAGGGTTAGATTTATTCAAACGAAATTAGATTTATCGTCTCAATTTACAGTTGTAATGGCTAGATGTAGCTGTAAGTTCTATACTAAGTTTCCTTTCTCACACTTCTCATTTGTGGAACTCCCTCTTCCACCTCCATGCTTTCTGGTCAACTTTAATCTTCAAAAATCTAAATGCAACATCAATCGTTATCTACGGTCTTCCTGATTACTCTCTCTTCCTACCAATATTAATGCTTCTGTTCCTAATTCTTCCACACTCTGTAACCCTTTGTTTACTGGCTTTACTGCCTTGCATGGGGCGATACTGATTAAAATATATATATATATATATATATATATATATATATATTATGTGTGTGTGTGTAAGGGGTGGCTGAAATTGAATGAATTGATAAAACAGTTGGCAATCGATACTGAACTGTCCACACTGCTTATATCAATATGCCCTATCCTACTTTCAACCTATAAATATAGCATACTTTTAAACTATATTTTATCTCTCACTCCACACACACACACACACACACACACACACACACACACACACACACACACACACACACACACATTTTGGTTAAAGACCAATAAAAGATTAAAGATATTTTTGTTCAAATTTTTGTCTATTTTTGTAAAACTTATTTTTGGCTCCTAATAAATATTCAAATATAAATTGCCCAATGTCATCTGATTACTTTCAACTATCATAAGCCATTATTAAAGATTTTTTGTTTTGTGGATTTTGTTTCACCCTGCACAAAAACAACTTTCATTTGCGATGTTGGTTTTATCACTTTCAAATATTGAATCTTTATGCCTTTAAGTGGCAGTTTATATTATTGTACTTTATATATATATATATATATATATATATATATATATATATATATAATGAAACTTAAATATAATTTTTCTTTGACAATGTCTGACAAAACTGACAGCACTTGCATAATATATATATATATATATACACACACACACACACACACACTGATGCTAATAAAATAGCACATGATGTAATGAGTCAATTCATGAAACCCCTAATCGTAATACGTGTGAGGGGAAAATATAGCTCATATATACAGGGTGTGACAAGTAAGCTTTAATACGAACATTTTAGTGTTTGGATGTCAATTTGAGGACAGTGCAGAGGATTCAGAAAGAGTTGAGTCTAATGGTGATTATGAAGGTTTTGGAGTAATCACTAATGATGGGGATGTTCTGCCTCTTCATCTTCCCACAAGACCTTAGACTCAACACGGAGGCCTACATCAAGTTCCTTGAGGAGATAGTGCTTCCCTGGTTCAAGAAAGTGGCTGTTGAAAGACTTAGTGTCTGGCAACAGGACTCTACATCATGTCAAGGAAGCAGGAGAACTCAGTCATGGCTGTTAGACAATTCCTGTGACGTCATTCTTTACATCTGGCCACCTAACTCCCCAGACTGCAACCCCCTTGATTGTTATGTGTGAGGTGCAGTTGAGACACCAAGCAAAACTCTTTGTAATGCCAAAGAGGAACTGAAGGCAAGGGTTATGGCAACATTCACCAACTTAAACAAGGAGACTGTCCAGAAGAGTTGCAAGAGACTCCATGGTCATCTGGAGGTCATCGTTGAAGCCAAAGGCGATTTTATTGAATAAATTTACTCTTCAGTCTTCCAAGATATTTTTTGTGTAATTTTGGTAAATGTCTGTTAAAATGAGATGTCAGTGTTTTGATTTTTGCTTTACTTAGACAATTTATCCGTCGCACCTTGTATATAGCTGATAGTTCAAACATTTCTGAATGAATTGTCTACGTCTGATGAGGCTATTTAAGAGAACAACTTAAGTTGTTAAGTTAATCTTTTGGCTTTGTGATATGTGAAATTGAGTCTATAATTAACCAATTTAATTTAATTAATATTAGAGCAATTTTCTAAATAAATAACATTGATTTTTAAAATATAATTTTACAGTTCCTGACATGTTTTGAGGATTCTCAGCTCTTGTTTAAATAGCAGGGCATATCGCTCTGTATAGCTGTGATTGGCAACCAGTCTAGAAAAATTACAACTTAAATTCAAAACTGCATGTAGTTCTGGTGAAGAACATACTGTATAGCCATTGAAAAGATAGTTCATAATGACTGTATGATCTCAACCATGATTGATATGATAGACTAGCAGTATAGCCTGGCACTGCTCGGGTGTAATGAAAGCTTTAAAACTAATCCATTGTCCTGGAGCTCATACTCTTTGGACGTTGGTACAAAAGACTAAAAAGCAATAGTTGTTTCCAGTTAAAGTGAAACCGTAGACTGAAAGAAAAATGAATGGATGTAAGTTAAATTTTGATTTCCTGGTATCGATATCAAATAAGTTTTTTTCGTCGTAAACTGAATTTTGAAGGCTAAATAAATCCTCTGAGTAAATGGTATCATGGCTGAGACTAAGAACTACAATTATACCTATTTAGAGCCAAACCCGAAGCAAAAAAGGGCTGAAAAAAATACAGACATACAAACTGATAAACAGACACACACACACAGACATCTTGCCTTTTATATATGTATATATATTATTGATTTTCTGCTCTATTGTAAGAACTGCAACCTTGAAACTTCTGAATATTGTTTCTTATGTCTTTGTCTATGAGTGCATCAAATTTGATTAAAATTGGACCACTCCTTCTATAACCTGATTTTTTCGATTATCAATTTTCCATATTTATCAGGGCTACCTCAGCACAAAACTTAGCTAAGAACAATCACAGACGCTTATAGTACAACTGTGTAAATTTTCAAGAAAATCAGTTCAGCCGTTTCGGAATCTATAGGTAACAGACACACACACACACACACACACACACACACACACACACACACACACACACACACACACACACAATATCCTTTTATAAATAAGTTTAGATAAACCCGAGGAAGACCCAAGAAACCACCAGCTAAAATGTTATGAATGAAATAATTCAGATGTGCTAGTTTAAATAATTTATCAAATTACAGCAATTTTTACTTGAGAATGTCAAATAAAATAAAAATTACTTTTGATCTGACTCCCAAAAATATAACACAAAGGCACCCATACAAAAAAACTGGCACATGGAGGATTAGATTTTGGCATTGACAAGATTAGTCATAATAAACGAAATATCCAACCAAGGTGATATACCGGAAGACCTAAGTAGATCTGTTTTCATCGTGCTTTCTAAGAAATCAGGTGCAAATGAATGTGAACTCCATTTTTTTTCTGTCTAATGAGCCATATAACAAAATTTCTGTAAATTTTAAGGAATAGAACATGCAGGTAAATCCACACACAAAATTCAAGGTATATACATGTAAACTACTGTGATGGCTAGCAAAGCATATAAACAAATTCACTCACAGACATACTTACACAGGTAAACTTGCGCACACACAGCAATTCAAGATATACATGTGTAAAATTACATACACACAAATTCAAGACACACAAGCAGTTAAACTTACAGGCACAAATGTTGAGGTATATGCAGGTAAACTTACACATGCACTGATTCAAGACACACATACACACATATACCAATTCAACATAAACACATCAGTTCTCAACAGTTAAATTTGCCACATGCATATAGGTACACACCACTTCAGTATACACACAAAAATTTATGCACACAAACATTTCAAGACACATGTCTGGCCTTGCACACACACACACACACACACACACACACACACACACACACTGCTAGCCTTGCAGGCACACACACACACTCATACACTCTGCTCACCTTGCAGGCACACACACACACACACACACACACACACACACACACACACACACACACACACTCTGCTAGCCTTGCAGGCACACACACACACATACACTCTGCTCGCCTTGCAGGCACACACACATACACACACTCTGCTAGCCTTGCAGGAACACACACACGCACACACTGCTAGCCTTGCAGACATGCACAGAGCTAACGTTGCAGGCAGAGCTAACATTGCAGACACACACCAATTCAAGGCATACACTGAGGTCAAGTTGCAAACACACACCTAAGAAAGAAAGAATGATGTGCAACGATAAATCATCCTTGACATAACTAGAAAGCAAACTTCATATCAATGATATAACCAATCATGAGAATTTCTGGTTAGCCTGATAAGTGGTTGACAAAATTGCTTGACCTGAATAAAACCAGAATTTAGCAGTTAAGAGCCTCTCTCTAGAAGACACATATTGTTAGTTAACAATATCATATTAATATTATTTCAGCAGTGTCCCCTCTAGTGTGATGGGTAACTAGCTTATCAACAAATTCACTAGTCTCATGACTTTAATCCTCGTTAAGTATCACACCAACATTGGCCTTGTGCCAAACTAGACGACACTATTATAGTAAATAACAAGGTTAATCTTGCTGACCAATTCACTTGTATGAGTCTCTTTGAGTATCTCAAAATGGTGACTTGTGCCAGACTAGGCAAAATAATTAATCCTCTTTGATTATTAGCTATTTTGACTACTTTTGCATGCATCTAGTTGCTTTTTATGTTTTTTAGACATTCTATAATAATACGGCATTGAAAAAAAGTCCTGTCTGATCATGTTAGGTTTGGTAGCCTAATTATTTCTACTGTCGTCCACAAAAATATATTTCTAAGACAGTGGCAAGAAGATACACACAGTGTCATATTTTATTATGCAAGTCAGTTTTCTTAAATTGATATTAACTGACTGATATTGGTAAAATTTCCAGAATATACTTACCGTATATTTTCATGTGACATTTGAAGGCCTAATTTTGAAGTTAATTTTAAGGTGGGGCCGCATCATGAGATATAAAATTAGCATATGTATATCATTTTCTTTTTTTTAGTTTTTAATCAATTCACCCAAGTAAGGTGCGACAGCCACTAATGAGAGAGAAAAAAATCGAGCTGTGTTGAAGAAAGGATAAAAAATGGATGGAATTCAAAAGAGTAGTAAATAAGATGGCACTTGATGTTGCATTTCGGATCAGAGTTCACAGACAGGAAGCGCTTTTTTTTTAAGTTAGTGTAGAAGAGGTGGTTACATTTAACTACTTCAGTGGTAAAAGTGGTGGGACCTAGATACCAGTCTAGTAGCACGTATAAATTTATGGGGTCAGGGCACCAAGGAAAAGCTCGTTAGAGCAGTTGCTATGAAAAAATATGTATGATACAACCTCCTTAAAATTAGCTTCAAAATTAGGTCTTCAAGTTACATAATAGGAGTATATCCGGTATATTTAATCAACAAAGTAGTGTAATCTAACTTGTTCAACCTATGCAGGAAAGCAATTCTGAGAGAGCCAAGTCCTACTAGGTTTCTTTATTGGCTGCCACAATTTTAAATATATAAGATATGCAAATGAGACAGTATTGATAGCAGACATAGAAAGGAAACTACAGGAACTCCTACATGTAGCAAAAAATGTGGCTGTTTGGAGTACTAGTTGTACTTTGTATTCTTTTCAATCTCAATCAGTGAGACTACCACGAAACTCCACAGCTAAAGCACGACCTTCCAACTCATGAGCGCCTGCTTGCCTGCCTGATGTTATTTCACTCATGCTCACCTTATCGAATAGATAAGGCTTGGAAATTTGTATAAGCCACAAATTCATCTCACAAAATCTGAGTATCAAGATCAAGTTGTTCATAAATTGTAACTTTCAGATTAGTCAGGAGACATGTACGAGCACCCTTTGTTCCAAGAGGTAAGCTATTTTACCTTCTGATAAATGAAAACAAACAACTAAACATCAATTACAAGGAGAAATTTCTATTTCCTTTTCTAGATGGTAGTTATAAGTGTGTCATTACTCACATGTTTGATCTATAGTATTCTCAATATCCTTCTGTAGAACCACATTTCTATTGCTTCTTCATCTGAGAAGTGTGTTCAGCATTCAGGGTCATATAGAAAGATGGATATTATGTAACAGTTCAGTATTTTTCTTTTCTAATGAAATTTTTCTGTTTAATTGTTTAGCTTTCAGAAGGCATCTTTCACTATCTCACTGCATCTTCAGATATCAGTGTTGCACTTCCTGTTCTCTGTAAAGACACTTCTAAATATTTAAACTTTTCTACTTGATTTTGCTATCTCCTATTTGTAATCTGCATGTTGGGCTGTCCTTTTTTCTGACAACTCATACATTTTGTTTTCTTATAATTGATTCTTAGTCCCTTTTTTTCTTGCTTTCCTTTACTACCTTCAGTAGCTTTCTTGAATCCAAATGAGCATTTTCTTGCATGAATATGCTCTTTTGCTTAAAGCTTTTTGTTGGTTGGTTGGTTGGTTGGTTGGTTGGTTGGTTGGTTGGTTTTGTTTTTATGGCAAATCAACCTTGGCGGGTCATTTATTGCCAACTAAATTTTATTTATTTATTGCTGGTAATACCTTTTTCTTTCAACAATTTATTGTTGTTTTTAAATAAGTTTTTGTGTTTAGTAATACTTTTTTTCTTTTCGAGTATCAAGATTCATTGGGATTTGTTTTTAAGGGCAGGGTTCCCAAGTCCTACCCTTGTTATTTAACCCATAACTGGAGGGAAGGGCCGGATTAATACCTTTCCCAAGGGTACCAGTGCTTAAATGAATGCATGGTATTCAACTGGAATTTGAGCTCGGCTCACCGATTTCTCTTTCCGAGATGATATCCACTGCACCACAACGCAGATCTGTCACTAAATGCTTGCAGCACCTGGTATTCCGAAGCGGTCACCCATCTAAGTACTGACCAGGCTCAACGTTGCTTAACTTCGGTGATCGAGCGAGAAGGGTGTATTCAATGTGATAGGCTGTAAGTCTCCTATTTGTAATATGCATGTTGGGCTGTCCTTGTTTCTGGCAACTCATACATTTTGTTTTCTTATAATTGATTCTTAGTCCCTTTTTTTCTTGCTTTCCTTTACTATAACCAGTAACTTTCTTGAATCCAAATGAGTATTTTCTTGCATGAATATGCTCTTTTGCTTAAAGCTTTTCGGTTGTGTCTGGTATTGTTGTGAAACTTCACTGCAAAGTTGTAGTGACCAGTTTGTGCTGGAAGTAAGACACAGAAGAAGGTCAGTCAGTTAAGTGCTATACATGATACATGCTTTGGGCGATCATGTCTCGAAAGAGACATGACTGGCTGGGCAGAAGATGATCCCGCAGTAGGTTGCCATTGCTTTCTGCGGTAGACTGGTTGCCAGCCAAGGCTATAGAACCCAATCTGTTCTGTTATTTAATCCATAACTGGAGGGAAGCGACAGATTAATACCTTTCCCAAGGGTATTTGCACATAAATGAATGCAAGGAATACGACTGGAATTTGAACTCGGCTTCCTGATTTCTTGTTCCAAGCCGATATCCACTGCACCACGACGCACATCCGTTAGGAGGTAGGTTTAAAACAGTGTATTAGTATAACAAGAAAGATATTCAAAGAAAGCATTAATAAGTAATATAGAAATAAGTATGTCTGAAGGTATTATTACGCTGCCTGACTAGTAACTGTCATTAACTGCTCTCGTTAATTGCTGTACTTGACTACTCATTGGAAGTCACGCAGGTAATTTATGTGTAGCAAGAGGATGAGTCCATTTTTCGTAGAAGGGTACCATAATAGGTATCAATGAAAAAATGCCTTGCCCAAAGACTTGCAATAATTCTGTTATCTGTTACCATCATCAACTTTGAAGTAATCTATAATTCTACTGCCAAAATACTAACCCAAAACACTTACCCACACACACACCCTACTGTTGTCTTTAAACTCCTCTAATTGAGGATTTCCATGCAAAAACCCAACCTCTTGCTCAGACATCAGGTCCATTCAATGTAGTTCTACGTTCATAACTCATCTTTTTAGCAGTATCAGTATGTTAATACCAATTTGATTGTTAAAAACAAAAACAAAAAAAACGTTGACTTGCATAATGAAATGGACAAGTGGGCCTGCAATAAGGATGTCAAAAGGTTGGGTTTTTCTCATGACACCACTTTTTTAACTACCTTCACTCTTCAGCAATGTTTGTTTTTAAAAACCAATGAAACTTAAACATATTTTTTTCATCATTCACACGATATACTAATGATATAGTATTTACATTATTCAGACTATTGTCCTCATCTTTGTTGCTATTTGTATGATGTTTTGGCTTTTATACGCTCCAACCTTCTTCAGGTGCTACAAATTCTGAATAAAGACCTTTAAAGAATTCTGTTCAAAATTCCTAGCACCTGAAGAAGGCCGGATCATACAACAAAGATGAGGAGAATAGTCCGAATAATATAAATACAGTAAGTACTGCCTCATCTCGGAAATATAGACAAACACTAATGATACCGACAAATAAACACACACACTTCCATACATTAAACCATCCCTGATTTTCTCATACACAATTAAAAAAGTCATCCATCATTTAAATATACTTGACACATGCATTATTTTGCATACATATATTTAAACACATTTGTACATACATGTATCACTGTTACGGATATAGATAGCCACACACACACAGCTACACACATATATTGAGATTGGTCTCTGCATAATAACAAGGAGATGGTCACATGGGAACCTAAAGTCAGTTTTGGGATAGCAGGTCAAGGTTGGTTGACCCAGACGCCCTTAGTAACGAATGTCTAGACAGGAAATAGACAGAGGCTAGACATGAGGTTGTGAAGCAGCAGGAGTTAGAATCCATGCCAAAGACAAGTCACATGGAAAGCAGAGATTAGAAATTAGTTGCAGATCAGATCTTGGGTTAGCAAGTCATGATTGCTGAGTGCTGATAACTTATGAATGAAAAAGAAAACGCATTTGAGTTAATGACGTAATCTGACCAATTCATCTTAAGCAACTCCGAATAAGAAAAACGAACTTATAAATTCTTATTCGTTAAAACAAAATGACGAAGCCGAATCATTTGTTAAGGAAGAAGGAAAGATAGCAACAAAGAGAAGTTAAGAGAAGAAACTTTAATGTTATTTGTATGCTGATTCTTATTTGTTAAAAGAACAAAAAGACAAAGAAGCCGAATCGTTTTTCAAGGAAGAAGGAAAGATAGCGATGAAGAGAAGATTAGAAAAGAAACTGTAATGTTATTTGTAGGATGATTCTTTGTTAAAATAAGGTGAAGCCGAGTTGTTTATCAAGAAAAAGAAGAAAGATAGTGACACAGAGAAGATAACGTGTGAATGAAGAGGTATTGAAGAGAAGAAACCGCAGAATTGTTTGAGTGCAGAAAATACGACACTTGTTTGAAGAAATAAATAAAGAAGAGTGTGGATATTTCAGATATTTGCATGCTGAAAATATGACAGCCAACTGAAAAAAATAGACAGTCACAGATACATACATTTTAAGTGAACCGTGTTTGAGTCTGAAGTTATATAAAGGAAGAAAGAAAAGAAAAGACAGTAAAATAAGAGCAGGAACTGGCATAAAGATAAGTTATTATATTCTTAGGCCCATGTTAGAACATGCATACACTTCCACAAATATTATATTATCACAAACATCATACCACATGTGCTCATAATTATATGGTTCTCCCCATTTTATTTTGTATTAATCTCTTGCATTCATGTTCACCTGTATTCATTCATATTTGTTGATATTTGTTGTAAATTATTTTGACTGAGTTGCGTATCTGAATATAAGTTTTGAGGTTCAGGTCACAGGACATTCTTATTCATACTCATATATATTTTCTTTATTTTAATACTTTGTTACTTATTAAAACTTTATATCAAAAATCATTTCACCTTGTCATTCATCCTTGAATTGTTGGTCAGTGCATGTGTTGATATTGAAGCAGACCTGGGAAAATTAGGTTCAATTATATCAATCGAACAGTGATCTCATTTTCTTATTTTTGTTTATCATTGTCCATTTGTCATGTTCTAGGAGAGATAACTCGTATCTGTCCATAGATATGGAAATGCAAATATCCCCAAATCGACGTGTAATCATCTTAATGGTTATAGTCGAGGCAGGCGTATGACATCACTTTTATTTCATCTTGCACATATACAAATCAACCATCTGTCTGTTCATGGAATACTGCTGTCATATATGGTCAGGTGTCCCTGCTGTTCATCTTGTTCTCGACAGGCTCCAAAGGAGAATCAGTAATGTGATAGGTATCGATTTGGCGGCTCGACTCCAGCTACTTTCTCACTGACGGGATGTGGCTTTCCTCTGTCTTTTCTACAAATATTTTCATGGCTTCTGCTCCGACAAACTTAAGGCTTTGTGCCCCTCCCACATGAGCTTACTCTTGCAACTAAACTGGCAACTAGGTCCTACCCATACACAGTTAGATCAACCAAATGCAGCTGACAATTCTACTCCATCAACTTCTTTTCTCTCACTTCCTGCCTGTGGAACATCCTTCCATATTCTTGCTTTCCTGACGGTTACAAACACCAGGAATTTAAATACAATGTCAATACCCATTTTTTAACCACTTGACTCCAGTTCTTTCTACATCACCCCATCTTTTTCTTTCTCTCTACCTTTGCAACTGTCATCACACCTGTATTCTCATCCTTCTCTTACTCCCTTCTCTGATATCCCTGTAACTGGTTCGTCTTTCTCTCTACTCTGCTTCTATTTAACCTTTTTCTCTTATGTAGCCTCCTGTGCATCAGTGGCATTACCGCCTTGCTTGTGGGGTGGAAACGATTAAAAAAATTTTTTTTTTGTTTTCAAATTGACAAAAATAAACAGTATTTATGAAATTGTTTATTTACTCTATTATATTGTTTATTTGAATGGTTGACAAAACGTCCGCTAATTGCCAGTTAATTGAATCTTCATAAAAATGGTAAATAAGGATTTCCTCAGAGTTGGTTCACATATTTTAATTTACTAAATGTCTATAAATTCATGAATAAATTGTTTTCACATTGTTAAATCTAATCTAAACTTATTTATAAATGAAACTTTGTGTGTCTACTACCTATAGACTCCAAAACAGCTGAATCGATTTTCTTGAAAATTTACACAGTTGTACTATAAGCGTCTGCGAGTGTTCTTAGCTAAGTTTTGTGTCAAGGTACCCCCGATAAATATCAAAAATCGATAATCGAAAAAATCGGGTTATAGAAGGAGTGGTCCGATTTTAATCAAATTAGATACACTCATAGACAAAGACATAAGAAATGATATTCAGAAGTTTCAAGGTTGCAGTTCTTACAATAGTGCAGAAAATCGATTTTATATATATTTATATATATATAAAAATAGCAAGATGTTTGTGTGTTTTTGTTTATCTGTCTGTATGTCCTTTATACAAATCCACAATTTTTATCCAATTCTCACCAAACTTCACACAAATATTCTTTAGTCTGAGTCTGATCTCCAGGACCATAGATAAGTTTTAAAGCTTTCATTACACCCGAGCAATGCCGGGCTATACTGCTAGTACAGAAATAAAAAAAATATTAATTCTATTGTCACTTTGTCATGCACATTAAAAATAAATAAAAAATTAACACATCACTCAATAAATCCTGGGCCTAACTAATAAAACAACTTTTAGGCAAAATGTGACTTTATTCATCAACATAGTCTCCTTCTAGGGTGATACACTTATTCCAACCTTTCTCTTGCAATTTGATATGCTTTTTGTAGAACGATTTGTCTTTGGCCTCAAAATACACCTCAGTTTCCGATATCACTTCTTCATTGGAGTCTAATCTCCTTCTCTGGAGCATTCTTTTGGGGTCCACAAACAGGCCTTAGCCACTGGGTGACAGATCTGAAGAACAGGGGAAATGCGAAGTACAATTCATGTAGTTTTGCCATTGTTGCGATCAACTTGTGACATGGTGTGTTGTCTTGGTGAAAGATCACTTTTTCTTTTTCCTTTATGGCTGACTTTTAGTTATTACTTCCTTCAAATGCACCAATAATGCTATATGATATTCACTATTGATGGTTCGTCCTTTCTCAAGGTAATCGATGAACAAAATACCTTGCGCATTAAAAAATACAAAGTAAAACCTTACCTGCTGATGTTTGCATTTTTGGTTGCTTTGGATTAATTTCACCAGCTGCTGTCCACTCATGACTGCCGATTTAACTATGGAGTGAAATGGTGGATCCAGGTTTCATCCATTGTCACATATTTATGCAAAAACTTCTTGTTGCATTGAAATCGTTGCAAACAATTCTTTGAATCATTGACGTGTTGTTGTTTTTGATTGACTGTGAACAAATGTGGCACCCACTTTGAATACAGCTTTCTTCATGCAAAATGGTGACTATACTGCCTTCTGATATGTTCAACTCTTCTGCCATCTCACGTAACTCAATTTATGACTGGCCAAAATGAGATTGTTGGTTTTTTTGGGGGGTGTTTTCCAGGACAACTATCAATTTTGGGTGACCTGAACGTTCAGCATTACTTGTGTCTGTATGACCACATTTAAAGTCAAGATGTCACCTCTTAACCATTGTTTCCAATGGAGTAGAGTCCAAATAACACTTATTAAGCCACTTATCAAGTTTTCAAAATTTGCAACGGTAGTGTCACTTAAATAACTATAATTTGTAAACTAATTATCCCATTGGTCCTAAATTTTGTCATGTGCTATTTGAAGGTTAGTACTTCATAAAAATTATTCTTGTTATTAGTTGTGCTATCTATATGTCAGGCCCAGGACTTATTTAGTGATGTGTTATAGTGTAGAAAATTATAGAATAATTATCACAATTATAATTGTCTTTAATTCACTCCTTCTAAATTAATGAGAATCAGTCCCACTTTTCTCTTCTACACAAAATCACATGACACTTATTATTAAACAGGCAGTAAATATGGTTAGGCCATTAACATGTGCATCAACAAAAACTTTGGCTCCTTTTCATTTTTCAGGCCTTAATGGCAAAATTATTCTCTTAACACTAAAGAAAAATTTATTTCCCAACAAAATTATCTGTACACTCATTACCCACATTTATTGAAAAAAAAATGTGAGAAAGACTATATGCACTTTATTTATTCATTTTTTATCATTTTCAGATTCTGATCCATATTGGATCGACATTTGACACTGAACTCAAAATTTTGCACAGTATTTCTCTCTCTCTCCCCACTCCCTCTCTTCAGCACTACATAACGAGATATCAATTAATACTTATTTTGTTTCCATGTCTTTTTCTCATTTTGACAAGTATTTTTGTAGATATAAAAAAAAAATGGTGTTTATAATTATTTACTCAGTTATCTCCCCTACAGACTAAAGGACTATTTGTCCATGTTGAAAGCTTTGATAACTGTATTGGTTTAGACATTGTCTATGAGAAAGAAGCTACAAGTTGGAAATATTGTTTGAAGCTACATGATTATGAATTCTTGTAGTTCAATAACTTAAAATGAACAAGTCGGTAAAATACTTAGTGTAAATGGTAATATTAATCATTTTCTTTCAAGGAAATTTAGTCACTGACCAAGCAGCCAGTACTACTCTTTGCTAAAATTTATAAAATCTTTTTATTAAAACATTTTTTCAGGAAAATAGGTTTCTCATGTCCAGTATTTGTTGTTCATTCCAGTGTTGAGGGGGGATGTCACTGAAGCAAAATCATTTGACTGTATAGGATAGTACACAAGTAACTCACTCTACCAAGACTCAAAAACAATTTCAAAACTACTTCCTCAGACAAAAGCAAATTCTTTAAAAGTAATGAATTATTTCATTAGCCAAAACAGTAGCGAAGGACACTTCAGTCAGTCAGTTAAGTGCCATACGTGAAACACGCATGGGCGATCATGTCTCGAAAGAGACATGACTGACTGGGCAGATGATTATCCCACAGTAGGTTGCCATTGCTTTCTGCGGTAGATTGGTTGCCAGCCAAAGCTATAGAACCCAGTCTGTCCTGCTATTTAACCCATAGCTGTAGGGAAGAGACGGATTAATACCTTTCCCAAGGGTATAATTGTACATAAGTGAATGCAATGGATTCAACTGGAATTTGAACTCGACTCCCCGAATTCTCGGTCCGAGCCAATATCCACTGCACCACAACGCTCGTTTTGCATGAAAAAAATGTTGGTCAAAAAATAGCATCAGCTAAACAGAAGAAAGATTTATTCTTTCTGCCCCTCTTTTGGCAGACAGCATAAAGAGCATGAACCCAGTTTTGAGGTAAGGGGTTTGCTTCTCATTTGTCAATCATTAAGTTGACAAAAGGGTGAAGAAACTTATCAAGTTATCGTAAGCAAAGTTTTAAGTTGACACATTTTGCAAATGAATTGGCATCATAAAATAAAATCTTTCTTTCATGATGCCTATTCATCAGCAAAATGTCAAATTGACGTTTGTCAAATTGTTGCATATTTCTACCATTAATAAAAAGAAAAGTCTAAAATAAGTGAGTAGACTGACTTCTCTAACCATCCTTGCCAGCACGAATGATATGAAATAAGCCATCCTTTTCACGACAATGCTCTCTGGTGACTATGAAACTGTTCTCCTCAGAACAACAATATTCTCCTCATCTATATAAGCTTGTAGAGTTACCTTTTGCCCAGTGCACTGTAACATTATTTTTATTTATATATTTTCTTAAACAAAAATAAACTTGGCAATATATTTTTAATTCGTGTCTTCATTTTGTTGTCTTTCAATATTTTTTGTAGACCAATGTACCGCCCATAACAGATCCATTTCCTTTACACACAGTACTAGGTCGTCAACATCAATTTTCTTTTTGTATAAATCTCTTACTATAGAGCAAGATTGCCCCCCTTGTCCTGAAAGTGGAATAAAATTAGTATTTGCAATTGTTTTTGTGGAGATATCAACATTAATTTCATTGGAGAGAAGCAAATAATTTTACTTTTAAAACAAACAAAACAACAAAGTCCATGGAAATTGACATTGAAAGATAAGGCATTTGAAAATTGTTTACTTGAGATAATTTTTAGAATTAATGTAAAACATATTTGACCTTTTCTTGCTTTTATCAGAATATTGACCATTGACTGAAACAGTATCAAACATTTTTCATTTGACTTGTGGACTGTGAATGAATGTTTTCTAATACCCATTGTTCTTAAATTGCAGTTAAATACTTGTTAGGATTTATATCAGAAATATACTCTGATAAAGGCAATAGGCATATATAATAGCAAAGGCAAACATATGTCCAAATTTGAAAATATCCAACCAGCTATTGGCACAAATCAAACAGTCAGTTAAGTGCCATATGTGATACACACTTGGGCGATCATGTCTTGAAAGAGACATGACAGACTGGGCAGAAGATTATCCCGCAGTAGGTTGCCATTGCTTTCTGCGGTAGACTGGTTGCTGAACAAAGCTATAGAACCCAATCTGTCCTGTTATTTGACTGATAGCAAGAGGGGGAAGAGATGTATTATATTATTAAGTAGTAATTAGTGGGGGATCAGTTTATTATTTCATAACAATATAAAACTGATCCCCCACTTTATGCCCACTACAAGCCTTAATCATGATTCCAACTATTATATTCAGTCAGTTAAGTGCCATATGTGATACACGCTTGGGCGATCATGTCTCGAAAGAGACATGACTGACTGGGCAGAAGATTATCCCGCAGTAGGTTGCCATTGCTTTCTGCAGTAGACTGGTTACTGACCAAGGCTATAGAACCCAATCTGTCCTGGTATTTAACCCATAACTGGAAGGAATAGACGGATTAATACCTTTCCCAAGGGTATTTACGCGTAAGTGAATGCAATGAATTCGGCTGGAATTCGAACTCGGCTCCCCGATTTCTCATTCCGAGCCAATATCCAATGTACCACAACACATATCCGCAGTACAAATAACCCTTAAGTGACAATTGCTTGCAAAACAATATACCAAGCCACTGTAAAATTAGCAGATAATAAAGAAAAAACGCTACACACTAAGAATTACTAAAGGACCTTGCAAACAGAAACTATGCCTGCAAAATATCCCTTAGATATAGTAAATACAGCACAAACTTTTTTAAACATGTATGAGAAATTAAAAACAAAAATACAGCAAAAATTTTATGGAAAATATAACATCAGCCTACAATAAATTCAAAACATTTAATTCTGTCTGAAGGTGAAAATAGCTATAATCACTTTCCAAGACAGTCCTGGGCATGATGGTAAACTGCATCTGGCAGCAAGGCCTTTGATTGGGAAGTTGTGATGAGCATGGAACCACCTCTTAATTACTGTTGTCCACCTTGACCCGGAGTGGTAGCACCTGTTAGGGTCCCAGCTATGGGCAAATAGTTAACCACCAAACTGGGGTTAAAACTATGAAAGTATAAAAATAGAATTTTATAGAAATATGTACATAAAATAGACTTTGATAGAAAAATATACATTTTTGAAGAAAAAATTATTCTCAGCAAAACATTTTTGAATAGAAAACTAAGACATTTTCAGTTTTCTGAAATTATAAAAAATAAAAACAAAAAATTTTCGTTAAAATCTGATTAAGTCAACCTTGTCACTGTAACCGAACATTTAAAAAAGAAAAATACCTTAATACACCACCTTTTTAGCATTAAACAACCCACAGATTCATATGCCGTGAAACAAAACTCAAACAAAAAAACAAACTTTCCAAGACCAACACAAATTACTAAACAAATGATCTGAACTTACTTTAAAATATAGGTACAAAAACAAATTTTTACTTTGTTACTTAAAAATCAAATCTAAAAATCAATATCTTGCAAAATATCAAGAAAAATGCAAATATATGCACTATATATAACATGAATAATATTTTATTAAAGTATTGGTCTGCATCTTGAATTATTTATGACACATCTAAAGTGCGTCATAAATGATTCAAGATAAAGATTTTCTTTTGTAAATAATCTGTCACGATAATCACTTTATTGTAAACATCTTGTAAGATATCGTTAGAAAATAAGAATAAAAAGAAAAGTTATAAAAGGGAAGGACCGAAGAAATAAGATATAATAAAGAAGTTAAAAATTGGAGGAAGAGACAGGAAAGTCGTAAGACGAGCCAATATGATAAAGTGGTTTATTTTTTTTTAATGTGTATATATATATATATATATATATATATATATATATATTGGTTTATTTTCTTCTCTTCTTGGCTGTTTGTAGGAAGATCAGTACAACCAAGCATACCCGATCTATAACATCGAATAGCCCAAGTGAAGCCTTGATTAATTACCTTTTCTGGGGAACTTATATAATGCACGTCCTAAAGCTAGTAGCAGTTTTTTTTTTAGGTGAGAGCCGAATACTGATCATATTCGGTTGGATCACCAATCAAAGAAGTCTGTTGTTTATTTAGACCCAAAACTTCTAATGACATGGGAGCAACAACACTGACGACACATCTAGATTCGGAACTTTAAGGTGTATTTTAATAATCATTTGTTAAACAAAGCAAATAAGATAGTCCTTGAAAAAAAATACTATTTAAGTAAATAACAAATTAACAGACTATGATTACACACATAAACACAAGTAAATATAGTAAATCAAAAATGATTAAATAATAACTAGTAAAAAGTTAACACCCAGCACTAATAGCTACAAATAACTGCATTTGGATCAAGAATCATTACAACTCAATAGCCTCTATCACAATAATTCTCGACCAGTGTGTGCACTGGAGGGATGTAGGTGTGCCATGAAAATTTTTAAATGCCATTAATTTAGTTTTTTAAAAATGTCCAAAGCACAGTAAATGTACAGTATTTACATTATTTGGACTATTGTCCTCATTTATATTGCCATTTGTATGATGTTTTGGCCATTGTATGCCCCGGCCTTCTTCAGGTGCAAGGAATTTTGAACAGAACCCTTTTATTACAATAACTGGGGTATATCATTATCCCTTTTGCATAGAGCCTCTTTTTTTTTGGGTAGTTATGAGTTATCTCCCTCTAACCCTATAAGTTACTAGTTCACTAATAGCCTAGTATTGAATGCACAACTATTTGGGTCAAGTCACAGGAACTAACCAACATCTATATCCACTAGTCCATGTGTCCTTAAGGACAAGAACAACTGAATTTTTTAGGGGGGACTTTTTTACTAGAGTTCATATTGCAATTTCTTGATGTCAATAGTTTTCTCTAGTATTTTTGAGGTTAATGGTTTTTCTCTAGTAATTTTAACAGAGGTCATATTGCAATTTTTGACACTAATGATGATTTTCTCTGGCACTTCATATTACTGGTTCCCATATTATGGTCATTTCTATGCTTGGACAGCTTAGGAGATTTTTATAGCTTAGCATATGTGCTGATTCCTTAAGTTTATATAGTTTCCAGTGGTGTTCTTTATCTATTCTTTTGGCTTCATCCCATAGGGGGCAGTGACCCTCTTTCTCCCTCCATATGTGGTCAACTATGCCTGATTTTTTTATCATCTCTCGTGTAACGGCCTTGCAATGTTCTTGTGGTTTTACCATAAGGGGGCGGCCTGTTTCTCTTTTATATTTCTTTCCACAGCTACATGGAGTGGTGTACATGCATTCCTTAGTCATGTCCTCCTCTGTTGGGGGGCTTACTTGAAAGAGATATAAATGGTAGCAAAGATGAGGACAATAGTCCGGATAATGTAAATACTGTAAATACCTCATCTCAGAAATATAGACAAACTAGCAGTATAGCCCAGCATTGCTCGGGTGTAATGAAAGCTTTAAAATTAATCCATGGTACTGGAGCTCAGACTTTTTGGATGTTGGCACGAAAGACTAAAAAGCAATAGTTGTTTCCAGTTAAAGCGAAACTGTAGACTGAAAGAAAAATGAATGAATGTAAGTCAAATTTTGATTTCCTGGTATCGATATCAAAACTGAATTTTGAAGGCTAAATAAGTCCTCTGAGTAAATGGTATCATGGCTGAGACTAAGAACTACAATTATACCTACTTAGAGCCAAACCTGGAGCAAAAACTAAAATAAAGGGGCTGAAAAAATACAGACATACAGGTAGATAAACAGACACACACACACACAAACATCTTGCCTTTTATATATATATATATATATATATATATATATTATCGATTTTCTGCACAATTGTAAGAACTGCAACCTTGAAACTTCTGAATATCATTTCTTATGTCTTTGTTTTTGAGTGTATCAAATTTGATTAAAATCGGACAACTCCTTCTATAACCCGATTTTTTCGATTATCGATGTTCAATATTTATCGGGGGTACCTCAACACAAAACCTAGCTAAGAACACTCGCAGCCACTTATAGTACAACTGTGTAAATTTTCAAAAAAATTGGTTCAGCCATTTCGGAGTCTATAGGTAATGGATACACACACACACACACAGCCAGACAAAGTTTCATTTATAAATAAGTTTAGATGCACAGTAAATGTAGTTATCAAAATTAAAATACTTTAAATTGATTGTGCAAACATATCATTGTTATAATAGACAATTATAAAAGATTAAAATGCAGTATAAATGTTTGAATTTGTGAAAATGTGTAACCTGGATAATTTTATTGAACAATTTCTTTTTCAAACTTCAGATGCATTTTCTTCAAATTTTGAAGATTTTTCTGTCTCTGCACTTGACTGGATTGGGTGGGGAAATCCATTTGTTTAAAATATGTCAGTGCAAATTTAAATATTCCAGAAGAGGAAGATTTAACAGAAATAAGAAATGACAGGATTGCAATTAAAATATTCAGCAACAGATATTACGTCATTTTTGATCACTTAACAATAAATTGTAAATATTACAAAAAAAAAAAAAGCAATAGAAATAATTTTTCCCCATTCTCAATGTCATATTTGTGCAAAGTAAACATTTCTGCAATAAACTACATTAAAACAAAAATCGATAATGGTTAGAATCCCTAGATGATTTAAGAGTATGCCTGTACAAAATTCAACCTTGCAAAGAAGATATTCTAAAAAAACATCAGATTTTTCATTAAATGTTAAATTATAATAAATAGAATTAAAATTATTTAACACTTACTAACTCCTTACATTTTAGTGGCTTTATTACCAAAAAATAAAAGAGCAAGATTAGTCATATTTCATTGAAACACTGGTTCTTATAAAACCATCAAAGGTAAGCAACATTATGTTTGCACATTACCTAGATGGGTTACCACTCGAGAATACCAGTTACTGTAAGGTTTTGATGGGTGATAAAGTCTCAGTTGGAAATCAAAGCTGAATTCTAATTCTACTTGTTATACTTATTTACACACGAGTGTCTTTAGGAAAGGTATTAATCTACTTATCCCCTTAGCTATGGGTTAATTAGTATGACTAATATTGTATACTTAGTATCAGTAAATCATTATCTCCAAAAAATTCTTATCTAAAAATATTTTCTGACTTTAAATAAGTGACATGAATTAGGTTGATACACATTTTTTCTTGTTTTTTGTTTTTTAAAAAAAAAATCTGAAGAAGGTTACATGTACAATTTGAAGCAATCATGAAACCAAGAATGGCAAGGAAAAAGATCAGAATAATTCATGGAATAACAATGCTTCATTGCTGAACTCAGACATTTTCTAAACAAAAATTACTGCATGAGTGCACATTAGTGCAAATGTTTATATTCATGCAGTCATCTGCTAGGAGCAGCCTAATGGATAGAAGCATTGGTTTGTGAATTTAGAGACACAGTGATTCAGATTTAAGTCACTGGATTAAGCAGGGTGTACTTGTACTCAGTAGAAACTGGTAAGCAATAACTGAACAGAACTAAATAAAAATAAGAACTAGATGATATACTAAGACACAAGCAATGGAACAAGAACAGTTTACCTCCTGTAGATTGAATAAAGGGTTCAGTCCATAATTTGCTGTAGGTTACCCAGATTGAGAGACATCTGATAAAGACAAGCGCACAACAAATGGAATGAATAGTGAAAAACAGCAAAAATAATTACCTAGATGCTGATAATAGAATGAGAACAATCTAGATTAACAAGATAAAGGCCATAGTGCACAAAAATCAAAACATTATGATAACAAAAAAGATGAGGACAATAGTCAAGTGGATTAAAATGTTGGATTTCGAATTTGGTGACATAGGAATTTTGAGTTCAATCCCTGGATCAGGTAGTATGTACTTGGACTCAGTGGAAACAGGCAAATAATAAACAAAAAAGATGAGGACAATGGTTGAGTGGATTAAAGTGTTGGATTTCAAATTTGGTGACATAGTGATTTTGAGTTCAATCCCTGAATCAGGCAGTGTGTATTTGAACTCAGTGGAAATAGGCAAACAATAAACAAAAAAGATGAGGACAATGGTCGAGTGGATTAAAGTGTTGGATTTCAAATTTGGTGACATAGTGATTTTGAGTTCAATCCCTGGATCAGGCAGTGTGTATTTGAACTCAGTGGAAACAGGCAAACAATAAACAAAAAAGATGAGGACAATGGTTGAGTGGATTAAAGTGTTAGATTTTGAATTTGGTGACATAGTGATTTTGAGTTCAATCCCTGGATCAGGCATTGTGTATTTGGACTTAGTGGAAATAGGCAAACAATAATTGAATAGTACCAAATAAAAAAATAACTCCTGGGCCTGATGTATAGATGATGCCACTAATAAAAAATCCATATTATTTTTATGAAGTACCAACCTTCAAATAGCATGCGACAAAATTTAGTTGCTGACTTAGACTCAGTGGAAACAGAATGAGCAGCAACTAGGTAACTAAGAACAAAGGTGAGATACTTTGTGGAATAGACTCCTGAGAGGACTACAATCTTAACCTCTTCAGGTCTAGAGTTAACCATTATCTCTCTTATAAATAACCTCATAAACTAATTCAGGGCTTTGCATTGGGTGAACAGTAGTAAAAAAACAACAAAAATAATTACCTAGACACTGATAACAGAATGAGAACAATCTAGATTGACAAGATGAAGGCCATAGTGTACAAAAAACAAAACATCATGATGATAACAAAAAAGATGAGGACAATGGTTGAGTGGATTAAAGTGTTGGATTTCGAATTTGGTGATAGAGTGATTTTGAGTTTAATCCCTGGATCAGGCAGTGTGTATTTGAACTCAGTAGAAACAGGCAAACAATAATTAAATAGTACTAAATAAAAATAAGAACTAGACAACATCCCTAGACATGAGCAGTGGAATGAGAACAGTCTATACCTGTAGATTAAATAAAGAGTTCAGTTCAGGATCCCCAGTGGGTTAGCCAGATTGATAGACATCTGATGAAGGTTACATCTAGCAATTTCAACAGGAAAATGGGTTAGCCAGATTGATAGACATCTGATGAAGGTTACATCTAGCAATTTCAACAGGAAAATGGGTTAGCCAGATTGATAGACATCTGATGAAGGTTACATCTCGCAATTTCAACAGGAAAATGGGTTAGCCAGATTGATAGACATCTGATGAAGGTTACATCTCGCAATTTCAACAGGAAAATGGGTTAGCCAGATTGATAGACATCTGATGAAGGTTACATCTCGCAATTTCAACAGGAAAATGGGTTAGCCAGATTGATAGACATCTGATGAAGGTTACATCTCGCAATTTCAACAGGAAAATGGGTTAGCCAGATTGATAGACATCTGATGAAGGTTACATCTCGCAATTTCAACAGGAAAATGGGTTAGCCAGATTGCTAGACATCTGATGAAGGTCATATCCAGTACCAACAGGAAATGGGTTAGCCAGATTGATAGACATCTGATGAAGGTTACATCTCGCACTCCCTCAACAGAAAATGGGTTAGCCAGATTGATAGACATCTGATGAAGGTTACATCTCGCAATTTCAACAGGAAAACAAGCACAGATTGATAGACATCTGATGAAGGTTACATCTCGTAATTTCAATAGGAAAATGGGTTAGCCAGATTGATAGACATCTGATGAAGGTTACATCTCGTAACCTCAACAGGAAAATGGGTTAGCCAGATTGACAGACATCTGATGAAGGTTACATCTCGGCACTTCAACAGGAAAATGGGTTACTAGATTGATAGACATCTGATGAAGGTTAAATCTAGCAATTTCAACAGGAAAATGGGTTAGCCAGATTGATAGACATCTGATGAAGGTTACATCTCGCAATTTCAACAGGAAAATGGGTTAGCCAGATTGACAGACATCTGATGAAGGTTACATCTCGCAATTTCAACAGGAAATGGGTTAGCCAGATTGATAGACATCTGATGAAGGTTACATCTATACCCCTAACAGGAAAATGGTTAGCCAGATTGAGGATAACTGATGAAGGTTACATCTAGCACCCCAACAGGAAAATGGGTTAGGCCAGATTGATAGACATCTGATGAAGGTTACATCTAGCAATTTCAACAGGAAAATGGGTTAGCCAGATTGATAGACATCTGATGAAGGTTACATCTAGCAATTTCAACAGGAAAATGGGTTAACATTTGATAGACATCTATGAAGGTTACACCTAGCAATTTCAACAGGAAATGGGTTAGCCAGATTGACAGACATCTGATGAAGGTTACATCTAGCAATTTCAACAGGAAATGGGTTAGCCAGATTGATAGACATCTGATGAAGGTTACATCTAGCAATTTCAACAGGAAAATGGTTAGCCAGATTGATAGACATCTGATGAAGGTTACATCTCTATGTGACCTCAACAGGAAATGGGTTAAGAACAGATTGATAGACATCTGATGAAGGTTACATCTCGCAATTTCAACAGGAAAATGGGTTAGCCAGATTGATAGACATCTGATGAAGGTCACATCTCGTAATTCTCAACAGGAAATGTGGGTTAGCCAGATTGACAGACATCTGATGAAGGTTACATCTCGCAATTTCAACAGGAAAATGTTTAGCCAGATTGATAGACATCTTGATGAAGGTTATATCCGCAATTTCAACAGGAAAATGGTTAGCCAGATTGACAGACATCTGATGAAGGTTACATCTTCGCAATTTCTGAATAGAAAATGTAATAGCCAGATTGATAGACATCTGATGAAGGTTACATCTCGCAATTTCAACAGGAAAATGTTGTTTAGATTGACAGACATCTGATGTAATAAGCCACATCTAGCAATTTCAACAGGAAAATGGAGCAGCCAGATTGATAGACATCTGATGAAGGTTACATCTAGTACCCACAGGAAAATGGTCTAGTAGATTAAAGCGTTTGTTTGTAAATTCAGTGAAACAGTAATTGAGTTCAGTTGTTAGTCAGTTTAGGGCCATATGGGATACATGCTTGGATGATCATGTCTCGAAAAAGATATGACTGGCTAGACAGAAAATATTTTCACAATAAGTTGCCATTATGTTCTACAGTAAGCTGATTGCCAACCAAGACTATAGAACCCAATCTGTCCTGTGATTTAATCCATAGCTGGAGAGAGAAGCAAAGGATTATTACCTTTCCCAGAGGTATTTGCATGTAAGTGAATGCAACAAATTCAACAAATATGTGGACTTTTACTCAGTGGAAAAAGATGAGTAATAACTGAGCAGAACTAAAAATAAGAACTAGACATGAGCAGTAGAATAAGAACAGCTTGTCCACGTTGATTAAATAAAGGGTTCTGTTCAGAATTCTCTGTAGATTACCAAGATTGGTATTGAGGAGGGCTGGAGGACAAAATGGCTGAAACAGTGTCATAACAACAAAGATGAGGACAATGGTCCAAATATATAAATCGTTTAAAGAATATACTAGGGTGAGAAAAAAGTGACATTTCTTTTCTCTTTACTTTTGAATTTGTTTTTTTTTATTCTAAATCATTACATTTTTTTTTTCTCAAAACAAATCTTTGATTTTTACGTTTTGTCCAGTAAACGGTTTTGAAAAAATTGGCTCAAGCTCAAGAAATGAAATCTTGAAAGGCTTATTTTTAAAATAGTTTATTTCACATAAGCGTTTCATGAAATGGCTTTTTGGCTGGCTGCCGGCCTGTTTCCCACGATGAACAAAAATGTCCATTGTTTAGATAAAGAAACAAAATCTCATACAGTTGATTTCTGATGAAAAATTTTCTGTTTGTTGATGACAAAGGGTTTATTTTGATTTTTGTATGTAGACTTTTTTTCTTTTGTATTCAAAGATACAATACTGTTGAATAGTCTTACTATTTTATTGCATATGCAAATAACTGAATTATACCATACTGCAGGAATCTTTACATCAAAATCAAGACACATTACCAGTTATTTCTTTGTAAAGAAATGTGTGGTTTTGACCTTGCTTTCTCTAATCAATTAAATAAATCAAACTGTTTAATCTCTGAGAAAAAGACATGAATTCTTTTTTTCTTATTTCAACCCAAGCATGGCAATAAAGCCCTTAGGGAGCTAGGGGTCCTAGGTCTGAGGTTTAGGGAATAAATTGTTATATACTATTACTGGAAAACAACAAAGAAGACATATATATATGAAAATATCTTATATCTTTATTCTTCGGTGATGCTTGTGTGGAGCAGGAAGGCAGCCAAAGAGAGTTTGTGTACACAAAGAGGTCATTGAAAGCCAGTTTTTTTTTCTTCAGCTAAAATTCTAGACTTTATATAGTTTTAAAACTCTCATGCAACCCACGTGGCCATGCCTCTTCACCCACACTTTTTATCCTTTTTTTTAGATTGTCACTTTGTTGACTTTATCTATGGCTGGACGTAGCTGTCAGTTATGTCTGCCATTCAAGGTAATACACTATTAAGGAAAGAGGTCAATAAAAAAACAAAAAAAACAAGAATCAAAAGCAAAAGATAATGACTGACACTGGATTTAAATTTTTGAAGATCAAATTTTGCTGGGAAACAAGAAGGCAGAATGATGAGACCTTACTGCCAATCTAGTACTGCACTTAGATTCATAAAGTCTAAAGGAAAGTTCATCAGAACAATTATCATGAAAGTATTCTTAGGGAAGGTTACATCTAGCCATTTCAACTGTAAAATGATGAGACCTTGCTGCCAATCTAATACTGTCCTTAATTTCATAAAGTCTAGGTACCATAGAAGGAAGTTCATTAGAAAAATTACCATGAAGATATTTATAGAAAGGGCACAAGGAAGCTACATTATGGTGTTGGGGAAAATGACTGATTTGGAGAAGCATTGAATTTTCAAATCTTAACATCAATTGATGCAACATGATATACACTTGGTCGATCATCTCTCAAAAAAGAAGTGACTGACTGGGCAAAAGATTTTGCTGCAGTAGGTTGCCATTACTTTGTGGTAGACTGGTTGCCAACTAAATCTATAAAATCTAATCTACTCTGCTATTTAACCCATACCTGGAGGGAGAAGCGATGGATTAATATCTTTCCCAAGGTTATTTGTGCGTAATTGAAAGCAATGAATTCAACTGGAATTCCAAGTGATAGCCACTGCACCACCAATGCTCATCCCCAATGACTTCAAAAAGCCTAAATTCCTGAAAAACCTTTGAAGTAAAATCTGTTAATTTCAAATAACAAGAACACTGTTCTGTCAAAAAATGGTGGAAATCTTTTGCATGGAAACAATTATTTTTACCATTAAAATTACAATATAATATTAGTATAACAATTTAAGTGCAAAAGGTAATATCAGTGAGACAAATTCAAATTCCACCTTTGTTGTATCACCATCCCTATAACCTTGGGAAAAGTATTTTTTATACTAAGACTAGCAGTATAGCCCGGCGTTGCTCAGGTGTAATGAAAGCTTTAAAATTAATCCATGGTCCTGGAGCTCAGACTCAGCCTAAAGAATATTTGTGTGAAGTTTGGTGAGAATCGGATAAAAATTGTGGATTTGTAGAAAGGACATACAGATAGAAAAACAGACACACACACAAACATCTTGCCTTTTATATACACACATATATATATATATATATATATATATATATATATATCGATTTTCTGCACTATTGTAAGAACTGGAACCTTGAATCTTCTGAATATCATTTTTTATGTCTTTGTCTATGAGGGTATCAAATTTGATTAAAATCGGACAACTCATTCTATAACCCGATTTTTGCAATTATCAATTTTTGATATTTATTGAGGGTAACTCGACACAAAACTTAGCTAAGAACACTTGCAGATGCTTATAGTACAACTGTAAATTTTCAAGAAAATTGGTTCAGCTGTTTCGAAGTCTATAAGTAATGGACACACACACACACACACACACACACACACAGAGTTCCGTTTATAAATAAGTTTAGATTCAGGAGCCTTCCAAGGTAGAGCATTACAGAATGAGCTGTATGATACAAACATAATATGAGCTAGGAGGAAGTGAAGATTATGAGGATAAGGAGAAAAGATAGCAATGAACACTTGACTTGAAGAGATTAAGAATGTAATGTTCAGGAAAGCACTTAAAGTTTGTATATTTTTAGTCAATTCACTCCAAGCAAGGTAATAAACCCACTAAGACGCAGTGGGTTATGATAGTTTGAGGGAATACAAAATATAACTTTCTGAACATCAAAGTTGACTGAGGAAGCATGAAGGTGGAAAAAGCCCTCTGAGTGGAACATCATCCCATTTATGACTGGCATATCCTAGCTGTAAATATCTGAACTGGTGGTACTAAAGGATGGAGTTCTCATCTGATACAAAAATAGTGATAGATTGCAATAAGGAATGAGTATGGTTTGACTTTGTGGTGTGCCCTAACTAAAAAACAAGTTAAACTAGTAGAACTAAGCAATCTTCTGAACATATGCCATGGAAATAGCAATCGTTGTCATACACCTTCAAGTGCTACCTCCGGATATGTCATCAGTGTTGTTACTCTTAAGTCCTCAGAAGTTTTGGGTCTAGACAACATACTCCTTTGTTGGGTGACCCGACCGTAATGTGATCAGCATTCGGTCCACATCCAGTGACAAAAAGCTACACTCAGTAAAATGTGTTATTTATTCTAGCGGAGTAGTTCTATTGTCCCTTGGGGGGCTAGCCCAAAAGACTCTGTATTGCCGTCTTTCTGAGCTGTCAACTGTCTTTCCAGTAGTCACTGAGTCTTTCCTCAGTCATCACACCAGGCAGCCACTGTTCCACACAGATTGTAAAATCATCTTCATACCTCCGGATATGTCATCGTTGTTGATACTCCCAAGTCATCATAAGTTTCAGGTCTAGGCAACATACTCCTTTGTTGGGTGACCCGACCGTAATGTGATCAGCATTCGGTTCACATCCCGAGGCAAAAACTATGCTCAGTAAAACGTGTTATTTATTCTAGCAGAGTAATTCAATTGCTTGTCAGATGACCATTCTTAGCTCTTCTGATTGGTCGAAAGAACACCACAAGGTAGAAAAAATGGAATCTGTCACACGTGTATTTATTTTCATGCTTCCCTATTTTTCTTTTCCTCTCCCTTTCAACTGTTTATCTATAAACTAACTTTCAAGGTGACCCTTCCCCTGCAAAACTAAAAATATGAAGGATTACCCTAATTTTGAGGTAGGTAAAATGGATTGATTATTTACAATGGTAGTAAAAGTGTAGTCAAGTAAACAAAGATAAAAAAAAAAATAAATTATATTAATATATACAATTTTACCCTCTGCTCTTAACAAGTTTAGAAGTGATTTTTCATTATTTACAATTGGTTATTAACAAAGTATTAAAAAAATATACTAAATCTCGAAAGTCACAACAATAACTAAAATAAACTTTGACTCGATTTAAAAATGCCTAATGCAAAACCATCAATTTTAATGATTGAATGGAGTACGTGTAAGTACGATCATTGATAAAATTACCAACTTGACTGGAGGTCAAGAAAAAAAAATTAAGGAAGGACCCTGGGGAATTCACTATGTTACAGTCTTACGCATGAAATATGTATCACACAAGATTTAAAAAAAATGTCAAGAAATAAAAAATAACATGAAAACTTATTTAATACATTGATATAAGGCTAACACTTAAACAATCCAAACTTGGTTATCATGGCCAACAATGCACTAGTAATATACATCATAACCATACAATGCACCTATGGCTTAAGGGATAGCAACTCCGACTGACACCAAATCAGTCGAGTTTCGATCTCTGCCAGAAGCAAGTGGATGTGTCTAGCCACACTGATGAGCTGTAAGTGGGGTCAGAACACTATGAAAGTATAAAAATACACTTTTATAGAAATATATACATTTTTGAAAGAAAAATGTTACCAATAATATATTTTTGAAGAAAAAAATTATTCTCAGCAGAACATTTTTGAATACAAAACTAGAAGTATAAAAATGAACTTTTATAGAAATATCTACATAAAAATAGATTTTTATAGAAATTTGTGGTGCATTGGATATCAGCTCAGAATGAGAAATCGGGGAGCAGAGTTCGAATTCCAGCTGAATTCATTGCATTCACTTACATGCAAATACCCTTGGGAAAGGTATTAATCTGTCTATTCCTTCCAGTTATGGGTTAAATAACAGGACAGATTGGGTTCTATAGCCTTGGTTGGCAACCAGGATACTGCAGAAAGCAATGGCAACCTACTGCGGGATAATCTTCTGCCCAGTCAGTCATGTCTCTTTTGAGACATGATCGCCCAAGCGTGTATCACGAATGGCACTTAACTGACTGACTGATACATAAAAATAGACTTTTATAGAAAAATATACATTTTTGATGGAAAACTATTACCAACAATGCATTTGAAGGAAAAACATAAGACACTTTTGAAGGAAAAAAATATTTTCAGCAATACATTTTTGAATACAAAAGTAGAATACATTTTTAGTTTTCTAAAATAAAGAATAAAAACAAAAAAAATTTCATTAAATCTGACTAAATCAACTTTTTCACTATAATCGAACATTATAAAAAACTAAAAAAGAATACCTTAAAACCCCCACCTTTTTGGCATTAAATACCCTATAGAGGTTGATATGCCATTAAACAAAACTCAAACATAACCATAATTTGTACATTTATAATTTTTATTTGTTTCAACATCATCATTTATCCGTCACACCCAGATGGTGTATAGGGCAGCAACTTTTTGTTGCTGTTTCTGTAACAAACTGTTTTTTACGGGGCAGGGTTGTTAGCCCTGCGCCCAACCCCCAAACCTGGAGGACCGGTATTTCCCAAATGGTCACCCATTTAAGTACTGACCAGGTTCGATGTTACTTAACTTCAGTGATCGGACGAGAACCAGTGCATTGAACACAATATAGCCGTAGACTATTTATGTTTAGTGCTCAGATTTCTAAACTATTCACCTGTCATATTTACAAACCTATGTACCTTTTCTACCCCACTTGCTTTTTTTTTTTCATTTTCCTTTCTCTTATTTACTTTCCCAAAAGCATTTTCCTTTCTCTTATTTACTTTCCCAAAAGCATGTACATTCATAATTAACATAATTCAATCAGAATTATTTGTTTTGTTGACTCAGAGTGAATCATTATGTCCGGCCCTAGTTTCATGATAGAAATGTGTGCTGGGAATTTTAATTGTTTCTTGAGATTGACTCTTATCTGCCAATCTATGATTGTGCAGCTCCACCCCAGCTATGATAACAATACACTATTTTTGGACAAATCCAACTTTTGTAAAGATAAAGCATGGCAGATGAAGTCAGTAATTTTGTGGATTGATAGAATGAGTTTTCAGTATCTTTTTGCATAGAATTATGTGGAGAAATTCTATTTAAGTTTTGGAGCGAATTTGACACCCAATAGATGTTCAGTCATTATTTAAGTTCAGATTGATGAAGTATGGGATGAACGTCGTGGTGCAGTGGATATCGGCTTAGAGTGAGAAATCAGGAAGTCGAGTTTGAATTCCAGTCAAATTCATTGCATTCACTTATGCACAAATACCCTTGGGAAAGGTATTAATCTGTTTCTTCCCTCCAGTTATGGGTTAAATAATAGAACAGATTGGGTTCTGTAGCCTTTGTCAGCAACCAGTCTACCGCAGAAAGCAATGGCAACCTACTGCGGGATAATCTTCTGCCTAGTCAGTCATGTCTCTTTCGAGACATGATCGCCCAAGCGTGTATCATGTATGGCACTTAATTGACTGACTGACTGAAGTGTTCCTAGCTTGATTTTTTTTTTTCAGTTATTGAAATTTACAAGAATAGTTAAACTGTTAGAACTAAGTCATAGCAGAGATCATCTTCAAGGCTCTAGCAGATCATCTTGATATTTCTTTTTTTAAGTGTCTATCAATTGTGGTATCATCTGCATATATTTTTTACTCATGATCTCAGAATGTTTTTAGCAGATCATTAATATAAGAACAAAATAGGACAGAACCAAGGAAAGAATGTTATTGAAACCTACAGTGACCTTATGGTCTTCAGAAGCTTGGCCATTCACAAAAGCCTACCTGAGAGAAAGGTAAGAGTCCATGTCTTACCCTACTATATGGGTTAATTAGTAAATTGAATTGGGTTCTCTAGTGTCAGTGGTAATCAGTCTAAGAGAATAAAAAATTTAATCCAAACCATGAAGAAGACAATGGGAAACCACTCCACAATCTTTCCCAAGAAGTCATGGCAATTCACAGATAATAAAGGACAAATTTTCTGTCAATAGCCATTTTCAAAAGTATCCCAAAGGGACTTGGGACAACAAAACCAAAGAAAATAAATTTTGGATGTGTTTTCTTTTTTCATCCTGTCATTATCTAAAGAAGTGTTTGAGTTTTGTTTAATAGCATATCAACTTCTGTGGGATAGTTAATGCCAAAAAGACAGGGTTTTAAGGTATTTTTTAAATGTTCAATTATAGTGAGAAGGTTGATTTAATCAGATTTTGATGAAAAACATACTTTTTTTATTTTAGAAAACTGAGGATGTCTTTTGTATTAAAAAGTTTTGTATTAAAAAAATGTATCATGGCAATAATGTTTTTTTTCCTTCAAAAATGTATCATGGCAATAATGTTTTTTTTCCTTCAAAAATGTATCATGGCGATAATTTTTTTTTCCTTCAAAAATGTATCATGGCAATAATTTTTTTTTTCCTTTAAAAATTGTATATTTCTATAAAAGTTTATTTTTATACTTTCATATTGTTTTGACCCCAGTTTGGTGGGGGGGGGTAACTATTTGCTCATAGCTGGGACCCTAACAGGTGATACCACTCTGAGTCAGGGTAGACCTGGGAACAACAGCAATTAAGAGGTGGTCCCATGCTCCACAGAACCTCTCAATTAGAGGCCTTGCTGCTGGATGCAGTTTATCTGAATTAGATAATTTCAGGTATGACTGAAAAATCATTCCTATTTAAGAAAATGGCTTTGTGCTGATCTCTGATATTGGAAATCTTAGTGAAGAAAAAAGCATGAAGTAATTTCTCTCTTTACCCACAGGATACTGTACTGACGTGACATGTATCCTTTTCTCCTGAGGAGACTTCTCAAACATCTAACAAACCACCTGTTTCATTGCATACAATATAATACTAATACTACACTATCATATATGTTTTTGAAAAACCTCATACAATGACAATATCTCCACTACAACCAATCACATTAATATATATTATTGGAACCCATGGAATTTCCATGGAAAGATAATTATGATTTCCTGGAAAAATTTTACTTTTTCATATTACAAATGATAGTAATGTCTTCAAACATAAAGTTATTGGATAATAAAATAACAATAACAGTATAATTTTATTAAAATATCTATTAAAGTAATGTCCATAGAAGCTACTTTACTGTAATCTTATATTAAGTGGCGTATGCACAGACCATAACCAAAATACTGTACGATATTTTGTGAGATTTTGAAAGAGAAAATTTTTTTATTACTGAAAAATCATGGCTCTTGTGTTCATTGTAAACAGAAAAGACCAACTGAGTAATGGCCAAGGGTGTAGAGGTCAGAAATTTTGTTATTAGGTCATGGGATATGACAACAAACATACCTATTTTTACTATGTTGTACAGTACACACACACACACAATTACTGCTACAATCACCAGCTTAAGCTGCTACTGCTACAGTAATGCTATAGGCTCTTTCCTCTTACTCTCTCACTCTTTACTACCCTTTCGTTTGGCAAAGGTGAGATAGAAGGGAAGGAAAAGCTTGTGTAGAGAGTAAGTGGCATAACAGATGGGGGAACTAACATATGATCTTACAAAACAATGCTTTAATTCTCTTAGGGTACTGAAGACAGAGCTTGAACTTAAAGCAAGCAATAATTTGAAATATTGCCATATCTGGTCGGGTACTTCTGGTATTTATCTTGGGGTTCTTGACAAAATCTAAAGAATGATCTGCAATGTAACTGATCCTGACTTGGCATCTTGACTTCAGTCACTTTCTCACCAACATGAAGTGGCCTCCCTCTGTCTTTTCTACAAATATTTTCATGGCAATTGCTCTGATGAGCTTTTTTTCTCTGATGCTCTTGCCAAAGTGAAGTTAAGCATGCTACTAGATTGACTTCTTAGTCTCACCCATTTATCTTTGAAACAGTTCAATATAACCACCACTTCTACTTCATGATCCTGGGTATGATGATAAACTGCATCTGGCAGCAAAGCCGCTGAAAAATATTGGCTTCATACATTTCTGAAGAAAAAAATTATTACCGGCAATACATTTTTGAATACAAAACTAGAAGACATCTTCAATTTCTTAAAATAAAAATAAAAACATATTTCATCAAAATCTGACTAAATCAACCTACTTACTATAACTGAACATTAAAAAATATCTTTAAACCTTACCTTTTTGGCATTAAATAACCTACAGAGAGTGATATGCCATTAAGCAAGACTCAAACTCAAACTTCTACTTCAACAGTTTCTTTTCTTGCACTTCCCACTTGTAGAAATCCCTTTTGTTTACTTGCTTCTCTGATAGCTTCAATCTTCACAAATTTATATCCAACTTCAATTGCCATCTTCTTAAATCCTGCTCATTTTTTAATCCTTTCTTCAATACCCCCCCCCCTGTACCCAGTCTTCTTTCTCACTGTAACCCCCTGCACTCTAGTAGCAGTTCTGCTTTGCTTGGAGTGATATGATTTTAAAAAAATGATCAGTACTAGAAAAGAAAAAGTTATCCTCTAGACATGGACATATGAATGAGAACAATCTTCTTCCTTATATCAAATGTAGGCTTCAGTTTGAAATTACCTGAAGAAGGCTGGAGAACACCAAAGCCAAAACGTTGTGATAATAACAAAATGATGACACGTAAATAATGTTCTGCCATGTTTGATTTCATGTGTACCTCAGAAAACAGGTTGATAATACCCATTGAAATGTAGGATCTTTGTTCGGCTCTGTTTGTCTCATGAGAAGATTGGAAAAACAATGGGATTACCCTAATACAAAGAAGTTACATCCCACTCCCCCCCCCCCATTTAAATGAAGATAATTGATACTTGCCTGCAAGTTCAAAAGTGGTCCTCATGATTAACGAGTAGAAATAATAAAATACTTCATATTTCACTCTCGCTTTTTCTCTCTCTTTTTATCTCTGACGTTTGTTTTTTTAAATAAGTCAAATAAATTCACAGTTCTGTCTCGTTTTTGTATGATTCTCATTGTTTTGAATGGAGTTGATTCAATAATTGGTATTTAAAACTTTGTGTGCTTTTTATCTCTAATCTGTAATTTGATGGTAAAAAATTCTGCATTATTTCTTTAGCTTGGGACATTGTTCAGCCAATTTTAATCTCAGCTTAACTGAATTTGAGTTTGTGAAATAATTGATTGATTAGGTATTACGTAATAAATTAGGTTACCTGTGCAGCAAAAACTGATACAGATATTTAAATAATTTAGAAATTGCATTGTAGTTAAAATATTGTAAAAAGTTTTCTTGCTCTTCATTTTCTTGGTTATATTTAATATTAAACTCTATTGCCATGTGACAACATCATAAAATTGTATCAACCCTTGACTTTAAAAAAAAATTCTATATGCCTTGCATTTTCTTGTCTGTCCAACTTTTGATGTCTTAAGATAACAATAAAATCAGGCATTACTTTTGGAGTGACCCTGATCCTTCTAAAATAAACACTCTAGATTGATATGCATTTTTTTTATCTATTCAATGCTAACTTCTGGCACTGTGCAATAGTATAACAACATTGGAGGCATTACTTTTGGAGCAACTCTTGTATTTCAAAAATAAAATCTTTATATTGATCTTTATTTTCTTGTTTTCTTTAATACTTCCAGGATATTAAAATAAATGAGTGACCTTCTATACATCTGTGAATAATTACGGAGTTTTCTTTCTTTAACACGTCATTCAATACGTCCTGAGCCTGACATATAGATGGCACCACTAATAAAAAATTCATATGATTTTTGTCAAGTACTAACCTTCATGTGCGTTGTGGTACAGTGGATATCAGCTCGGAACGAGAAACTGGGGAGCCGAGTTCGAATTCCATTTGAATCCATTGTATTCACTTATGCGCAACTGCCCTTGGGAAAGGTATTAATCTGTCTCTTCCTTCCAGTTATGGGTTAAATAGCAGGACAGATTGGGTTCTATAGCCTTGGTCGGCAACCAGTCTACTGCAGAAAGCAATGGCAACCTACTGCGGGATAATCTTCTGCCCAGTCAGTCATGTCTCTTTCGAGACATGATCGCCCAAGCGTGTATCATGTATGGCACTTAACTAACTGACTCCAATTGAAAAAAAAAGAAAAAAGAAAAGAGTGAAAAGATTGGAAAAGAGAAAGCTGGAAACCACATCCTAAACAGGGAACAAGGGATGAGCCTCTTCACCTAGTGTTTTTGACTTCCAGTTTTCTAGATATTCATTGTCTTTGAGCATTCTGTTATTTTCTTGAGTTAGGAAAATTGTATTTAATTTTTACATACATAATTTTTTTATGCTTAAATGACAAAGGAAATATAGCTTCATTTGACCATTATTTCATTTTCTTATCTGATTTAGTTTATCTTAAATATTAAAGTATTGATTATGGGAGGTTATGTTTATAATTAAATTCTTATTTGTTGTTCAAATTTGTATGCATATGCTTACATTCATACACGTATACAAACACACACATCCGTGTCTTGTAATGAATATATTAATTAGTGTTTTTTTTTAATCATATCGCCCCGAGCAAGGCGGTAATGCCACTGAAGCGCAGGGGGCTACGTAAGAATGAAAAGATTGGAAAAGAGAAAGCTGGGAACCACATCCTAAACAGGGAACAAGGGATGAGCCTCTTCACCTGTTCAATGGACGTGGGTGGAGTGTGAACCAGGTGATAGTTTAGTCTATCTACTCCAATTGAAAAAAAAAAAAGAAAACAATGAAAAGATTGGAAAAGAGAAAGCCGGAAACCACATTCTAAACAAGGGATGAGCCTCTTCACCTGTTCAATAGACGTGGGTGGAGTGTGAACCAGGTGATAGTGTAGTCTATCTATTCCAATTGAAAAAAAAACAAAAAAAAAACTAAACAGTGAAAAGATTGGAAAAGAGAAAGCCGGAAACCACATCCTAAACAAGGAACAAGGGGCGAGCTTATCATCTGTTCAATAGACGTGGGTGGTGTGTGAACCAGGCAATAGTTTAGTCTATCTACTCCAATTAAAAAAAAAAAAAAAGGTAAACAGTGAAAAGATTGGTAAAGAGAAAGCCGGAAACCACATCCTAAACAAGGAACAAGAGGTGAGCCTATCACCTGTTCAATAGGCGTGGGTGGAGTGTGAACCGGGTGATAGTTTATATCGGGCAGTGTTTAAATCATAGTGATTTTATTTTTTTATATTTTAAGATATTAATTATGGGTGGTTGGGTTTATGGAGTATTTTCTTTGTTGTTTGAGTATATGTATATAGGGTGTATAATATACACTCTGTCACATGCAAAATATGGCTTCCCTTTGTCTTTTCTATAAATATTTTCATGGCAACTACTCTGATGTACTTTTTTTTCCCTGGTGCCCTGTCCATGTGAATCTAAGTCTGCTACTACATTGGTATCTATGTCCCTCCCTTTTAACATTGAAACAGTTAAATGTAACAATCGGTTCTACTCCAACAGTTTCTTTTCTCACATTTCCCACCTGTGTAACTCTCTTCTTGTTTCTTCATTTAGCTACAATCTCTAACAACTTATATGCAATGTCAACTGCTATCTTGTAAAATCCTATTCATCATGGGTCCTTTCTTTAATACTCGCTGTACCCAGTCTTTTCTCTCACTGTAACCCCGCATACTAGTGGCAATCCTGCTTTGTTGGGGATGAAATAATTTAAGATATAATGAACATGTATAGGTCAGATTTAAATCAGACCATTAAACAGTTGAATTAGAAAGTTCTCAATGCATGTTTGAAGGAATATGAAGGCTTAACATATAGAGTATTTAGGTGCTCAAAAATAAACCGCCTGATGAATGCAAAAAGATCAAAACCATAGTAACATAACCAGCTGATTGTTCATACCTATATATATAAATATATATATATATATCTAAATCTAAACTTATTTATAAATATAAATGGAACTTTGTCTCTGTGTGTGAGTGTGTGTGTCCATTACCTATAGACTCCGAAACGGCTGAACCGATTTTCTTGAAAATTTACACAGTTGTACTATAAGTGGCTGCAAGTGTTCTTAGCTAGGTTTTGTGTTGAGGTACCCCCGATAAATATCAAAAATCAATAATCGAAAAAAATAGGAGTGGTCCGATTTTAATCAAATTTCATGCACTCATAGACAAAGACATAAGAAACAATATTCAGAAGTTTCAAGGTTGCAGTTCTTACAATAGTGCAGAAAATCGATTATATATATAAAAGGCAAGATGTTTGTGTGTGTGTTTGTTTATCTGCCTGTATGTATTTTATCAGCCCTTTTATTTTAGTTTTTGCTTCGGGTTTGGCTCTAAGTAGATATAATTGTAGTTCTTAGTCTCAGCCATGATACCATTTACTCAGAGGACATATTTAACCTTCAAAATTCAGTTTACGATGAAAAAACTTATTTGATATCGATACCAGGAAATCAAAATTTGACTTACATCCATTCATTTTTCTTACAGTCTGTGGTTTCGCTTTAACTGGAAACAACTATTGCTTTTTAGTCTTTCGTGCCAATGTCTAAAGAGTTTGAGCTCCAGGACCATGGATTAGTTTTAAAGCTTTCATTACACCTGAGCAATGCTGGGCTATACTGCTAGTATATATATATATATATATATATATATTCATTTGTAAACAAGTTATTACACAACTTAGGTTTCTGCCATGTGGTGTTTTCAGGTGATTTGCAATAACTGATTTTTCTGTGTTTTTAAAAATGCTCACGTAATGAGGATTTTTTTAATGCTCATGTAACAAGGATTTTTTCAACGCGCAATTTTCAAAATTAGAAGAAATTATAACATTTTCATCCATGGTTGTATGACCCTAATAGGTATTTTATGGGTGAAAACATTATAATTGCATCATAACTCATTTACAAATAAAGAATATTCAAAAGTTCTACAATATAATTGCATGTAGCACTTTTTAGTACAACTGTATAGTGGTCTAATTTTAGTATGACCAAAAACTAAGTAATTAAATAAAATATATATACTTTCAGTGTTGGGGACATTTTAAGAGAGACAATCATGCTTTTCTTATAACCATCTTGAAATGGTCATTGGTTGAGAAATATTCTAAGCTTGAAAACTGGAAAAATAATGTCGGTGTGTGTTGAGGCTGGGTAAAACACTACAGGTAACAGGCTGTTCTTTTAATTAAGAGGAAACAGACAGAAAGGAGAAAGACAGAGTAAAAAAAAACAAAAAAACTGAATCATAACAAGTGAGGCTATTGCCTCAAAGACCACAGCATGGCAGGTAGTATGTAACTTCCAGAATAATATGCACCAAGGGAACATTTTTACAAGATGTCAAATCTCCAACTATAGCCAAGTGAGTATCGCCAAAAACAAACTACTGAATGCAAGTTTTCCCATTGCTTTTAATGATATGAGATGACTGACAAAAGCCTGGATCTGGTCAAGTTGCAGAGAGGCCCATATATGGATTTGCCAAGCTATTCTGCTGATAAGAGAAACCCAGATGTGTCTGCTTTTTAACAGACTGTAGGAGATTCATAACTTGTAGTCATTATAAATGCCTTAGATTTATATACACAAAAATACTCACAGAAGTAAGAGACATCATGATGTAGAAATAACAAAATGAGTATTATTTATTATCTGGCTGTTATGTGGGGTCCGGAGACATGAGACAGTAATACTGAGTAAAATTGTGAGTTTGGGATACAACAGAATAAGATGTATATGTCATGTTTGTAACATTAACCTTCCGTCATCAGGAACAATTTCATTGGACACCGTTTTTTGTTTGTTTATCTTTTTACCTAGCATCTTGTCACAACATCCTTCTTGTTACTGTTTTTATTTTATTTCTCTTTTCCTTTCTTTTTCATTCTTTGTGCCTCGTAGCATAGACCATGGTTTTTTTTTCTTTTTATCATGCCCTACCGTTTTTATCCACTCTCAGCAATGTGATAATGCCACGTGACTAGAGTTTGCCTTTTGGCGGGATCTTCAGATTCTTCCTGTTGGTCCCTGTATCCACACACACTATTTGCCTCTCTGCCATTTCATATAACTTTGTTATGTTTATTTCATTCTTCTTAGCCTTTTCATCCCCTTTTTATTGTAAACGCATTATTGTGGCGCGACGAATAGTTTGTTGCCTCTTTATTTCTGTGTTGCTCATTGAACCAGCTCATACTTTCGAACCCAAAAGACATTTATTTTAAGGAAGACATAAGGGACCTTTCTATGCAGAATTTGCTCAGCCACTTAGTCATGCTTTTACCATGTCTAATATTGTAAATTGCCTCCTTCTTGTTATCAATGTTGAGCTGGCTTCCAAATTTGTTGCTTTTTTATATTTAAACTGAATACAACCCTTGCCTTGCAGTTTTAACGCTTTTTACTACTACCAGGCCACCTCATGGCTGCTGGTATGAGTGATTAGCTTTCTTTTCCTTTTTTGTTCTTGCTTGTTTCCTTCTCTGTATCTTGCCTTTCCTTTTCTCTCTTTTATTTCTGTCTGTTTTGGTGCAGTGGACTCATCTTTGTTTTGTTCATTTTTCTTTCAGATTTTTTACCTGATTTACGGAATAAAATCTTTCGTTCTTCAATGAAATTTGTCCATGTGTTCTTGTGAATTTGAGTTTACACTCACTGGCTGTCTCTAAACAAAAGCAAGATGTTTTTTTGCATTTTGTCCAGGGCAGCACAGTATACAGTCTCTTGTAATTTTTTTTTGTTTTTTTAGTAGATGTGTGTAACAAGTAGGATGTGTGTAACAAGGAGGATGTGCGTTGTGGTACAGTGAATATCGGCTTGGAACGAGAAACCGGGGAGCCAAGTTCGAATTCCAGTTGAATCTATTGTATTCACTTACGCGCAAATACCCTTGGGAAAGGTATTAATCCGTCTCTTCCTTCCAGTTATGGGTTAAATAACAGGACAGATTGGGTGCTATAGTCTTGGTTGGCAACCAGTCTACTGCAGAAAGCAATGGCAACCTACTGCGGGATAATCTTCTGCCCAGTCAGTCGTGTCTCTTTCGAGACATGATCGCCCAAGCATGTATCACGTATGGCACTTTAACTGACTGACTGTGTAATAAGTATCACGATAATTGGAAGATACAAGAAGTAACTGGGTTTATCTTACTTTTTATTTTTTTTGAGTATTAACAGATAAAAGTTATCAATATGGCCTGAAAAAGAAAAAGGAGCTGAAATTTTCTCTGAAGTATGTGTTGACAGCCTGTCCAACAGTGAGACTAACACATGTTAGTGTGTGTAGAGAAGATAAGTGAGGTTGATTCTCATTGGTTTTGAGTGGATTAATGATAATTATAATTGTTTTAATCATTTTCTTACGATTTATTTTTATTGACATGACAAAGCAACAGTACAATTGATTTATTTTTATTTATGTATTTCTTTATGGACATATCCAAACACAAACTGTGGCCTCTTTTGTATCTGTTAAAGCAGAAATATAAAATGTAAACCTATATCTCAGAGTGATAAATAAAAAGTATATTGATTTAAAACTATTTTGGCATTATTTACCATACGTCCAGACAGTTGCTGTAAATATTTGCTTCTAAAACTTGTATGATTGTCATAGACCCAGTTAAGAGTCCAGTAAGAAATAATACAACAATCAAAATAGGAAATAACGATATATATTAAACACAGCAAAATACAAATACTTGGAACTCTGTTAGTAGAACAATAAATATGGGTTAGGAAGTAATACTAGAATTTGGACTTGCTATGGTCATATGGTAACAGTCTTCGCTATGTCTACCTATCACTCTTCTCTCTTCTGTTGATCTGCTCCTACCTCTTGTGAGGGGAAGTATATGTAGTTGTAGGAAGAGTTTAATCTGTTGAATGGGTGATGCCACCATGACAATGATAAACAGATTTAATATCAAAACTAGTGAAAATAAAGTTCAATGAACACTAGACATGCTCTCAAAACACAGTTGAAAGGCCACTGGACCAAAAACAAGGGAATAGATTTCAACTTCAAAAAAAAAAAAATGAATAGATTGTCCCTAAACTCATATCACTATCCAGGAAAAAATGGAATGATACAAGTACAATTTTATTAATCATTAGGTTGAGTCATAAATAATTTGTTTTGAGGAACCAAATTTAATGGTGAATATATCAATGGCTGTCTATGGCTATATCGTGTTGAATGCACCCATTCCTGTCCGATCACCGAAGTTAAGCAACATTGAGCCTGGTCAGTACTAAAATGGGTGACCATTTAGGAATACCAGGTGCTGTAAATGTTAGGACCGAGAATGGTCCACTGGTCCTCCAGGTTTGGGGGTTGGGTGCAGGGTTAACAACCCTGACCCGTAAAAAGCAGTTTGTTACAGAAACAAAAAGTTGCTGCCCTATGCACCATCTGGGTGTGATGGATAAATGATGATGATATCAATGGCTAAGTCTGTATCTAAGAAAGTGGGCACCAGTTCATGACATAATATGTGATAGACATTTTGGGCGATCATGTCTCAAAAGAGACATGACTGACTGGGCAGAAGATTATCCCGCAGTAGGTTGCCATTGATTTCTGCGGTAGACTGGTTGCCAGCCAAGACTATAGAACACAATCTACCCTATTATTTAACCCATAACTGGAAGGAAGAGATGGATTAATGTCTATTCTAAGGGTATTTGTGTGTAAGTGAATGCAAGGAATCCAACTGAAAATGGAATTCAAACTCTGATCTCAAAAAGAAATGGTAAGACATTAGCTAGATTAAGACACTATTGCCACTTGCCTTAGTTCACCAGCACCAGACAAGTCAAAGTTTAAAAATGTGGGAGGTATTTCTGTCACACCCTGTGCAAGTGAATAAATTCCTTCTTTATGCACCATGTCCCCACCCCCCAAAATATAGGTGATCATGGCTCTCCACAAATTCCTATCCCTTGTAGCTCTTAATAAACTTTGTCTTTTTGTTATTTCTCCTAGGCTTTTTTCTGCCATTCATTTACTTGAGCTCATTAGGTATATTATGTGTTGTTCTTATCTGCCCCTCTTGCTCATTATCTATCTTGTGAGTATCAAATTTTCCAAGCCCTCTTTCTTCATTTTATGTCCCAGAAATCTCATCTCTTCCTGATGTTAAGTATTAGTTTCTTTTTTGTTTTCATTTTCTTCAAAACTTTCTTGTTGCTCATATGTTTGATCCAAGGTATTCTCAGCATCCTTCTGCAAAACCACATTTCTCTTGCTTCAATTCTTCATGTACCATATTCCTTCAGGATATGGGTGATCATGGACGTCCACTTGGCCCTGTCTCATTGCTCTCAATATATTTCCTCTTGGTATTCCTCCTCAACCCTGCTACACCATCCATTTGCTCAAGCTTATCAAATGTCTCACACTGCTTTCTTGTCTCTCTTTCCTTCTATCCATCCTGTGAGTATTTGATTCTCCAGGCTCTCTTTCCTCATTACATGTCCCAGAAACTTCAGCTATTTATGGTTGCTTTAATACTGAACCAAAAACAAGTGAATAGCTTCCTCCTGAACTAAAAAGACCCTATATATTTAAGGTATGCAGTTAAATCTGAAATTTAACCCAAAATCTTGCAGTCATTTTTATGAGGTTGAAATGTTAGTTACAGTTTATTGTAACAATCTTTTTTTTTTTGCTGAAAGTTAATGCTTGCTTTGGATAATTTCTATGCCAGTGTGTTATTTGACAATAGTCTGGCTTTGATTCCAAGTCACTAGAGAATTACCATAATCTGCCTAAGGTTTTAGGATAAGTTAAGGTCATCTTTGAGATCCTTTGAGCATAAAAGGATTAACTGGTTCTAGCTAACAACAGGGTTACTAAGCGCTGCAAATTGCATCTAAAATTGGCATATCCTCAAGCAAGACTATAATCACTTTTTATTTCTAGTTCACCATTTTTTGCAGACATCCTGACACAAGATTGATTAAAAGAACATTCTCATCAAACCAAAAACAATAAACCAGGAAAAGTGGAATTTTTCAAAGTTCTTTTAGATTTTTACTATAATTACTTTATTTACTATTATCATATTATTAATTGTACTATTGCTTTATTTTTATATGTACTCTTTTATATGTTTTCCATTGATAAAACAAGAGTTTAGGAAATAGATTGCTCTGCCTATGGCCCAATTTACACTCCTTCCCAATCTTTGGAACAGGAATAGATTTATCCCTTGTTATCTGTTTAGGATTGGGTGTCTTTTCCTTCTTCTAAAGTCTTCTCATTTTATGTCAGACCCACTAACCCTTTGTATCTTATTATCACCTTGCTTGGGGTGAAATGATAAATTATTTCAAAAGAATATTTTTCTTAAAAATCTTTAGAAAACTCAAAACATTTGGAATTACAGATCTTTTAATACATTGCTGTTTATCTAACTTGTGATATCACAGGTAAGATTTACTAACCAAAACTACTTTCATTTCAAAATACTGTTTGCAGAGAAAGTATGATAATAATCACGGCTGGATTTTAACACCAATGACATTTGAACCTGGTTTTTCTTGCACTTTCTGCCTGTGGAACTCTCTTCCATAATCTTGTTTTTCTGAAGGCTACAACCTCCAGGAATTTAAATGCAATGTCAATACTCATTTCTTAACCACTTGACTCTGGTTCTTTCTACATCACCCTGTATATCTTTTCTTTTCTCTTTACCTTTGCAACTGTCATCACACCAGTATTCCCATCCTTCACCTGCTCCTTTCTCTGATGCCCCCTGTTACTGGTTTGTCTTTCTCTTTACTCTCCTCCTATCTAATCTTTTTCTCTTATGTAACCCCCTGTGCATCAGTGGCATTACCACATTGCATGGAGTGAAAGGATTTAAAAAAAAAAACACAGACAAAATTTTGGCTTCTCATGGCCCATTAATTTTGCCATTATCCTGTTGCTTAACCATTGGATGCTAGTCATTTTCTACAGTCACAGCTATTTCTAGAAGCAGAGAAAAAAAAATCTGATCATAAAATGAATAATCTTACTTAATTTTTTGCAAATTTTGAAAATCAAAATGATTTGTACCAATTTGTTCACATGATCTCCTGATGTCATGATATATACTTAGTAAAGTAAGAAGTGACACCTCTTCCTTTAATTACATTATAATTCCAAATATGAAAGACTTATCCTTTGATCACATCATCCATAATCAACTTTTGTCAAAGCACATGTAAAAAAGAAAGTGACACCCATGGAAACGCACCAAAATTATAACATTGTCTGTAGATCTGATAACCTCTCAATGTGCAAAGTAGACCAATTAGTTAAAAAAAAAAAAATTAAGGCCTTTAATATATAATAATAAATAAATTATTATTATATTAAATAAATTATTGTAATAATAATAAATTATTATGCTTCATTATTCAGAGTCTATTTATATTTTATTTGAAAGGAATTTCAATTTTGACAATCTAAAGATTCTTCTTCTATATATCATGGCTTTCCACTTTTTCCTATCCCTGGTGGCTCTGAGCATGCCTTCTCCTGTTACATCATGCAATCCTCATTCTATCATCAATCTGATTAGGTCATTCAAATATGATATCCGTTGCTTTCCCCTGTCTCTTTTTCCTTCTATCTGGCCTGTTAGTATCAGATTCTCCAAGCCCTCCTTCCTCATTGCATGTCCCAGGAACTTCAGCTGTCTCTTCCTGATGCTCAGTATTAATTTCCTTTTTGTTTCCATCATTTCCAAGACCTCATCATTGCTCACATGCTTGATCCATGATATTCGCAGCATCCTTCAATAGAACCACATTTCAGTTGCTTCAAGTTTTTCCTTCATCTTTGATGTTATTGTCCAGCATTCACTGCCATATTGAAGGACGGACAGCATGTAGCAATCCAGTACTCTCTTCCTAGTTTTTAGCGAAATTGTCCTGTTTCTTAATACCTTACTCAACTTCTGGAATGCTTCCTTCGCCATGCCAGTTCACCTTCAGATCTCTGTGTTGCACTTTCCATCTTCTGTTATAACGCTTCCCAGATATTTAAATTTTTGTACCTGCTTGATTCTGGTATCCCCGACCTGTATTTGGCATTTTGGGCTGCCCTTTTTACTGATGACCATGCATTCAGTTTTCGTGCAGTTTATTTCTCGTCCTTTCTTAGATTGTCAAAATTGAAATTCTATTAGATTCTAATGGTAATATGAACATTCTTATGATTATCTCAGTGTAGGTAGCCATTGCTTTCTGTGATAGACTGGTTGCCAGCCAAGACTACAGAACCTAATGTGTCCTGTTATTTGACTCATAGCTAGAGGGGGAAGGGATGTATTAAGTAGTAATTAGTGGGGGATCAGTTTATTACTTCATAACAATAGAAAACCGATCCCCCAGTTTACGACCAGTACAAGTTTTAATTATGTTTCCAACTATTATATTCAGTCAGTCAGTTAAGTGCCATCCGTAATACACGCTTTGGGCGATCATGTCTCAAAAGAGACATGACTGAGTGTGCAGAAGATTTTCCTGAAGTAAGTTGCCTTTACTTTCTGTGGTAGACGGATGCCGACCCAATCTGTCCTGTTATTAAGCCTATAACTGGAGGGAAGAGGTGGATTAATACCTTTCCCAAGAGTATTTGTGTATAAGTGAATGCAACGAATTCAATTGGAATTTGAACTCGGCTCCACAATTTCTTGTTCTGAGCCAATATCCACTGCACCACAACACACAAAAATTTCAGTTTAGTACTGCACTAAAATTCATAGTCACCTGATCACCTACTTTCTGAGAAAAGATGTCATACAAAAAAGGCATTTATTCACTTGCACAGTATGTGACAGAAATACTTCCCACATTTTAAACTGTCCCCTGTCTGATGATAGTGAACTTAGGCAAGTGGCAATGGTGTCTTCATCTAGCTAATATCTCATTATTTGTTTTTCAGGTACCATCTTGTCTGGAACTGATGCTCACTTTCTTAGATGCTGATCATAAAGAAGAGCTTATCCAAAAGGTTGTCATGAATGTATTTTTCGAAAAGACATAGGTAGGCAACTTTACAGTGGTGGGAAAGTAACTGAAATCAAGTCACCAGTTTAGGACTAATAATATTGAGAAAATATAATAAAATATAATGGTGCCATCAAAGGACAATCTTTTAACACACAATGACAGTACAAAATCACCTTTTAGCATTTCAATACCAATAAAATATTGTACAAGACAAATATTTTTAATCTTTTAAATTATTCATTGAGAAAAATTTGTTTTATAATCATATCACTCCAAGCAAGGCATTTTACTGCCACTGTTTTGTATGGGGTTACATAGGAGGAAAATTATGAGAAAGAGTGTCAGGTTATAGGGGATGTCAGGAAGTGGGTAAGAGAAGGATGAGAATACTGATGAGTGGAATGGACGGAGAAGAGAGTATGAGAAAGAGGATGCAGGTTAGTGACATAGAAGATGACTATTGACTTTACACTTAAAAACTATGGAAGTAATGACAATGTCAGTCAGTTAAGTGCCATATGTGATACATGCTTGGGCGATCATGTCTCGAAAGAGTCGTGACTGACTGGGCAGAAGATTATCCCGCAGTAGGTTGCCATTGCTTTCTGCAGTAGACTGGTTGCCGACCAAGGTTATAGAACCCAGTCTGTCCTGCTATTTAACCCATAACTGGAAGGAAGAGACGGATTAATACCTTTCCCAAGGGTATTTGTGCATAAGTGAATACAATGGATTCAACTGGAATTCGAACTCGGCTCCCCGGTTTCTCGTTCCGAGCCGATATCCACTGTACCACAACGCACATCCCATGACAATGTAAGGAGATATATTTTAATAAGTTATTGCACAAGATGGGCAAGGAGACAAGTGGAAGCAAGGAACTAAGGTAGGTGCCTGTCAGGCCCAAAACAGCTTTTTTCTTGCTTTGACTGGTGTACATTTGCCAATAACAGCTACAAAAAATATAGATGTCAATAAAAAATCTTTTGTTATATTTTTATTTTTGAAGAGAATTTAAATTTTGATGATACAATGGTACTTGAACATATTCTTCAATAAATTTATGGCAACATAATTATCACAAAACAAAATCTAAATTTTAAATTCATACATCTAAAGATGTATGAATTTACTTGAGCCACAAGATTAGCAATTAGGTCCCACCCTTTTACTGTGAAACCGATAAAGTGTAAACACAAATTCTACTCCAGCAGCTTCTTTTCTCACACTTCCCTCCTGTTGAATTCCCTTCCGTTTACTTGCTTCCCCAGTTACAATCTCCAAGAATTTAAATGTAAAGTCAGTCATCTCCTATCTAGCTAAACTGCATCCTCTCTCTCATGCTCCTTTCTCCATTCACTTCTCTCTCATCAGTATTCTCATCCTTCTCTTATACCCACTTCCTAACATCCCCTGTAACCTGTCACTCCTTCTTATAACTTTCCTCCTATGTAACCCCTGTGCACCAGTGGCAGTAGACTGCCTTGCTTGGTGCAATATAATTTTTAAAAAAAAGAAAATGACCATTGATTTTTTTTTTGTAGGAATTGAAAGTAGTATCATTTTCATACCTCCTGGTATATTTATCCTGCAAACAATATTTGGTTTGACTCATGAGTCCAGGTAAAAAAATTGAAAAACAAAATATGGAATTCAAACAAACAATAATAAATAAATGTATTAAGACACATTTAAAGTAGGATAAAGAAACAAATTTGAAATTATGAACAGTTCAATACAATCTTCAGTTTGTGTCTGTGAAGCACTTACATGCCTCATGCATCTTGAAGCAAAAAGAAACATGTTGCTGCTCCAAAAGCTGGTTATCTTTTGTATCTTTGAGATAAAACAAAATATGACACAAGAAGACAACCTTTTGACGAGAATATAAAATTCTCTTTTAGCATTTTCGGCATCAGGAAAATATCCTAAAACAAGAGAAATATTTTTAATTATCTTTTATATTTTTTATTGAGAAATGATGAAATTAATACGACACAAGAAGATATATTTGAATAAGTTATTGCACAAATACAGCAAAGAACTAAGGAAGGTGCTAGTCAGGCCTTAAAAAAAACCATTTTACTTTGGTAATACTTGACACTGACAGATAAATTAGTGCTTAATGCTGAATTAATGAGTATTATATTATCAGATCACTTTGTTCCCAATTCTCATTGTTGACAGAAAATGACCGCAACCTGACATTGGCGTTTGATTTAGTGATTTCTTGTCTATTCTAGATTGAAATTCTTGCTCTTCTTGCTTGTGGAACTCTCTTCTGGCTTCATGCTTTCCAGCCAACTTTGATCTTCAAAAAATTAAATGCAATGTCAATCACTATTAATCCCCTATTGTTCTTGCTCCTTCATAATGTTTTCTGTTTTCTAATATCTTTCACACTTGTCTTGGTGGTTTTACTGCCTTGCTTGGGTAAATTCCATTAAAAAGAAAGATATTTTTATAAGTTATTGCACAAGTACAGCAAGGAGACATGTGGAGGCAAAGAACTAAAAAAGATACCAGTAAGGCTTAAAAAATCTTTTGACATTATCAAACTACAGTGTCAAATATGAAACCATGGGTTAACTGGTTACCTTTAATTTAAAAAAGAGAAAAGAAATTTAAGGTTGACCACAAATATGTTGCTTTGAAGTATTTTATTTATTTTTAAAAATTCATAATATATATATATATATATATATATATATAAATATAAATATTGTTGAAATAGATAAGTAGAAAGAGAAAGAGGACAATGTTCAGGTTGACCTGAGGTTTCTCTCATTACATTTTAGTGGTGTCTCTTGCTGCTCCCATCTCTGACTCTTGACTGACACAGAGATCATTTATATAGTCCTTTTGAATTTCACATGGGATCGACAAGTCCTTTCAAGTCTTCCAAGTCACTCCCATTTGTCAAAAAAATCATTTTAACACCTACTTGCAAAATCTGGTTAAGCACATGGTCAATCCTTTTCTCAAAATGTAATGAATTTTTGTAAAAATTAAGAAAAATGTTGATTTTAATTAATTTCTTATCCATACATTTCTTATCTGATATATATATATATTATCCCATATTGTACATAATTTGGTTAGAATAAATTTGATATTTTAAATGAATACTACCTTATGAAAATTGATATAGAGTGGGGGTCTCCCATATCATAGATTTGGAGTGGGAATGCAGTACCCTTGTACTGACCCTGCCATGATACATATTGTCACTTAGAACTGATAAAAATTTCCCCCCCCACCCGCATTCTTAAAAAAAAATGCCAGTATATAGTCAACAAAATCTTTTCTACCATATTGACAACACCCAGTTCTTGATAATGACTGAGTACTTAAAAGTACTTGAGCAAAACTAAGTAAAACATGAATGTTGGACAGTTTAGCTATAATTTTAATCTCTAAAATCTATATTTTATTTAGCTTACAGTCATATCACATTGAATACCCCTGGTTCTCATTCAATCACCAGAGTTAAGCAACATTGAGCATGGTCAGTACTTAGATGGGTGACTGCTTAAGAATACCAGGTGCTGTAAGCTGACGGATGTGCGTTTATGGCGCAGTGGATATCGGCTCGGAACGAGAAGTCAGGGAGCAGAGTTTCAATTCCAGTTGAATGCCCTGCATTCACTTACGCGCTGGTGCTCTTGAGAAACGTATTAATCCATCCCTTCCCTCCAGTTATGGGTTAAATAACAGGGTAGGACTTGGGACCTTGCCATTAAACAAATCCCAATGAGACTTCCTCCATCGGTGAGAAAGCTAGCGTGACCCAACTAGGGTGAATGCAGCTTGCATTTATTTTATTAGGAAAATGCAATGAGAAATTAAACAGATCTAGCCAGTTGAATTTAACAAAACTGGTTTGGATATATAAGAATGAATTAGAATTAATATATGTTGGCTTTCAGTTCCTCAGGCTGCAAAGACAAGGATTGCAAAGATGGTGGACATGGTAGTTTCAGATAAATAACTACAAAAACTGACTCATAAATTTCACCCCCAACAAGGTGAGGGGTAGGAAGATCTGTACATCTAAAAGGCGGAACAGGATATGGGGTGATCCAGTGTTGTGGAGTAGTTTTCGCACTGAAGATTATAATTGTGCTATGTCGGTTGCTAATCAACTTAATGTACCCAAAATGTTAGAAACTTGGTAATCTTCCACTGAAAGCTGACTTCTTAGTATTCGGCTAACTGCCGACTAATATCAACTGCCTACTGAACTCCAATAGAATTCTAAAGAACTCCTATGAACTTCCTGTTAACTCTTATTAATATAGGAGGGAGAGTCCATTATTTGAGGAATAGGTGTGTTTCCCTATAACATCCATGTCTATATTTACCATCAGTCTGGTATAAAACTAGACAGCAAATACTTTCTGGAATGTCAGATAATGCCTAGAAGTTAAAATTTTATGTAACACTGGGCACATTATAAAAGCCAGTTTCTCCAACATGCTGAGCAGACAAAATTTATAACCATTCTTGTAACTCAGTCAGTTAAGTGCCATACGTGATACTCGCTTGGGTGATCATGTCTCAAAAAAGACATGACTGACTGGGCAGAAGATTTTCCCGTGGTAAGTTGCCATTACTTTGTGGTAGACTGGTTGCCAACCAAGGCTATAGAACCTAATCTGTCCTGTTATTTAACCTACCCAATCTGTCCTGTTATTTAACCCATAACTGGAGGGAAGAGGTGAGTTAATACCTTTCCCAAGAGTATTTGTGTATCTGAATGCAACAAATTCAACTGGAATTAGAACTCGGTTCCCTGATTTCTTCTACCAAGCTGATATCCACTGCACCACAACATGCATCCTAACTAGCCTTCCTATTTCATGAACTCCTCTCTCTCTCTCTCTCTCTCTCTCTCTCTATATATATATATATATATATATATATATATATATATATTGTTTACTTAGTTTTGAAGCAGAATAAAATTAGGCCGGTGCACATTTGTATTAAAGTGTTCAATACAATTATATTGTAGAATTTTTTAATATTTTCCATTTGTAAATGAGTTATTATGCAACCTAGGTTTCTACCATGAGTGGTGTCTTCAGGCGATTTTCAATTATTTTCAGTTATTGAAAATCACCTGAAGATATCACTCATGGTAGAAACCTAGGTCATGTAATAACTCATTAACAAATGGAAAAAGAAAAAAAAAATATATATATATATATATATAATGGACTCTCACATTGATTTTGACATATGAGGATCTGACAACCTCATTTAGTTTTTGTGTTTGTGTCGTACATGATATTTCAGTCCTGCTAGCAACCTAGAAAGAACGGAAAAGATGTCTGTGTTAAGAGTTTCACTGTAACTGGATTAGTAAAGAGAAATGGTATATTTCAATACACTTTACTACTACTACCTCTCTACTAACCACGGTTCCTAAATAGTACAGCATGCCTCATGTGGGACAGAAGAGGATAGCAGCTGAGGTGGAATGATTGAAATCAACAATTTAGAAACATTTTCAAAAATTTTATATGCCAAAAATTAATTATCTTAAAATTTAAAATATTATTGATTATTGTAATTGTAAGCACAAGGCCCAGATAAAAATAGTTGTAAATAATTGACAGATTTTATCATTGATATTTTTTTGCATTATATTAGTGTTAAGAATGTAGTAACTAAGGTTTGCAAATTGGAGGAGAGAGTTATCAATGATAATGTTCTGATTCTGAGTCTATGGTTATCTCCCTTTAACCCTCTCCCTCTTTTACTATTAAATGTACTTTTTTTTTGTGAGGCATGCACAAATTTTCCTTCTGATACAGCTCAGAGAAGAAAAATTTGGAAACAACTGGTTTATGATACAAGGAACTGTTGACATTCAAATTTATATTCAATGTGATATCATTGCACATTGCTGTTCACCAAAGCTGTTTTGACTTGAACATGCACTACATGTCAGTGAGCTTTATCTTCACCTGTTTGTTTCTAGGCATACCCGTCTAATTAGGCTCATTTGTGTTTGTTCATGATATCTGCTGCTTTCTTCTGCCTCTTTTCCCCTCTATCTGGCCCTGTTAGTATCAAGTTCTCCAAGCCCTCCTTCCTCATTGCATGTCCCAGGAACTTTAGTTGTCTTTTCCTAATGCTCAATATTAATTTCCTTTTCGTTTCTGTCCTTTCCAAAATCTTATCATTGCTCATATGGTCGGTCCATGATATCCACAGCATCCTTCTGTAGAACCACATTTAACATAATTGAAGGGCCTGAGCAGGTGGCTGACAGAACGAAGGTTGCATCATGTAACAAGAGAAAGTGTGCTAAGAGCCACCAGGGATAGGGAGACGTGGAAGGCCATGATCACCTATGTTCTGAAAGGACAAGGCACATAGAAAAAGTTTGTTCAACACCCACAGAGCCAACCCATGGATTATCTGAATGAACCTTACAGCTCATGTATATATCCCACCAGGGCCAGATACAGTTTTGGATTGTTCTTCTCTTAAACAGGTTGCCAACCATGGCTAAAGGAGTCCAGTCTTCTTTTCTATTTAGCTATTTAAAAGATAGATTCATACCTTTCCCATGGGTATTTGAACAGACTCTGAAATCATTCTGAACCACTAACCATTACCCCACTCACACATCTCTGTGATATTTGAGAATATCTGTGCTGGAGATGACTGTTAATGTAGTGGGTTTGACTTTCATGTTGACTCAATTATACTTGCCCTGTGCCAGTCTAAATTGAGCAATGGAAATATCTATTTTGCATATCTGCTCAAGGGTAAAGGTCATCGGGATAGGCTTGCTAGCTATTATTATATTGTGTTTACTTTTAAAATAGTGCTCTAATATTCTGACCTTGTACCAAACAAAATTGTACTTAGTAAATATCATACAATATGGGCTTCTCAGAAACAACAAGCAGTTATATACAGTATGAATAATAAATACCATCAGAGCAATTATTTAAAAAGAAATTCTTGCAGAGGAGAAAAATAATTAGTTCTTTTGCACAAGCATAAAATATTCATAGACAATTTATTTCAGTTGTCGCAAGCAGGTTTTAATGAATCATTATGATTCAAAATAGAATTTTGGAGCTGACATAATCACATACTGAACTTTACCTGATATTTCAGGAAACGCAATTAAGTATCAAAACGAATATTTTTTCTCATCATTTTTAATCAAACATCACATAAAATGATTTGTGTCAAATATTTCTTCATTATGAATTAATGAAGAGAGACAAGCAGATATTAAGATTGGATGATAAGTGAGTAAAAAAGACAAGTGATAATCACAAACAGCAAATAGATTATTTCTTTTCAAATTAAGTTTTATTCTATCTTATTGTTACTGTTTATTAATATTATTTTGATCCAAGTTTTATTCTATCTTATTGTTACTGTTTATTAATATTATTTTGATCCAAGTTTTATTCTATCTTATTGTTACTGTTTATTAATATTAATTTGATCCAAGTTTTATTTCATCTTATTTTTAATTTAAGCATGTTTAATAATATTTCATTTACTAGTTTTATTCCATATTGTTGTATTTTAGTTTAAGCAGGTTTATTAATAATATTTTTATTAGCTTTATTCACTCCTATTAATCTTGCTTTTAATTTTAAGCCTATATATTAATATTGCGAGTTTTATTCCATCTTATTTTGGTTACTTTTTACTTTAAGCAGGTTTAATCTTTTATTTTACTTGTTTCATTCTATCTTATTGTTACATTTTAATTTAAGCAGGCTTATCAATGGGATTTTTACTAGTTTTATTCCATCTTATTGTCACTTTTGCATTTAAGCAGTTTAAGTATTTTATGTTTTTTTATTCCATCTTATTATTGGTGCTTTTTTCATTAAGCGTGTTTATTAATATTGTTAATACTTTCATTTAGTATTGTTATTGCTGTTGATATTAAGCAGGTTTTTAACATTTTTTATAGATTCATTGTTGCATTTTACTTTAATCATTTTTATTAATTTTAATAGTTTTATTTCATCCTATCATTGTTGCTTTTTACTTTAATCATGTTTAATATTTTTAATAGTTTTATTTCATCCTATCATTGTTGCTTTTTACTTTAATCATGTTTAATATTTTTAATAGTTTTATTTCATCCTATCATTGTTGCTTTTTACTTTAATCATGTTTAATATTTTTAATAGTTTTTTCCTTATTGTTGCTTTTTACTTTAATCATGTTTAATATTTTTAATAGTTTTTTCTTATTGTTGCTTTTTAATTTAATCATGTTTAAGATTTTTAATAGTTTTTTCTTATTGTTGCTTTTTAATTTAATCATGTTTAAAATTTTTAATAGTTTTTTCTTATTGTTGCTTTTTATTTTAATCATGTTTAATATTTTTAATAGTTTTTTTTTGTTGTTGCTTTTTACTTTAATCATGTTTAATATTTTTAATAGTTTTTTTCTTGTTGCTTTTTACTTTAATCATGTTTAATATTTTTAATAGTTTTATTTCATCCTATCATTGTTGCTTTTTACTTTAATCATGTTTAATATTTTTAATAGTTTTTTTCTTATTGTTGCTTTTTACTTTAATCATGTTTAATATTTTTAATAGTTTTTTTCTTATTGTTGCTTTTTACTTTAATCAAGTTTAATATTTTTAATAGTTTTTCTTATTGTCGCTTTTTACTTTAATCATGTTTAATATTTTTAATAGTTTTTTCTTATTGTTGCTTTTTACTTTAATCATGTTTAATATTTTTAATAGTTTTTTTTCTTATTGTTGCTTTTTACTTTAATCATGTTTAATATTTTTAATATTTTTTCTTATTGTTGCTTTTTACTTTAATCATGTATTTTAATATTATTTTATTCTAAGTTTATTCTATATTGTTACTGTTGCTTTTTAATTAAAGCATATTTATTACTATTTTTTACTAGTTGTATTCCATCTTATTGTTGCTTTTTAGAATAGGTTTTATAATTATTTTTAATAATTATATTCATTATTGTTGCATTTTATAACAATCATATTTATTAATAGTATGTTTTAGTTATTTTATTATCATATTGTTGACTTTTGGATTAAGCAGGTATATTAATTTTATTTTTTATTAGTTTTATTCCATCTTATTGTTTATTGTTAGTATTAATATTTTACTAGTTTTATACCATCTTATTGTTTTTTACTTTAAGCATATTTTTATCTTTAACTTTAAGCATATTATCATTTTACTTATTTTATTCAATCTTATTGTTGCTTTGAAGTTTAAGCAGGTTTATTAAAATTATTTTTTCCTAGTTTTATTTCATCTTATTTTTGCTTTTTAAGTGTGTTTGTTACTATTTTTTACTTTGAAAATGTTTGTTTTAAGTTTTCTTTCATTTTATTATTGTGCTTTTTAGTTTGCTAATATATTTTGCTAGATGGCACCCAAGTGACCCTTCTATACTGTGCAGTCAATGAAAACAAAAAATGCATATGCACAAATTTAAACATATAAAATGGCAACTATTTAACCAGTGCACTCTGCACACACACACACACACATGTACATGTATATATATATATATATATATATATATATATATATATATATATATATATATTAGTGTACTAGCAGTATAGCCTGGTGTTGCTTGAGTGTAATGAAAGCTTTAAAACTAATCCATGGTCCTGGAGCTCAGACTCTTTGGATGTTAGCATGAAAGACTAAAAAGCAATAGTTGTTTCCAGTGAAAGCGAGACCCTAGACTGAAAGAAAAATGAATGGATGTAAGTCAAATTTTGATTTCATGGTATCGATATCAAATAAGTTTTTCATCGTAAACTGAATTTTGAAGGCCAAATAAGTCCTCTGAGTAAATGGTATTATGGCTGAGACTAAGAACTACAATTATACCTACTTAGAGCCAAACCTGAAGCAAAAACTAAAATAAAAGAGTTGAAAAAAATACAGACATACAGGCAGATAAACAAACACACACACAAACATCTTGCCTTTTATTTATATATATATATATTATCGATTTTCTGCACTATTGTAAAAACTGCAACCTTGAAACTTCTGAATATTGTTTCTTATGTCTTTGTCTATGAGTGTATCAAATTTGATTAAAATCGGACCATTCCTTCTATAAACCGATTTTTTCAATTATCGATTTATTGGGGGTACCTCGACACAAAACCTAGCTAAGAACACTCGCAGACACTTATAGTACAACTGTGTAAATTTTCAATAAAATTGGTTCAGCCATTTGGGAGTCTATTGGTAAAGAACACACACACACACACACACACACACACACACACACAGACAAAGGTCCATTTATAAATAAGTTTAGATTAGATTTAGATTGTATGTTCTGTGGTCAGTTTGTAGAATTTCCTCAGATGAGATCAAATCGAGACCTCCGAAGAAATTAAGAAGTTTCGGAGTCTATAGGTAACGGTAATGGACACACACACAAAGTTCCATTTATAAATAAGTTTAGATTAGATTTAGATAGATTAGATTAGATTTGAACAGTAATCTCTCTTATACATGTTTTGTTAAAGGTGATTGACAAGGTACTGCAATTAAGCTTTTTAATTTTTGTTGTGTTTGTAAAAGTATTTTCTTTTCTGGGCACAAACTGTATATATTTATCACAGTTGCTGAGTATAAGAATGTTTCCTTGGTATAGTTTGCAAAGCTTTTTTTGTAATTATTTGTAAGTTGGTCTTTGTTAAAACTTTGGGGGATGGATTACTGTGCTTCCTTATGTTCTGGTTTGGTCAAGGTGTGCTTTTTTTCTTTTATCTTTTCATGTTTTAGGACTTTATTATTTAAATGTTGTTGGACTTTTTTGGATACATATATACTGGTGAGACCCCCATGAGCCAACTCATTTTATAGTTCACCAATAGAAGGCTTAACCAATCAGGAAGCTCAAAATATTCAATGCGACGTGTATAAAAGGCGGCCATATTTTTCCGAGTATTGGACATCAAATCCGATTCTGGAGAGTGTTTGATTTGAGAGTGATGGTCTTTGACGTTGTTTCATTGAAGAGATTATGTGTGGCGAGGATACTCTTTATCCATAACCTATGACAGACATGGTCAACAGATGCCAAGAGGATACTCTATATCCAGGAACGTTGTCAACATTACCTTCAATCTCTTACTTTGTGACCATCATGAACTGATGTTGCTATATAATATACATTCGGGAGATCGATTCTCTATTATAATCAATACATAAACTGATCCCTGACTTTGTGACCATCATGGACTGTTATTACTATATAACATAAGCTACAGAAAACCAATATGATTTATGAGTTCAAATGACTCTTAAGGAACTAGGTTCCTGATCAAACTAAATTCATAAATAATTATGACTCACATTACATCTCCCTGACCATAGCTCAATTAGGACTCATTTAAACACATACCACAACCTACCAAACTCTATCCAAAACATACTAGTAGAAAATGCAAGTAGAATAACCTCATCCACATGGGAAAAAAAAAAACATTAAAATTAATGAATACTCCAATAATAAAAAAGAAAAAAACCATGACTCAATAACATTAACTACAAACATGGCCACATATATAAATTTACCATTCGCCTGTGCATTGAATACTGCTGACATATCTGGTCAGGTGCTCCTGCTATCCACCTAGGGGTCACTGACAAAATTCAACAAAGAATCTGTAATGTGATAGATCCTGACTTGGTAGCTAGGATACAGTCCCTTTCTCATGGGCGCACTGTGGCTTCTCTGTGTCTCTTCTACAAATACTTTCACAGCTTCTGCTCCAATGAACTTAGATCACTAGTGCCTCCTATATATAAATTTACTCAAGCCACAAGATTAGCAACTAGATCCCAACCTTTTACTGTAAAACCAATAAAATGTAAACACAAATTCTTCTCCAGCAGTTTCTTTTCTCACGCTTTCCACCTGTGGAATTCCCTTTCATTTACCTGCTTCCTCGACGGCTACAATCTCCAAGAATTTAAGTGTAAAGTCAATAGTCATCTCCTATCTCACTAACCTGCATTCTCTCTCTCATGCTCCTTTCTCCCTCCACTCCACTTTCATCAGTATTCTCATCCTTCTCTTACCCACTTTCTGACACCCCCTATAACCTGTCACTCTTTCTCATAATTTTCCTCCTATGTAATCCCCTGCAAAACAGTGGCAGTAATATGCCTTGCTTGGGGTGATATGATTATATAAAAAAAAAATTCAAATATGTACATAAAAAATCCACACATTCAGTTGAAAATACAAAATAAAACTTGGCCTTGATAATGGCTACAAGAATAACCAAAAGTGCTTAGATATGCAGAACTTTTGGACGGTTTTTGCACACTTTGTGTCAAGAAAAGAAAACACTTGTATGAATACAAGAAAAATTAAACAAAATGCTTAATCGCTATACTTTGTTAGTTGTCTTTAATGAAACACACACACACAAATGTGTGTGTATTTGGAATAGCAATCCCTCAGTAATACATGCTTCATTGAAAATGAGTGCTATTTACATTAAAGTTTTTAGAGTATTTTTCATACATGCAAGACGGTGTAAAGAAAAACTGTCTCCAAGATTATTCCTTCCAAGTGATTTTGGATGATCTATTGGCTGTTTTCAAAGATTTTGATTGTGCTATTGTATGTGGTACACACTTTGTGAAAATATAGTCAGTCAATTTAGTGCCATACCTGAAACACACTTTGGGCAATCATGTCTCGAAAGAGACATGACTGAATGGGCAGAAGATTATCCCACAGTAGGTTGCCATTGCTTTTTGCGATAGACTGGTTGCCAGCCAAGGCTATAGAACCCAATCTGTCTTGTTATTTAATCCATAACCGGAGGGAAGAGATGGATTAATACCTTTCCAAAGGGTATTTGCATGTAAGGGAGTTCCACAGGTGGGAAGGGCGAGAAAAGAAACAGTCTGGTTTCTCTAGTAAATTCTTGTGGATGGGGCACCAGTGACCTAAGTTCATCTGAGCAGAAGCCATGAAAATATTTATAGAAGAGACAGAGAGAATCCACATCCTGCCGATGAGAAAGTTGCTGGAGTTGAGTTGCCAGGTTGGGACCTATCATGTTACAGATTCTTTTTTGGAGCCTGTCAAGAACACCGAGACGAACAGCAGAAATGCCTGACCAGATATGACAACAGTATTCCATGCACGGTCGGATGATATAATGAACCCAAATGGAATTCAAACTCATATCTTCAATTTCTTATTCCAAGATGCTATCCATAATACCACTCACATATCCTGATTTTGAGAGAAATGAAACATGTCTATATATATACATATATATATGAATGTGTGTGGTGGTGCAGTGGATATTGACTTGGAACGACAAATCGGGGTGCCTAGTTTGAATTCCAGTTGAATTACCAAGCTGTTGTCTGTCAACCATTACAGGCAACCTCTTCTGCCTCCCATAAGCATGGACCAGATGATTCTCCCGGAGAGTAATACACTATGCCTCCTGGGACTTACTCTGTCCTCAGACCTCAAATGGAAGCACTATATTGAATCCATAGCAAAATCTACTTTTAAGAAGATTGGGTCACTATGTCGATCCAGGATGTTTTTTCCACCTGAATCCATCCTGCATATATACAAGTCAACCATCTGTCCGTGCATGGAGTACTGCTGCCATTTATGGTCAGGTGCCCCTGCCGTTCTCCTCAGTGTTCTTGACAAGCTCCAAAGGAGAGTCTGTAATGTGATAGGTACTGATCTGGCGACTCGACTGCAGCCACTTTCCCATCGTCGAAATGTGGCCTCCCTCTGTCTCTTCTATAAATACTTTCATGGCTTCTGCTCGGATGAGCTTAAGTCACTGATGCCTCCTCAACAGGTGTTTACCCGTGCAACCAGACTGGCAACTGGGTCCCACCCATTCACAGTCAGGTTAGCCAAATGCAGACGACAATTCTACTCCTGCAGCTTCCTCTCTCGCACTTCCCGCCTGTGGAACTCACTCCCATATTCTTGCTTTCCTGATGGCTACGACCTCCAGAAATTTAAAAGCAAAGTTAATACTCACCTACTAACCACTGGACTCTAGCTCTCTCCCCTCCCCTGTATAATCTTCACTTTCTCTCCGCCCATGTATCTGTCATTGCACCTGCTTTCTCAGCTTTCTATTGTTCCTTTCTAACTAGCTTGTACTCCTCACTCTTTTCTAATTAATCTTTCTACATTTATGTAACCCCCTGCACATCAGTGGCATTTCTGCCTTGCTCGGGGTGAAATGATTAAAAAAATAAAAATAAAAAATAAACATTCACACTTACCAGAGTCAAACCATCCAAGATGTTTTGCTTGTTGGGCTGCTGTTTTGTAATGAACACGTGCATAAACCCACGCTAGACAGTTCATCATTCCATCAGCTGCATCCTTTCCTCTTGCAAGTTTGGTCCAAGAAAAGTACATTCTTTGACCTTTGTTATTTTATGCTAATTGGCACAAGGTGGGGACTCTGATTGAGAATGAGGACAATGGTGATGATTGGTGCGTCGGCAATGTTTTGGTCAATAAAGGTGTCTGAGACATTATCTAGCAGTGCTGTTGGGACCGTGGTGTCGTGCACTGGTATAGAGGTTTGTATTAAGTTACGACTGTTTATTTTTGTCTGGAAGCTGGACACTAGCTTCGAACCTACCAATAGAACGAGCAGTGTAATTACCAGTATCTACCGAAACATGAGAGAAATACACTGATTAACTACAACTTCTCTTGGCCTTTCGCTTTCACTTCCTGTAGCTGGTTTGTCTATCTCTTTACTCTCCTCCTGCCTAAAATTTTACTCTCTTATGTAGCCCCCTGCACATCAGTGGCGGTACCGCCTTGCTTGGGGTGAAATATCTAAAAAAAAATTATCCTTTTTTTATTATAGTTTCATTTCAAGCAAGGTGATCATGCCACTAGATCATGTGGGAGAGATTACAGAGAGTGAAAGAGAAGATTTTAGTGAGAAGGAGGAGTGAATAAAAAAAAAAATAAAAGAACAGGGTTCAATGGGGACAAAATTTTAACTTTTTGAAAATAGGTGACAGAGAAACAAGAAATTTGAAAGTTTCACAGACAAGAAGTGAAAGAAACAAAACTATTAGAATAGACCTTATGGATATATTTAGCTACACTATTTACATTATTCAGGCTATTGTCCTCATCTTTGTTGCCATTTGTACGACGTTTCGGCCATTGTTTGCTCCAGCTTTCTTCAGGTGCTAGGAATTTCGGAATTAACCCTTCATTACAATCACTGGGGTATATAATCCTCATTCTTTGCATACAGCCTCTTTTGGTAATGATGGGTTATCTCCCTCTAAACCTCTAAGTTACTTGTTCACCACTGCTGTAGCCTGATATCGAACTCACAACTTATTGGGTCAAGTTACAGGAACTAACCAATGTCTATAGCCCAGAAGACCGGAGTGTACAACAACCAAAATATCATATAAATGGTAACAAAGATGAGGACAATAGTCTAAATAATGTAAATAGTGTATGCTGGACAATATCATCAAAGATGAAGGAAAAACTTGAAGCAACTGAAATGTGGTTCTACAGAAGGATGTTGTGAATATCATGGATCGAGCATGTGAGCAATGATGAGATTTTGGAAATGATGGAAACGAAAAGGAAATTAACACTGAGCATCAGGAAGAGACAGCTGAAGTTGCTGGGACATGAAATGAGGAAGGAGGGCTTGGAGAATCTGATACTAACAGGCCAGATAGAGGGAAAAAGAGACAGGGGAAAGCAATGGGTAACATATTTGAAGTACCTAATCAGGTGGATGATGGAACGAGGGTTGCATGGTGTAACAGAAGGCGTGCTAAGAGCCACCAGGGATAGGGAGACGTGGAGAGCCATGATCGCCTACATCTTGAAGGGACAGGACACATAGAAGAAGTATCTCATCTCAGAATTATAGACAGATATCTAGCTAGTTCAACCATAAAACAATGCTACCTTGTTGCCAATATAGTGAGTCAGTTAAATGCCATACGTGATACACGCTTGGACAATTATGTCTTGAAAGAGACATGACTGACTGGCCAGAAGATTATCCCGCAGTAGGTTGCCATTACTTTCTGCAGTAGACTGGTTACCAGCCAAGGCCATAGAACCCAATCTGTCTTGGGCGATTATGTCTTGAAAGAGACATGACTGACTGGGCAGAAGATTATCCTGCAGTAGGTTGCCATTACTTTCTGCAGTAGACTGGTTACCAGCCAAGGCTATAGAACCCAATCTGTCCTGTTATTTAACTCATAACTGGAGGGAAGAGACGGATTAATGCCTTTCCCAAGGGTATTTGCGCATATGTGAATGCAATGAATTCAACTGGAATTCGAACTCGGCTCCCCGAATTGTTGTTCCGAGCCGATATCCACTGCACTACAACACACATCCCAGTATAGTATTATGCTTAATTTCATGCAGTCAGGGTACTAAAGAGGAAAACTCACCAGAAGAGGTGACATGAAGTCAAAATGCCAGTTCAGGGCCAATAAATGGGTTGATAGTTGATAAAAAAAAACAATCATCAATCCAATTTAAATAACAGTTAAAAAAATACTGATGTGAATGATAAGTTGGTATGAGTTATGCTCTTTGATATTGTTAGCTCAAGATAGATGGTGCTGTTCCTTAAGTTGGATGGCAGTTTTAGTGCTGAGCTATTGACCAATCATGGATGACCTGTGCTAAAAACAATAGGTTAATTGATTGATTGATTTTTTTTATAGATTTGTGGGTTATTTAAAGCCAAAACACACTTTGGATTATAAGAAATATTTTATTTTTAATGATTTTTAATGATTTTTCAAGATACAAGTTCTATTTAACTCATACATGGGGGAGAAAAGATGGAGTTATATCTTTTCCAAAGGGTATATGAATTTAACAAACTTGAGTGGTATTTGAACTCTGCTATCTGATTTCTTTTCTCAGAGACATTATCCATTACACCACCTGCACATCCTAAAAATTATAAAGTTGAGCTTCTGAAGTTATTTTTTTTTTGTCTTTACCTGATCTTTGGCTTGCGATATAAGTAGGGATAAAGAGTTCTCTATTTTTCTTGAAGTTGAGTATAAGTTTTCTTGGAAACAACTTTTTTATTTCCAATATCATGCTATTTGTTTGAACAGTTGCAAAAATACTAACCCAAAATGTCATCCGACAGCAAGACCTCTGACTGGGAGGTTGGGAGGAGCATGGAACCACCTCTTAATTGTTGTTGTTTCCAGGTCCATGCTGACTAAGAGTGGTAGCACCTTTTGGGGTCCCAGCTGTGGGCAAATAGTTAACCCCCAAACTGGGGTCAAAACACTATGAAAGTAACAAAATAGACTTTTATAGAAAAAGATAAATTTTTGAAGGGAAAATATTACCAACAATACATTTTTGAAGGGCGGGGGGGGGGGAATTATTGCCATAATACATTTTTGAAGGGAAAAAAATTATTGCCATAATACATTTTTGAAAGGAAAAAAAGGTATTGCCATAATACATTTTTAAAGGGAAAAAAATTATTGCCATAATACATTTTTGAAGAGAAAAAATTATTGCCATAATCCATTTTTGAAGGGAAAAAATTATTGCCATAATACATTTTTGAAGGGGAAAAAAGTCATTGCCATAATACATTTTTAAAGGGAAAGAAATTATTGCCATAATACATTTTTAAAGGGAAAAAATTATTGCCATAATACATTTTTAAAGGGGAAAAAATTGCCATAATACATTTTTAAAAGGAAAAAAATTCTTGCCATAATACATTTTTAAAGGGAAATACAAAACTAGAAGACATCTTTAGTTTTCTAAAATAAAAAAACTGACCTTTTCACTATAACCAAACATAAAAAAATATCTTAAAACTCTACCTTTTTGGCATTAAATAACCCACAGAGGTTGAGTTGCGGTTAAACAAAATATAAACCCAAACCAAAAATGCGATAAAAAGCCATAACAACCAGAGAGCTTATTTCCTTATACCATTTCTGTACCATACTTATACCATATTTACCTGTCTTGCTGGCAGGTGGGGATCATCGTATCTCAGTTGCATCTCTGTCATCACGCAGTGTTTGGCTCTGTATCTCTGTCTGAGGACAAATATGCCTCTGAAAAAAATAACACTGAGAGGTGCCCAATCCCAGGGAACAGTGTCCTGAGGCTGAACCACCCAATTGCATCAGAGGGGTGGATCAGTGGTCGCCACCAAGGCCAGCACAAGCAACTGTTATAAGGACTGGGCAAATTTTGGTCTATGCCTGAGCGTACTCATTCAGGTTCCCCATAATAAACTCGGCTTTGTGTCACATCATATCTCAGTGGGGAGACAAGGCAAATAACATAGCATTTTTGTACTATCTAAACTTATTTATAAATGGAAATTTGTGTGTGTGTGTGTGTGTGTGTGTGTGTGTGTGTGTGTATCTGTTACCTATAGACTTGGAAACGGCTGAACTGATTTTCTTGAAAATTTACACAGTTGTACTCCAAGTGTCTGTGAGTGTTCTTTGCTAGTTTTTGTGTCGAGGTACCCCCGATAAATATCAAAAATCGATAATCGAAAAAATCGGGTTATAGAAGGAGTGGTCCGATTTTAATCAAATTTGATATACTCATAGACAAAGACATAAGAAACGATATTCAGAAGTTTCAAGGTTGCAGTTCTTACAATAGTGCAGAAAATCGATGATATATATATAACAGGCAAGATGTTTGTGTGTGTGTCTGTTTATCTGTCTGTATATCCTTTATACAAATCCAGAATTTTTATCTGATTCTCACCAAAATTCACACAAATATTATTTAGGCTGAGTCTGAGCTCCAGGACCATGAATTAGTTTTAAAGCTTTCATTACACCCGAGCAATGCCGGGCTATACTGCTAGTCATACCATATTTATGAATGTATAATGTTTGGATGTGTTGTGAGAAGCAAAAGTCAGTCAGTTAAGTGCCATACGTGATACACGCTTTGGCGATCATGTCTCGGAAGAGACATGACTGACTGGGCAGAAGATTATCCCGCAGTAGGTTGCCATTGCTTTCTGCGGTAGACTGGTTGCCGACCAAGGCTATAGAACCCAATCTGTCCTATTATTTAACCCATAACTGGAGGGAAGAGGTGGATTAATACATTTCCCAAGGGTATTTGCGCATAAGTGAATGCAAGGAATTCGACTGGAATTCGTACTCGGCTTCCCGATTTCTCGCTCCGAGCCGATATCCACTGCACCACGACGCACATCCAGCGACGAAGCAAAAGTACACAAGTAAAATAACATATGATCCATCAAAATCATACATTTCTACTATGTCCTTTCAGGACGTAGGCAATCATGGCCCTCCGCATCTCCCTATCTCTTGTTACTCTTAATAGCCCTTCTCTTGTTATTCTACTCAATCCCTGCTCAACCATCTATCTGATCAAGTATGTCAGGTGTTGCTTTCCCTTGTCTCTCTTCCGCTTTATCCATCCTATGAGCATCAGGTTCTCCAAGCCCTCCTTCCTCATTACATTTTTCTAAAACTTCAGCTGTCTTTTCCTGATGTTAAGTATGAGTTTTCCTCTCATGCCCATTCTCTCCAAAACATTGTTGTTGCTCATATACTTCATCCATGGTATCCCCAGCATTCTTCTGTAGAACCACATTTTGGTTGCTTCAAGTCTTCCCTTCATCTTTGATGAGGGTTATGGCCTATCACGTTGAATACACCGGTTCTCGCTTGATCACCAAAGTTAAGCAATGTTGAGCCTTGTCAGTACTTAAATGGGTGACCGCTTGGGAATACCAGGTGCTGTAAGCGTATAATGATGGATGTGCGTTGTGGTGCAGTGGATATCGGCTCAGGAAGAGAAATCGGTGAGCTGAGTTCGAATTCCAGTTGAATACCCTGCATTCAGTTTAGCACTGGTACCCTTGGGAAAGGTATTAATCCATCCCTTCCCTCCAGTTATGGGTTCAATAACAAGGGTAGGACTTGGGGACCTTGCCCTTAAAAAAAAAAAACAAATCCTAATGAATAAAAACAACAATAAATTGTTGAAAGAAAAAGGTATTACCAGCAATAAATAAAGTTTAGTTGGCAATAAATGACCCGCCGAGGTTGATTTGCTATAAAAACAAAACAACTAACAAATCATCTTTGATGAAATTGTCCAGCATTTGCTTCTATGTTGAAGGACAGGCATCACATAACAATCTTCTATGTTTCCAGCAAAATTTTCCTGACTCTTAATACTCTACTCAGTTTCTGGAATGTAGCCTTTGGATCTCCATATCGCACTTTCTGTCCTCTATCAAAAATAAAATGAAACTGAAAAAAAATGGTCATATTGGTGGCATAACAATTATTAGCATGGAAAATGAATTCAGAAAGCAGGGTTCAATTTCTGATTGTCTCTTGTGTTCACTTATACTCTTTCAAAGATGAAGACTAGAGTGACCCTTTTTTTTTATATTTACTATTTAATCAATACAAAGGCCACTAAAGTTAGAAAGTTACTGAGTATGATTGTTGTAAGGGGATAAAGGAAGAAAGTAAAAATGTATGTTATGAAGATATATAGGATAGTTAAAGGTTGACCCTAGACTTGAAGAGGTTAAGATCATGGTGATTGTGGAAGCATTTTCTTGGGAGTCTGTTCCCTAAAGTAACAGTTCTGGAGAAGTTGGGAGTGGAAATTTCTTTTTTACAAATGGAATACAAATGGAATGAAGATGTTGACCCTGTGTATATTGCAGTGTAGGACCAATTTTTAAAGGTCTGAACTAGTGAAACAAAGGAATGGAGCTGTTCTGAATATTTGCCATGGAAATAGCCTCTTGTTGCTCTATTGCTATCAACATTTCAGCAGTGAAAACAGAGGTTGTAAAGTGAAATCACCTGCATGGCCCCATAAATGGCTTTGAACTGTCAAAGATAAACAGTGAGGACTCGGTAACTTCAGTTCATACATCATAGCAATAATCAATTTTGGGTTTGACCTGACTTTTGTAAATATACATCTTTTCCCTCTCCAACTGATACTCCACCCTGCCAAATTAACCAAAAAATGTCATGATGACTTCCTCACATGACATATGAACCTGCTTTGTAAAGAACAGGGAGTGAGAGTGAAATTTTTTCCAGCAGATAACTCTGACAGCCTGACTAACAGTCACGCTAATAATCTCTCATTGGTATATGTTTGTACTACTGTCTTTATTAAATATATTTGTTTATTCCTTCTTTGTGTCTTTATTTCTGGCCCCAACAAGACCATAACAAATACAATCATTTTAAACTTATTATAAAAACAAGAAAAAATTTACAAATCCTGGGATAGTTACACACCAACTGGGAGATTCTCACTAGCGAGACAGCTCTGGTAGTACCGCATGAGGCACTTGGGCATAGTAGCTATCAGAATCACATCATCAATTGAACTTTTGACATAGCAGTGTGTTCTTTACTTTTGACATCCCCTCAGGTGGTTGCTACACTATCTGTTGAAATGTTGACACATAGTACTTTTTTATATGTGCTTTTATAGATGACCACAATAACTCAATGGGGCTGCACACACAACTATAGGGGACCAAGTATAGTATAACAACACCCTAAAGATCAGCAGTACCCCTAATGTACTGCTCAGCTTGAGAATGTGTTGGTGCATTATCAATAATCGCAACTGTGTTTGCCATAATGATGTCATGTTCATCTCTAGCTCTATGTAGCGACACCAACAACCATTCTCTGTATGTATCTTTCTTCACCAACCCTCTCCTCCTGTTTCAGGCCACCAAACTAGTCTGACTCATCAAACTCAGAATATTGATGTTTTATCTTTTCGACAATGGAAGGGGTGGCACTACTCTAAAATCCCTGAGTGCATGAGCTAGGGAACATCTGCAAAATAACAATAAAAGAACTATTTGAACACACCAAGATAGACCATTTAATGGCATATTTAAAGAAAATAGAGCTATGTAATAAAATTTAATTAAAATAAAAATGTGTACAATCTAATGTGTACAACCACTCTAATGCATGCAATAACTTCAAAACAAATGTGATCCCAAAATACAAAAGCTGACCCTTAAATGACCATAATGGTTGATGGGTCGTTAAACTCAAATCAAACCAAACCAAACATCTTCAAAATAAGTTGAGATTGGTCTTGACTTGGAAAAGCAGTGTCTTGCTGGTTCCTTTTAGTTCCAAAAGTCTTGTAATATAAGTCCTCCTTTTCTTTTCTTTCTTTCTGGTCACTATTCATGGTATCTGGCTGGTAGTTAACCTCCTTGACAGCAATCAGTTTTGAATCTAAGTGTCCGTCAATGGTACTTATACACACATTGAAATTGAACTCTTTTATCAGATTTTGCTTCAGCGACTTTAGGGTGGCTATAGGATTTTCTGACAATTTTTTCAGTAAATACTCTTTGTTCTGCCTGAACTTTGCTGTACCAAAACCTACCTTAATGCTTTGCTGACCTAGGTTCAATATGAATAAACCCCCTTGTGGTCTTCTCATCTATCCCATTGTTCTTTGCCACTTCCTTCCAGTTACCACCATCCCTGGCAGCCATCTTCAATTGTACTTTGGCAGCAGGATCAATTTTTATGCATTTCCCTTTGGTTCTCTCTTACAGATATTTGGAGCAGTACTATCGGATACATCAGAATGTTCAGATGAAGAACTGATTGATGACATCTTACTGAGAGTTTTACAAGTCAATACATTGTTAATATTGTAATATAAATTCAAACTCAACAAAGTTATAAATAAAGTTAACTTTGTTGATTTTGAATTTATATTGCACAGTATTAACAATGTATTTACTTGTGGAACTGTCAGTAAGATGTCATTTCTCAGTTAATCATGTGACTGGGCAGAAGATTAATTTGACATGAAAAAGCTTTAGATACAAAGTATCCACTATAATGTACCCCTACCATAAAGAATGACAGCAAAATGTTTCAGAGGATTATCAGCTGTTTCCTCACAGGTTAGCCTCTTCCTAAGTGTGACAGAAAGAAATATATATATATATATATATATATATATATATATATATATATATGATTAAGCTCTCTAGACAGAAAAATTTAAAAAAAAACAGTTTCCACTTCTGTGATATATGCATTACTTTTCAGTAATGAACTGAGTTCTTTCAGTGACTGGCATGTGTATATACTGCTTATCTATAACACGCTAAAATTTCCCTTCTCTGATTCCATGTGTCTATGACTTAGGGGTTAGTGACTTCAACAGAGACCAAATCAGTCAAGTTTTGATCCTGGCTGGAAGCAAGTGGAAGTCTAGCCACACTGATGAGCTGTGATACAGCAAAACACGCTTATATGTGGATGACGAATATATATATATATATATACACAAACAATGCTCTTTATTATAATAGAGGATATATATATGTATATATTTATTTTTTCTTACTCGATGACATAACTATTGCAAAAAAATAAGGGAATGTTAAAGAGCAAACACATGGTAAGAGCTTTCATAATTGGTAGTAAAGTTTAATATCTGGTAGTAAAGCGAATGAACTGAGCCAACATTGCCTTGTCATTGTCTCTCTTCCTCTATGAGCATGACAGAAGAGATATATCATACTGAGGAGCTGTGATACAGCAAAACAGATCTGTCTGCAGATGACTATATATCTATGTTTTTCAGAGAAATGTTGTTTAATAGTACTCTGATCAGAAAGATGACATGTAAGTCTACGTAGTAAAACCAAAATATGTACTAGGTTTTTGATTCGTATCAGAGATGCAATCTCTGAATGGGCATATAAATTGGCGCACTACATTGTTTTTTTGTAGAGAATTTAGTTTAGTGCTTGTAGGGTTATTAGAGACTATGAGGTCAATTGTTTTAAACTTTTTATAATATATAATGAGTTTAGTTTGATTATTACTTTCCACTGGTTTAACATTTCTACATATGTTTTTGAGAGTTTTTTCATCTTGTTTATAATTATTATGTATTTGGTTGCAATAGTATAAGTTAATAGTGTTATGTTTATTTTGATGTAAACCATTATTATTAATATTATCATTATTGTTGGAGCTATTGTTAATTTTGTTGAGATACATTTTAATTTGTTGATCAATAACGGAGTTAGGAAATCCATTATTGACTAATGTTTGCTTAATGTTGTGTAATTCTTTATAAAATATAGATTTGGAAGAAGATATCATTTGTGTGCGTTGAAGTAAGTTTTTTATAACAGCTAACTTATATCTATTATAATTAAGAAGACACGAATTTATGTTAGTTGGTTTCCTATATAGAGAAGTAGTAAATTTATGTGTGCTAGAATCAATGAATACATCAAGGAATGGGAGTTTGTTATTAATATTAAGTTCTAATGTAAATTTGAGGATGGAGTGACTTTCAAATTTGTTTTTAAGATATTTAATTTGATTGATATTCTTAGCTAAAACAAAGATGTCATCTATGTATCTTACATATATAGAGGGTTTGTTGTTGTCATTAATTATTTGATTTTCTAGATTTGCCATATAATAATTAGAAAAGAGGGAACCTAAAGGAGATCCCATCGCAATACCATCTCTTTGTGTATAAGTATTGCCTAAGGGATTGTGAAAGGGTACTTGTGTGGTACATGCTAATAATAGTTTTTTAATATAGCGGGTTTAATATTGATTGATGGGAGAGTAGCATGATTGTATACATCACGGATAATGATGTCAATTGTTTCCTGGACGGGAACATTTGTGAATAAGTTTTGGACATCCAAAGATGCAATTATTTGATTCTTAGGTTTTACGGAATGGAGAATCTGTAAAAATTCATCCGTGGAATTAATACTATATTTACCAGGAAGATAGGGAGTAATTAGTTTGCTAAGTGTTCTGGAAAGGTTATATATTGGTGTGGGTATTTGAGAAATGATAGGTCGGAGGGGATGATCTTTTTTATGGACTTTTACATTTCCATAAAGGTAGCCGGGCTGATAATCACCTATAATCTTTTGAAGTTTATAGGATCCTATTTTCAGCATTGTTTGCAGTAATAAGTTTATTAATATGTTTTTTAAGTTGGGTTGTGGTATGACTAGTTCATTTTTTAAATTTATTGTGATCATCCAGAATGTCCTGTAATTTGGAGTGATATTCCTGTCTGTTTAAAATAACAAATGTATTGGTTTTATCGGCATGTTAGGTAACAATATTTTTGTTATTTTTGAGATGTGTGGCTGCTTTTATGAGAGGCGTATTTATAATATCATTAGGATTTTTATGATAGTGGTATTTGATCTTAATAAAACACCCCATGGAATTAACACAGGGTTAAGGAATTTTGTAACAATATTTTGGGCGGAATGGAGGTAATTAATTTTATTAATTAATGATTAACTGTAACTGGAAAATCTTTTAATTACTATTATAGATCGGAAGAAAATGTACTAAAAGACATTTTTTTCTTTATTCTCCGAATAGGAGCAAAGGAAGAGAAAACAAAAAGTATAACAAATGGTATTCCTCTGTTGTTATTTGAAACCAGAGAAAGAAGAAGAAAGAAAAGACTTAGATTTGTTTTAATGTCAGGAAGTGCCATTTCGGCCCACCCATGAAAGCTAACAATTGTCATTCTAAACCTGACAAACAGAGAGAGAGAGAGAGAGAGAGAGAGAGAGAGAGAGGAAAGAAAAGAGAGATAAATTCAATTGTTGTTTTTCGCTGAGCATTGGAGGTCTGAAACATAAAAATAGCCACATAGCACTAAACAGGTATTTTATTATTGTATCCAAAAAGGCATTGTCTTGAACGTGAATTGTGAAAAGAATTAAGATAACAAATATCTAATTCCAAGTTGAAAACTGGGTTAGTAATTTAAAGAAGACATTTGGCTTGACATCGGGCAGGGAGGAAGAGTAGAGCAGATAGCGAAAATATTTTCCGTCACCTAAAATGTCGATGACTCAGAAATGGATATTAAAAATGCAGATGCAGAAAATTCTTATCTAAATGACAATGTTAATAGACTCTTGTCAGCTTATTTTGGGTGAAACAAGTTCAAAAAGGTTAATAGGGATTGATTAAAAAAAATCCCCAAAATTTTTTTGTGAGAAAGAAAATTCGCTGTTAAGTCCAACCCAGAAAAGAGGTATGGGAAGATGACATCATAAGACTGAGAGAAATCCCATTGGTCCTGTGAACCAGTGCCGAAAGGGGAAGACAATCAACAGTTGACATTATGGCAAGAAGACTAATCCAATTGGGTAAACCAATGGTAACAATGAGTAGCTGCTAACCTCAGCATTCTATTGGTTGCTGAGATGAGGGGTTAGACACCCAGTGTCCATCAGCCACACACCATGGCATGGGCATAAATACAGGGTCCTGAGGGACCAAAATCAGTTGGAGTTGAGTTGCAGCTCGAGTGGCAGAGAGTTCGAGTTGGATTCCAGTCGCCAGTTGAATTCCAGTCAGCTCTCGGCCCAGAGATGTAACGATGAAGATAAGCGCCATGTTGTTGAGCGCCAACCGCAGGGCCTGCCGACCAACCAGAGTTAAAAACAGACGAGAAGTGATTTTGCAGACAAAGTTTTGAGATCGCCCACTGAATGCAGTTTTCAGTTGGAGTTGAGTTGCAGCTCAAGTGGCAGAGAGTTCGAGTTCCCGGTCCAGATACATAATGACAAAGAGATAATTGCTACACAGTTGGGTGCTAACCATAGAAAATAATCGCCTGCCAAAGACAGTTCCAGTTGAAGAAGTAAAGAGACAGAGAGATAATTGCCATGCTGTTGGGTGCAGACCGTAGAGAAGCCTGTCGCCAATCAACCAACCAGAGTTAAGAGACACATGAAGAGACTTTGCAGACAAAGTTTGAAATTGCCAAATGAAGAGAGTTTTTGGTGAGAGTGATCCAACTCGGAACAAGAAATCTACCTCGATTCCGTTTCCGAAGACGAACCGCTCCAACCTACCCACAACCTAGCACTTCAGCAATTTCCGCAACATTCCGAAACACAAGAATCCAGTTAAGTAGACTTATAATGAACTTCGAACCCTGTTCGGAGCAGCGAGCTGTGGCCAGCCAGATTTCTTATTATTACTTAGGAGAATAATTCAATTTACTTAAGAAACTTCTGTTCCGCTACCAGTTTTATAGAAGCAGGGATTGGGAATTATTCAAGAGACTGTTGTATGAATACTTACTGCATATAAAGACATTATTTTACGACACTTCAGACGTTGGTCCACTTATTTTTCTTGGTGCTATATTTCTTTCTTTTATTACTCAATTGTGTGCACGCTTCCCGGTTTGGTTTAGTTTGGCAGAGAGACAGCTAGTGGAGAATTCACGTGACTACCTTGTAATTAATCAACACAACGTGGGACAAGGGAGATTACCGTGAACAGAGTCAATCTATAACCAGCTATCTGGATCGAAACCAACAGCGACCGTCCTGGCAGTGTCATAATTTTAATCAAATTGAATGATGAAATTTGGAAGATACTGATTTTGAAATTTTGTTCAAGAAATTTCATTCCATTTCTTTGTGTAAAAACAAAAAATCTATTTAGTAAGCATGCCATAAATCCCTACTGGTTTTTAAAACAAGCCTGATAAATGTTCAGTCAGTTAATTGTTATACATGATACGCACTTTGTTGATCATGTCTCTTTTGATCCATGACTGATTGGGCAGAGTATTATCCCGCAGTAGGTTGGCATTGCTTTCTGCTGTAGACTGGTTACCAACCAAGGCTATAGAACACAATCTGTCCTGCTATTCAATCCTTTTATCCAAGTCAGTCAATTAAATGCCATACATGATACACTCTTGGGCAATGATGTCTCTTTCAATCCATGTGGTCCTGGGTATGACACTAAACTGCATCCAGCAGCAAGGCCTCTGATTGGGAGGTTGTGAGGAGCATGGAACTACCTCTTAATTGCTTTTGTTTCCAGGTCCACCCTGACCTGGAGTGGTAGTACCTGTTAGGGTCCCAGCTATGGGCAAATATTTAACCCCCCAAACAGGGGTTAAAACACTATGAAAGTATAAAAATAGACTTTTATAGAAATATATACATAAAGATAGACCTTTATAGGAAAATATATATTCTTGAAGGAAAAAAATTATTGCCAGCTATTTTTGAATACAAAACTAGAAGACATCTTCAGTTTTATGAAATAGAAGGAAAAAATTTTTCATCAAAATCTGACCAAATCAAACTTCTCAATATAACTGAACATTAAAAACATTTCCTTAAAGGCCCACCTTTTTGGCATCAAATAACCCACAGAGGTTGATATGCTGTTAAACAAAACTCAAACTTAATCCATGACTGACTAGGCAGAAGATTTTTTCATAGTATATTGGCATTTTTTTTCTGGGGGAGACTAGTTGCCAATGAAGACCATAGAAACCAATCTGTCTTGCTCTCTAAGTATCAATCAGTTAAGTACCATACTGGTGGAAGAAGAGACGGATTAATACCTTTCCCAAGGGTATTTGCGTATAAGTGAATGCAAATTTGTTATGTTGTGTGTAACAGAAATAGTTGTGTAAATAATCACAAACAACGGAAATAAAGTAAATGAAATATATTACCAGAAAATAGTATGTACACCAGAGTTGTTAGTAGAGTACAGGAACAATGGTTTAGTAAAGACATAAGACGTAGAGTCTGTGTATAGCACACTTCTGGTTCGCTACCGGAAATACTCGACTGACTTGGTATCGAGCTGAACAGTCAATGCTCAATGCTCTACGTAATGCAACGCTCAACGCTCAATGCTCAATGCAACGCACAACTCCGAGGTCTTTCTGCTACCACTTTATATAGTGGTAGGTCCATTATAAGAACAAATGTGGAGAGCGCCCTAACAAAATTTGACTGGAATTCAAACTCAGCTTGTTTGATATTTCATTCCAAGTTGATATCCATTACACCACAGTCAATCAAGTGCTATATGCAATACATGCTTGGGCAATCATGTCTCGAAAGAGACATGACTGAATGAGCAGAAGATTATCCCGCAGTAGGTTGCCATTGCTTTCTGTGGTAGACTGGTTGCCAACCAAGGCTATAGAACCCAATCTGTCCTGTTATTCAACCCATAACTGGAGGGAAGAGATGGCTTAATACCTTTCTCAAGGGTATTTGTGCGTAAGTGAATGCAAGGAATTCAACTGGAATTTGAACTCGGCTCCAACAATTCGTCATTTTGAGTCGATATCCATTACACCACAACCAAGCCAGAAAAGGAAATTTTTTTTCAGTTATACTGAAGTGATGTCAAATTGAAAGCAAAGGGTCTATGGAAGAATTTTCATTCATTTTGTCAGTGAAATCTGACAGAAGTTTTCCTTAAGACAATAGATGAAAATGTGACAATCCAATATCAGAGAACCTTGTTTTACATTTTTGTTTTTTTTGTTTTTATCAATCTTTGATTTTATGGCATTTCTTTACCCACCCTTTATCCTTTCTTTTACTACTTTCTTTTATATGCCATGTCCCTTCAGGACGTAGGCGATCATAGCCCTCCACATTTTCCTGCCCCTTGCAGCTGTTAATAAGTTTTGTCTTTCTGTTATTTCTCCCAGACCCTGCTCAGCCATCCATTCACTCAAGCCCATAAAGTATGTCACACACTGTTTTCCCCTGTCCCTCTTTCCTTCTGTCTTGTGAGTATCGGATTTTCCAAGCCCTATTACATGTCCCAGGAACTTCAGCTGGCTCTTCCTGATGTTATGTATCAGCCAGTTAAATACCATACATGGTACATACTTGGGTGACCATGTCTCGACTGGGGCAAAAGATTTTCCTGCAGTAGGTTGCCATTTCTTTCTGCAGTAGACTGATTGCCAACCAAGGCAACAGAACCTAATCTGTCTTGCTATTTAACCCATAGCCGGAGGAAAAGCAATGGATTAATACATTTCCTAGGGATATTTGTGTGTAAGTGTCAAGTATAAGTTTCCTATTTGCTTCAATTCTTTCCAAAACCTTGTCACAGTTGTCATGTTTGATCCATGGTACCCTCAGCATCCTTTTGTAGAACCACATTTCTGTTACTTCAAGTGTCTCCTTTTTTTGCACTTTTATGTATAAAAAGAAACAGGAGAAAGCATGAAAAATCGAAAGGCAGGCACCAAAGTATGGACTTCTCCCCTAGGTGTAAAAACTTTGGTCTCAAACTTTTCCAGTTGAACTCAGAAATCCATAGAAAATGGGTTTTCTTGCTATAAAAAGTTTGAGACAAATGTGGTATTCAAAGAAGGGAATTTATTTACCAACTTTTTTGCTAAAAAAACTTTTTTTCAGTTATTTTCTATTGTATTTTTATTTTTAGATTTAATTCTTTTTTACAACATATTTCATTAGAACTTTTTTTTAACTTTGATGCATGCAACAAATGTAAAAAAAAGAAAAAAGATCGCGTGAAATTTCTGTCAAAATTTTAGTATTTTTATTAAGTATTTTCATGGAAATATTTTATCTATTAGCTTGTTGAAAATCTTCAAGAAAAATATTTCATTTTTAAAAATTAATTTTAAACCTGAGGTATCACATTTCTGGGGTAGGGGAAATAAAAGTTTTACTGTTGAATTCTACAGCTTTCTTTGCTGTCTCCATTTTTTTTCTATCAGACCCCAACAACGACAACATAACAGATAACAAGAGTATTTTTACTGCTTACCAGGCAAAAATTAGAAGAGAGGAGAATTTTTGAAAGGTGGCAGCAGCAAGCGATAATCAGCTTTAGTGCAAGTAGAAAATAACCGAGTCTAATGATACAAGATTGTCATAATCATCCAATTTTGTGCTTCATGTACCATCTTTTGTACAGTTGATTAGCCCACGTTTTGCGCCTTGAAATGTTAATACGAGAGAGAAGGATATATATGTATATAAAGAAAGAGTGGGCACAAAAAAAAGAAAAGAGAAAGTGAGTGTGATAGAAAAGAAATAAGAGGGGAAAAGAGAGTGAGAGATAAAGAGAAAGAGTGATTGAGAGCCCACAGTCATTTAGTGTTAGATGATTGGTGGTGACCTATTTTTTCTTTACTTTTTCTTTCTAGCATAAAACAAAAGTAAAACAATGAAAAAAAACATTAGAAAATCTCCATTTTTTATTTTATTTTTTGCTACACCTTGTGTTCATATAAAGGTTAAAGCAGTGGCTTTATTTACCAACCCACAAGGTGTGTGATCAAAAGTTCATGAACTGGTCAAAATTTTGGAGCCTAATTGATCTAAAAAAAATAGTGAATTTAGTTAAAGGTTATAATTTTATACTTTGTCTGCCACTTTTACAAAAATTCCTCTTATCAATAGTCACTCATTTTTAAAACAATGTCAGCTTTTCATTTGATTAAATCAAAAAAGATTTAATCAAAAGAGAAATTTTATTCTTTGATGTGGTAATGGTTTAGCAAGCTTATCTCTAGCAAAATTATAACTGACCAGTGAGTTTGATCCATATTTAGTGCTCTATGCTTTTGACCTTGTGCCACATCTAAACTACACTTAGAAAATCATCACTCCATGGATACATTGTTTTTTTTCAAAGTTTCTGAGTATAAAATAAAGGTGATGCTAAAAATAACCTGTTTCCTTGCAGGAAACACTGGATGTTCATTGACGGAACAGTTAGTGTTACGAAATATATCAAAATCTTTTTTGCTAAGTTTTCAAGAAATTTTTCTTTGTGTCTTTTCATGACATGGGCAACCATAGCTCTTCACAAACTCCTATTATATAAAACTCTTAGTAATGTTTGTCTATTTAACATCCCACCACTACCTGTTCTACCATTCATTCACATCTCTGTTCATTTTTTGTCTTCAATAAATCCTGTGAGTATCAAATTTTCTAATTCTGTATTACAAACTCAATAACAGCAACAGTTGTTGGAATTCCAGAAAAAAACAACAGAAGTTAATAGAAATAATATGGAAGAAAATCTTTTTTTTTTACTCAATGCAGTGGTAAATACCATATGTGAACTTATATCAATCTAGATGATGGAATTACCTTTTCTGTTAATTTTTGAAGATACAATCAAATTTCCAGAGAAGAAGAAAAGACAACAAGAAAAAAAAATACTTTTGCTAAGAAAGTTACTAGTAGTAGAACATGAAAAATATTGTAACTTTATACTACCCAAAAAATCTGGAGAAATTTGTTTTGAAGAAATAAATATCCTGACAAAGATTTTGTTCAGCACTCATTGGAAATGTATGAATCTGATGAAGATCTTTTTCACATATGCTGGAATTGTTAACAATGCATGTGAAATATTCAGATTAAACAAAATGAATCTGGGTTTGTTTAATTCAAGCATTAACAGCAGAAAAAATGCAGAAATGCAGCTGAAAATTTTAAGAAAACTTGAACGGAATAATAAACTTACAATTCAGGAAATATCAAACAAATATGAAAGGATCCTAAATCCGAGACAAAATGCTAAAAAAATTGAGGAAAAAGAATCTGCAGAAAGGAAAATTAATCGTTGTTTCAGATGTGGAAAGTTACATCTTGGAGACGACGGTCACTTTAAGAATTCCAAATGCTACAAGTACATTAAAGTAGGACATAAAAAGTCATGCTGTAAAATTAAACCAAGTAAAACATTTTCACAGAGCATTGTGACAGGAAAAATAAACACAGACAACCAAAGAAAATTTGTGAATGTGAAAATAATGTGGATGTGAAAAGGCAACTAGACACTGATAGATCCCAATAACCAATGAAGCTACATAGAAAGAAAAATTGCAAAGCCTGAATTAAGTTGTGTGTAGATTCTCAGGTGATAACTTGTTTTTTTTATTGGCAAAATAATTGTAATTTCTCATTCTGTAATAAGTGTGTAAAAGTTAAGGCTTTTGTGTTAAAAAACATACTACAAACTTATTTGGTACTGACTCGATGGAATTATTTGAGCTTTGGGATTTGCCTATGTTTATTGCAAAAAGACAAGTGATCAATTTAAAAAAAAAAAAGAAAACTGAGGGAAAATGTAAAAGAAGAATTGAAAAAATTTTTTCTGGATGATCTGTCAAATGAGTTGGGTTAGTGTTCCAAATTTGTAGTAGAGCAGCTAACACCCCTCTACCACTCTCAAGAATGGAATGGTCTGTGGACTGAGGTAGCTATAAAACTATAAGACTAATAGCAGTCAGCATTAGATTAAAATTGGGAATGTCATTGACAATTGCTATTGGACTGTGCCATGCCTACCAAAAAGTGCTTTTCAGTGGTCGTGACTGTGCTCTCTGCAACTCTAACGAATTAACCTGCTCTCTATTCAATTATTGTTCTGTTTCTGGTGTTTGTTTGGTGTTTGAAAAAATCAGACTTTCATGTGTTCAAGCAAAGCAATGGCTTGATAAGTGTTGTTTGGACTCTGCTCCGTCAGAAACAATGGTTAAGTGGAGGTATGCTGACTTTAAACTCAATTGGACAGACACAAATGATGCTGAATGCTCAGGTGACCCAAAATCAGCAGTTGTCCCGGAAAACACCAAAAAATCCGCAAACTCGTTTTGGCCAATCGTAAATTGACATTGCATGAAATGGCAGAGAAGTTGAACATATCAGAAGACAGTGTATTCACCATTTTGCATGAACATTTGTCGATGACATAGTGGATGCCATGTTTGCTCACAGTAGATTAAAAACAACAATGTATTGACGATTCATAGTGTTGTTTACAATTGTTTCAATGTGACAAGGTTTTGCATAAATATATGACAGTGAATGGAACATGTATCTAACACTTCACTCCAGAGTCAAATTAGCAGTCAGCTGAGTGGACAGCAACAGGTAAAAGCCGTCCAAAGCGACTAAAGACACAAACATCAGCATGCAAGGTTTTGGCTTCCATATTTCGAAATGCACAAGGTATTTTGTACATCGATTACCTTGAGAAAGGAAGAACTATCAACAGCAAATAATTTATATCATTATCACTGATGCCTCCTCAACAGGTGTTTACCCGTGCAACCAGACTGGCAACTGGGTCCCACCCATTCACAGTCAGGTTAGCCAAATGCAGACGACAATTCTACTCCTGCAGCTTCTTCTCTCGCACTTCCCGCCTGTGGAACTCACTCCCGTATTCTTGCTTTCCTGATGGCTACGATCTCCAGAAATTTAAAAGCAAAGTTAATACTCACCTACTAACCACTGGACTCTAGCTCTCTCCCCTCCCCTGTATAATCTTCACTTTCTCTCCGCCCATGTATCTGTCATTGCACCTGCTTTCTCAGCTTTCTATTGTTCCTTTCTAACTAGCTTGTACTCCTCACTCTTTTCTAATTAATCTTTCTACATTTATGTAACCCCCTGCACATCAGTGGCGTTTCTGCCTTGCTTGGGGTGAAATGATTAAAAAAAAAATTTGAAGAAAGAAATTGCCAAAAAACGGCCACAAATGAAGAAAAAAATCATCAAGGCAATACACCATATCACAAGTTGATCACAACAATGGCAAAACTACATGAATTGCACTTTGAATTGCTTCTGCATCCACTCTGTTTTCCAGATCTGGCCCCCAACAACTACTGGCTGTTTGCAGACCTGAAAAGAATGCTCCAGGGAAAGAGATTTGGCTCCAATGAAGAAGTGATATTGGAAACTGAGGTGTATTTTGAGGCCAAGACAAATTGTTCTACAAAAAAGGCATCAAATTGTTAGAGAAGCATTAGAATCAGTGTATCACCCTAGAAGGAAACTATGTTGATGAATAAAGTTGAATTTTGCCTAAAAGTTGTTTTATTAGATAGGCTTGAGATTTATTGAGGGATGTGTTATCTCAGCTTGCCAGTCCCCCTTCCTGCACTGATCATTGTTGTGTTACCTGCGCCTACAGACAAAACTAAGCTACGTAAATATCAGCTTGGAGGCTGAGAAAGATGTAGCACCAATGGTTTAGCATTCTCAACTCTGTTAAAAGCCCAAATTATGTATGCTGATTTTCTAAGCAGGTGAACTTTATTAAGATGTGTATTGTGGTGCAGTGGATATTGACTTGGAATGACAACTCGGGGAGTCGAGTTCAAATTCCAGTTAAATTCCTTGCATTCACTTACGAGCAAATACCCTTAGAAAAGGTATTAATCTGTCGCTTTCTTCCAGTTATGAGTCAAATAACAGGACAGATTGGGTTCTATAGCCTTGGCTGGCAACCAGTCTACTGCAGAAAGCAATGGCAACCTACTGCGGGATAATCTCTGCCCAGTCAGTCATGTCTCTTTCGAGACATGATCACCCAAGCATGTATCATGTATGGCACTTTACTGACTGAATATAATAGTTGGAATCATGATTAAAGCTTCTACCGGTCATAAAGTGGAGATCGGTTTTCTATTGTTATGAAGTAATAAACTGATCCCCCACTAATTACTATTTAATAATATAATACATCTTTTCCCGCTCTAGCTATGAGTCAAATAACAGGACAGATTGCGTTCTATAGCCTTGGTTGGCAACCAGTCTACTGCAGAAAGCAATGGCAATTTACTGTGGGATAATCTTCTGCCTGGTCAGTCATATCTCTTTCGAGACATGATCAAGTGCCATATGTGATACATGCTTGCGCAATCATGTCTTGAAAGAGACATGACTGACTGGGCAGAAGAATTTCCCGCCTTAGGTTACCATTATTTTCTGCAGTAGACTGGTTGCCAACCAAGGCTATAGAACCCAATCTGTCCTGCTGTTTAACTCATAGCTGGAGGGAGAAGAGACGGATTAATACCTTTCCCAAGGATATTTGTGCATAAGTGAATGCTATGAGTTCAACTGGAATTTGAACTTGGCTCTCTGATTTCTTGTTGGTAACTAATCAAAAATGAAAACAACACTGAATTCAAACCATTTGGCCATGGAACTGGCAAATCCAGTCTTTAAAAATCTGTTTGCTATAAAAGCCCCAGCAAAAAATGAAATAAATAATAAAGAGCTTAAAAAAGTCCAAAGAAATTTCTTTGAAAATTACAAAAACACTCATTCAAATGAACCATAGCATCAAGCAAAAAATAGTAAAAAAATACATAACTTTAGCAAGTTTAAAAAAATAAAAAAATAAATCTTTACAACCCCTCTCACCATTACAAGCCATTTGGTAAAATAAACTTATTTTGCCATTAAATTCCATTCGTCTCCCTGGTTCATGCCCGCTTGCTCGGCCGCCATTGCCCACCGGAATCACTTCTTCTGGCTTTATCGTAGCCACGTGTCGGACCAAAACAGGCGCCTTTTCACCTCAGCTTGTAATAATTGTAAAAAGATACTTAATGAAGCTAAGATGCTGTTTGCTGCCAGGATGAAGCAGCACATAGCATCCCCCAAGTTCGGTACCAAAGACTACTGGCGCCTCTGCAAATGCGTGCTTAGCAAGAGTAAGTCCTCAATACCCCCACTAATAAACAAGTTTGAGGTCCTCACCTCCTCAGCGGACAAGGCTGAATGCTTTGCCCATAGATTCTCGACCAATTCGACTCTGGATTCGTCTGGAATCCATACACCCGATTTCCCATCTAGAACTGAGGCCCAATTGAATGACGTCCACATCACGCCCTCGCTGATTTCTAGCATAATCTCAAAACTGGACCCTCACAAAGCGAGTGGTGGGGATGGAACCCCAGTCATAGTTTTGAAGAATTGTGCCCCTGAACTCTCCTCTATCCTTTCTAAGCTCTACAACCACTGCCTATCTTCCTCCTGCTTTCCTGCCTGTTGGAAGTCTTCTGTGGTTCCAATATTCAAGAACACTGGTGAACCATCGGACCCCGCAAATTACCGCCCCATCAGCCTTCTTTCAATCTTCGGCAAAGTGTTCGAAGCCATTATCAATGCCGAGGTCGTTTAGCATCTCACAGCCCACGGGCTTCTCTTGGACAAACAGTATGGCTTCTGCTTCACCAGGTCCACTGCTGACATGCTATCGACCATCACCGAGTATATATACCAGGCTCTCGACAAGAATGGTGAAGCCCGAACCGTCGCCTTGGATATCTCTAAAGCATTCGACAGAGTATGGCATGCCGGCCTTCTGTGGAAACTGCGAAGCTATGGCATAACTGGACTTTTGTTGGACTTAATCCGGTCATTCCTCTGTAACTGCACACTGAAGGTGGTATTAAACGGACATGCCTCCCAGAACTACCCTACAAATGCGGGTGTACCCCAAGGCTCTATCCTAGGTCCTATGCTCTTTCTAATCTATATCAATGATCTCTCCAATACCATAAGATCACAAGTAGGCATGTACGCCGATGATACCACAGTTTACTCTCGCCTCGATCAAAAATCTGGTGTAGGTGACAAAGTGACCCTCGCTGCCGAGCTTGAGAAGGACCTCCAATCCGTGGTGGATTGGGGTAAGAAATGGCTCATAAAATTCAATTCTTCCAAAATGAAGCTGCTGTCAATTAACCACCACAGACAACCACACCTCCCTCCCATTAGCATGGAACAGGCTTGCCTCCCAGAGAGTAAATCACTATGCCTGCTTGGCCTTACACTCTCAGCGGACCTCAAGTGGAATGACTACGTTGAATCCATTGCTAAATCTGCAGCTATGAAAGTCGGCTCTCTGTGCAGGGCCCGGAAATTCTTTCCGCCTGAATCTATCCTGCAATTATATAAATCCACCATCTGCCCATGTATTGAGTACTGCTGCCACATCTGGTCGGGTGCCCCTTCTATTCTCCTTGGGGTTCTTGACAAAATACAGCAAAGAATTTGTAATGTGATTGATACCGACTTGGCTGACCCCCTGCAGTATCTCTTTCACCGGTGTGACATGGCTTCCCTGTGCCTCTTCTATAAATACTTTCATGGCTTCTGCTCTGACGAACTTAAATCACTGGTGCCCCCTAGATGTGAATTTGCATGAGATACTAGATTGGCAACTAGGTCCCACCCTTTTACAGTGAAACCGATGTAATGTAACCGCAATTTCTACTCCAACAGCTTCTTTTCTCGCACTTCCCGCCTGTGGAATTCCCTACCACATGCTTGCTTCCCCGATGGCTACAACCTCCAGGAGTTTAAATGTAGGGTCAATAGACACCTCCTAACACACTCACACCCACTCTCTCCAACTCTCTCCCTATGTATATCCTAACTTGTCTATCACCCTCCTTCTGACATTTCCTATACCCAATCCCTCTATGTAACCCCCTGCGCTATAGTGGCAGTGGAATGCCTTGCTTTTTTTAAAAAAAAAAAAAAAGCAATGCCTAGTGTGGTGAGACTGCTGCATTTTGTTCTAGACTTAAATCTTTAGTATGTGATAGTTGTGACTCAATTTCATGCAATGGTTGAAATTAATATTACCATTACCACTTGGTAATGGTAATATTAACTGTTTCTTTGTAAAGAAACATTTGCCATTCACTGACCAAGCAGTCAGTAGTACTTTTGGCTGAATTTTATAAAACGTTTCTCTTAAAATAATTTTTCAGGAAAATAAGTTCAGTAAAGAGACAGCTGAAGTTCCTGGGACATGCAATGAGAAAAGAGGGCTTGGAGAACCAGATAGAGGGAAAAAGAGACTGGGGAAAGCAGTGGATAACATATTTGAAGGACCTAATCAATTGGATGATGCTATAAGGGTTGCATGGTATAACAGGAGAAAGCGTGATAAGAGCCACCAGGGATAAGTAGATGTGGAAAGTCATGATCGCCTATGTCCTGAAAGGATAGAGCATATAGAAGAAGATATATGCCAGCTGTTTATAAGAAATTATAATGTAGATATAAAGTGGGGGATCAAATCTATATTATAATCAATATATAAACTGTTCCCCTTTTTGTGGCCATGCTAGTTTCTATACATTTATATTCTAGATTTATGGGCTTGAGCTAGTGGATGGCATAGCGGGGTTTGGGTGGTGTAACAGAAGAAGGCACGCTAAGAGCCACCATGGATAGGAAGATGTGGAAAGCCATGATCGCCTACGTTTTTGAAAGGATAGGGCACACAGAAGAAGATATATGCCAACTGTTTATAAGAAATTATAATGTAGATATAAAGTGGGGGATCAAATCTATATTATAATCAATATATAAACTGATCCCCCTTTTTTGTGGCCATGCTAGTTTCTATACATTTATATTCTAGATTTATGGGCTTGAGCTAGTGGATGGCAGAGCGGGGTTTGGGTGGTGTAACAGGAGAAAGTGTGCTAAGAACCACCAGGGATAGGAAGATATGGAAAGCCATGATCGCTTATGTCCTCAAAGGACAGGGCACATAGAAGAAGAAGAAGTTGTTATCACTCTTTTCAATATTGATGTGGATTTTCTCCTTTAGCTTTTGACATAGTGTGGAATACTTGATTATGTCATTTTTTTTTTTTTTTCATGTTACGTGTGATATCCATTTTAGTTGTTGCTACTGTTGAAAGTTCTCAAGTGATGTGTCTTTTATTATCTGGTAGTCCTTTGTTTGGTATTTTGTTGTGCCATTCTTTAAGTTTCTAAGAAGTTTTCTTCACCCTCTTAAAGCCATTTTCAATCTTTCATCTTTAGTCTTAGAAGTGGTTGTAAGCAGTTGTTAGTTTAGATATAGCTATATAATAATATAATTGAGAAAAGGCAGGAAAATTACAAGAATTTGGTGTGTTTTTTTTTTGTTTTTTTTAGGCTAGCAGAACTTATGCCAAAAATGCTCAATAGATAACTCGTGCTACAATAAATTCAGAAAAGTTTAAGTTACTTATCTGATTAGCTTATTAACAGCTGCTTTTTCTCAAAAAACATGACTCATAAATTCCTTCTACCCAAAAAACTCTTATATGTGAAGATGAGATACTCCAGAGTTTTGAATAAAATTGGAGTTTGGAATAACCATAGGTGCTTAGAAATTTTCTTTTTGTCATCCAATACATTTTATGTTGGTGAATTGTGGGGTGGGGGGCCTTAATTGTGGAGGTGTTAAAAAAATCTGTGGAGTGGGTAAGAATAGTTTAGGATTTAGTTTTCAATGAAGCAATGATATATAAATACTAGCAGTATAGCCCAGCGTTGCTTGGGTGTAATGAAAGCTTTAAAACTAATCCATGGTCCTAGAGCTCAGACATTTTGGACATTGGCACAAAAGATTAAAAAGCAATAGTTGTTTCCAGTTAAAGCAAGACCGTAGACTAAAAGAAGAATGAATGGATGTAAGTCAAATTTTGATTTCCTGGTATTGATATCGAATAAGTTTTTTTCATTGTGAACTGAATTTTGAAGGCTAAATAAGTCCTCTGAGTAAATGGTATCATGGCTGAGACTAAGAACTACAATTATACCTACTTAGGAGCCAAACCCAAAGCAAAAAGTAAAATAAAAGTGTTGAAAAAAAATACAGACATAAAGGCAGATAAACAGACACACACACAAACATCTTGCCTTTTATATATATATATATATGTATTATCGATTTTCTGCACTATTGTAAGAACTGCAACCTTGAAATTTCTGAATATCATTTCTTATGTCTTTGCCTATGAGTGTATCAATTTTGATTAAAATCGAACCACTCCTTCTATAACCCAATTTTTTCGACTATTGATTTTCAATATTTATCGGGGGCTACCTCGACACAAAACCTAGCTAAGAACACTCGCAGATGCTTATAGTACAACTGTGCAAATTTTCAAGAAAATCGGTTCAGCTGTTTAGGAGTCTATAGGTAATGGATACACACACACACACACACACACACACACACACACACACACACACAAGGTTCCATTTACAAATAAGTTTAGATACAACAAATTATTTCAAGAAAGCTACAGCAATGTTATTTTTTATCAAAATATTTGCCGTCAATGAATATTTTACCTTATATATTTTTGATATCCATAATTTGTTGTTCTATTTTTTTGTGGCTCATTTCATGTTGCTGTTTATCACCAGGAATTCATTGCTAAAAGATATGAATAATGTTAAAGTTTTATACTCATGAAGCCCTCAAAATCTTTTCTTATTTGTTTGTTTAATGTCATATTAACTTCTTGTGGGTCATTTAATGCTGAAACTTAATTTTTGTCGGCGCTTGATTAACTTTTTTTTGGCGGACCTGAAAGAGACTACAACCACCTTTAAATTTGTTGTTTTTCATTATTTTTTTACTTTTTTCAGCGCAATCTTATCGATTATTACATAAAGTTTCTGATTATCAAAAAAACTTGGAAAAATTTCAGTATTTAAACAATTTAAGCGGGAGCCCCAAATTGATCCTCCATTTTGGAATGACTCGCATTGGGTTGCTTTGTTTTGGTTTTTTGGGATGAGTTATTGCTCTTGTTTTTGTCTTTTTCAAGTTTTCTTCCCTTCTTATGATGACATTTTCCTCGGAAACTCCAAGAATGGCTTTATTCACAAATTTTGCAAAGCATTCAGTTGTTGAATATGCGCAAACAAGAAAGTTAAATGCACAGGATCGATTTACTATAAGGTTGTATGAAAAAAATGAACCACCCCAAAATTATTTAAATGTTGAAATTTTTACAAATTTTTTTTTGTCAGTCGGAAAGTTTAGGGTTTAATCGATAAGATTGCACTGAAAAAAGTAAAAAATACATTGATAATCAACAAATTTACAGGTGGTGGTAGTCTCCTTCAGGTCTTTAATGGCGAGTGATTCCAAAATAAAGGATTGATTTACTATAACGTTGTATGAAAAACTGAGCCCCCCTAAAATTGTTTAAATATTGAAATTTTTTCAAATTTCTTTTGTCAGTTGGAAAGTTTAGGCTGTAATTGCATTGAAATAAGTAAAAAAATGAGAAACAATAAATTTAAAGGTGGTGGTAGTCTCCTTCAGGTCCGCCCTTTTTTTCTGGTATTTTTTTTTTTTTTACTATGAAATTTTATTTTTATACTTTCATTTTTATGGCCCCAGTTTAGAGGTCAACTATTTTCTCAGAGCTGGTACCCTAACAGATGATGCCACCCCTGGTCAAAATGGACCAGGGAACAACAGCAATTTTTAATTCAGAGTTGTCTTCCTAGACTATTTGCAAAAAGCGAATTGTGGGTGCAGCCTGTCCTGTGCTTTTGTTCACAGTAGGTTGGGGAAAATAGATTCATACATTTATAATAGGTATTTGTTTGAAAGTGAATTTTATGAACTTGATTAGAATTCAAACTTTGATCGCCAACTACTTAGTCTACTGATCACTGCACCATTTGAAAATCCATCAGCGATAAGGAGAAACAAGAACGATTTGAAAGGGTTAATTATGTTCAATAAGCAAAGTTGGATTCAAGATTTTCAGGAAATTGTTTAACGGCATATCAACTCCTTATGAGTCATTTAAATGAAAAATCTGTAGAGTGAGTAGTTTAGAATTTAGTTTTTTAAATGAAGTAATGATATATAAAGTGCCATACGTGATACACACTTTGGGCGATCATGTCTTGAAAGAGATATGACTGACTGGGCAGAAGATTATCCCTCAGTAGGTTGCCATTACTTTCTGTGGTAGACTGGTTGAGGACCAAGGCTTTAGACCCCAATCTGTTCTGTTATTTGACTCATAGATAGATGGTAAAGGGATGTACTATATTACTTAGTAGTAATTAGTGGGGGATCAGTTTATTGCTTCATAACAATAAAAACCGATCCCCCCACTTTATGACCAGTAGAAGCATTAATCATGATTCCAACTATTATATTAAGTCAGTCAGTTAAGTGCCATACGTGATACACGCTTTGGGCGTTCATGTCTAGAAAGAGACATGACTGACTGGGCAGAAGATTATTCTGCAGTTGGTTGCCATTGTTTTCTGCAGTACACTGGTTGCCAGCCAAGGCTATAGAACCCAATTTGTTATATTTAACCCATAACTAGAGGGAAGATACGAATTAATACCTTTCCCAAGGATATTTGTGTGTATATGAATGCAAGGAATTCAACTATATGTGCGTTGTGGTTCAGTGGAGATCAACTCGGAACGACAAATCAGAGAGCTGAGTTCGAATTCCAGTTGAATTTGTTGCATTCACTTATGCACAATTACCCTTGGGAAAGGTATTAATCCGTCTCTTCTTTTCAGTTTTGAGGTTTACGGCCATATCACGTTGAATACACCGGTTCTTACTCAATCACCGAAGTTAAGCAAAATTGAGCATGGTCAGTACTTAGATGGGTGACCACTTGGGAATACCAGGTGCTGTAAGTGTTTAGTAACAGATGTACATTGTGGAGCAGTGGATATCGGCTCAGAAAGAGAAATTGGTGAGCTGAGTTCAAATTCCAGTTGAATACCCTGCATTCACTTAAGCACTGGTATTGTTGGGAAAGGTATTAATCTGTCCCTTCACTCGAGTTATGGGTTAAATAACAAGGTAGGATTTGGGGACCCTGCCCTTAAAAACAAATCCCAATGAATCTTGATACTCGAAAAAGAAAAAAGTATTACTGGACACAAAACTTATATAAAAACAACAATAAATTGTTGAAAGAAAAAGGTATTACCAGCAATAAATAAATAAAAAAAAATTTAGTTGGCAATAAATGACCCGCCAGGGTTGATATGCCATAAAAACAAAACAGCCAACCAACAACCCTTCAGTTATGGGTTAAATAACAGGACAGATTGGGTTCTAAAGCCCTTGCTTGCAACCAGTCTACCGCAGAAAGCAATGTCAACCTACTGCAGGATAATCTTCTGCCCAGTCAGTCATGTCTCTTTTGAGACATGATCGCCCAAAGCATGTATCACATATGGCCCTTGACTGACTGACTGAATGATATACACATATACAACAAATTACTTAAAGAGAGTTAGAGAAATTTTATCCTGTATCAAAACATTTGCTGTCAATAAATCTAAGCCTTATGTTTCTAATATCTTTTGTTCTTTTTTGTGGATCATTTCACATTGATGTTTATCACTACCATTGTTAAAAGATATGAATAATGTTCAAGATAAAAGATAAAAGATATGAATAATGTTCAAGTTTTATACTCATCAAGCCCTCAAAATCTTTGTCTGATGACATATTAACTTCCTAGGAGTCATTTAATGCCAAAATTTAATTTTTATGGGAGCTTGAGTAATTTTTTTTTCTTTTTTACAAAAATCTATTGTTGGTAATTTATTTTTATTTAAGTTGACCCCAGTTTGGGAGTTCTCTATTTGCCAATAGCAAGAACCCTAACAGGGGTTACAACACTGGGTCAGAGTGGATCTGGGAGCAACAGCAATTCAGAGGTTGCTCCATCCCAATCAAAGGCCTTGCTAGTGGGTGTAGTTTATTGTCATACTCAGGACTTCTTCTTTTCTCTGACATATCTTTTAAATTATTTTCAAATTAAATATTATTTTGATTTGAAGGTATCTTAATATGTTGTAATGATTAGCAAGCTTGTGATGCTAGATCCCTTATGACTGCATAGTGAGTTAGATTCTCACAGGGTACTCTATAAAGGAAATCTTTTGCTAACTCCGAGCTAGACTTAGTAAATCACTATTTTGATTTGATTCAAAGTTTGGTTTGAATGATGTTTTAGAAGTTTACGAATTATAATTTGAATGAAGTTTTTGGATCTGTATCAAATTAGCTTTACAATTTGATATTATCTTAGAATAAAAACATAATAATTTCTTAGAATTTTCGTTAAACGTAAATAACTGATGGCAGTTGGAATAATAGTTGAAGGTGATTAAGTAAATGTGGTGTTGGAATTGTTTTCAAAAACTAAGTGATTATTGCAGGCCTAAGAGTACTTAGAAGGTTCATTTTTACCCAAATATAGATTTTGATTGATTCATTCTTTATGGCTTATCAACCCTTTGCAGATTTAGTGTTTGTCTATATTTCTGAGATGAGGTAGTATTAACAGTACTTATATTATTCGGACTATTGTCCTCATTTTTCTTGCCATTTGTATGACATTTCAGCCATTGTATGCTCCGGCCTTCTTCAGGTTATAGGAATTTTGAACTAAACCCTTTATTACAATCACTAGGGTATATGAACTTCATTCCTTGCCTAATGCCTCTTCTGGAAGTTTAACCCTGTAAGTTACTTGTTTGCCACAGGAACTGTGACTTAACCCAAAGAGTTGTGAGTTTAATACTAGGCTACAGCAGTTGTGAACAAGTAACTTACAGGGTTAGAGGGAGATAACTCATGACGTTGCATATTGTTTAAAGCCAGAAAATCATTTTTTAGATTGTCGAAAATTTGGAGAGATAATAATTACAAGTTTTACTAATTAACCAGTAGCAGGTGAAAAAAGGAAGATTTATACCTTTCCTAAAGTCATACAAGTGAATATAACAAATTGTTTCAACTTTGTTGGTTGTTGTTGGGACGTAAAGGGTTACTGATGTGTTGCGGTATCACACATTTGTATTGTCTTGGTATATTACTACAAGGTGATATATCGGTATCTTGCTATTGCAAGATAGTTATTCGCGTATCTTGCAAACAGTACCATATTGAGAGGTTCCTTCTGATAATACATTGTGTCCTCTTTTGGGAGTCCTGCCGAGGTATCTAATCAAGGACTATCACACTGTTAGCACTGAACTCTGCTACTCGGCTGTAACTAGTACAACTGCTGCTGTTACTCATAATCCAATTGATCCACTTAGACTTCTGGCTGGTGCTTAACATAGGTTATTATTGTGGTCACATGATCCCCAGTGGAATAATACATTCTTATAGTTTTATTTGTTATCTGGCGATCAGTGTTCAACCATATGTGTCAGTATCGACACTTCTTTCTACATGACACCTCCCCTTCCAAATTAACACTTCTTTCTATATGACACCTCCCCTTCCAAATTGACACTTCTTTCTGCATGACACCTCCCCCTCCAAATTGACACTTCTTTCTACATGACACCTCCCCTTCCAAATTGACACTTCTTTCTACATGACACCTCCCCTTCCAAATTGACACTTCTTTCTATATGACACCTCCCCTTCCAAATTGACACTTCTTTCTACATGACACCTCCCCTTCCAAATTAACACTTCTTTCTATATGACACCTCCCCTTCCAAATTGACACTTCTTTCTACATGACACCTCCCCTTCCAAATTGACACTTCTTTCTACATGACACCTCCCCTTCCAAATTGACACTTCTTTCTACATGACACAAACCCTAACAGAATTGGAACTTCACTTAACAATTAGCAATTTGGAGCCATTATCCATAACATCACTTGCACATCCAAGCTTACAGTACCTAATATTCTCAAGTAGTCACTTATCAAGGTACTGACCAGACTCAACATTGCTTAACTTCAGTGACTGTATGAGAACCAATGTTTCAATATGATGTAGCTGTAACCCTAAACATAGTAGACTGCTCGTACTTGTACCTTGCCTAACTCCCTAATACTGCCATATCAAAACATATTTATAAATGGAATTTTATCTCTGTGTGTCTGTGTGTATGTGTGTGTGTGTGTGTGTGTGTGTGTGTGTGTGTGTCCGTTACCTATAGACTCCAAAACAGCTGAACCGATTTTCTTGAAAATTTGCAGTTGTACTATAAGTGTCTGCGAGTGTTCTTAGCTAGGTTTTGTGTCGAGGTACTCCCCAATAAATATCAAAAACGATAATCTAAAAAATCTGGTTATAGAAGGAGTGGTCCGATTTCAATCAAATTTGATGCACTCATAGACAAAGACATAAGAAACGATATTCAGAAGTTTCAAGGTTGCAGTTCTTACAATAGTGCAGAAAATTGATAATATATATAGAAAAGTCAAGATGCTTATGTGTGTGTCTGTTTATCTGCTTGTATGTCTGTATTTTTTTTCAGCCCTTTTGATTTAGTTTTTGCTTTGGGTTTGGCCCGAAGTAGGTATAATTGTAGTTCTTAGTCTCAGCCATCATACCGTTTACTCAGAGGACTTATTTAGCCTTCAAAATTCAGTTTGACGAAAAAAACTTATTTGATATTGATACCAGGAAATCAAAATTTGACTTACGTCCATTCATTTTTCTTTCAGTCTACGGTTTCACTTTAAATGGAAACAACTATTACTTTTTAGTCTTTTGTGCCAACGTCCAAAATGTCTGATCTCCAGGACCATGGATTAGTTTTAAAGCTTTTATTACACCTGAGCAATGCCGGCTATACTGCCATATTAAATATAAAAGTGGGTGGGGTCTTGTATGATTTCAAATAGAGAGCTTGGAAAGGAGAAGGTGTCTAGCAAGTAAATCTCTTGCCATATGAGACATCAAAAATTCAGCATGAGGCTCCAATGAACACTGACTTATAGGAACAATAAAAAAAAATGAAACAGCCTTTTGCAGTTACAAACCTGTACTGATTATGTGGCAAAGACCACATAAGATATTTGAAAAGTTTTTTCACTAAAATAAAAATCCTATACTTTTTGTCAGAGCAGAAATAACAATTTTTTTGCATTGACCAACCAAGACAAAATCACCCTGTGAAAAAGGTAATTTTCTCTCAAAGTGATTAAAAAAATTGTTTAGATATGTTATCCGAGATCAGCTGGCTTTGTATTTTATCTTTTATCCATAGGAACTTGTTCACAGAATTGCATAAAGCCAAGCCTTAAAGTAAACTAGAAGTCTATAGAAACAAACAACTTGTGACATTTTTCATTGCCAAAACCAGATTGCTTTGAACAATTTCACACAAGTCAAGCTGGGTATCAGAGAAACATTCAATGATATTTTTTATTTGTCTGCATTCTTCCAAATGCCAAACATTTGTGGAAAAATTTCTGTGAACTGTGGTTTATAATTCTTATTTTTCTGACAAAATCATTTTGGGTTTTGTAAAAGCCCAGAACATTTTCCTTGATTTCTTCGAAAAGCATAAACAATCTACATTCTTTCATATTTTCTTTTTTTTTAATACCATATCCCTTCAGAATGTAGGCAATCATGACACTCCACAGATTCCCTTTCTTTATTATCTTTGAATGGCCAACGGCATTTTAATCTTAGAAGCCGCAACGAATCACTCTTCTGGAGGTTAGCATCAGCCATACTGATAGAAGGTAAAAATGTCTCTCTCGATGATTGAAAGAGAGCTATTTGGTTTTCAGGTATAAAATTAACAAGTTCTTGCTCCAGTTAACAATAAATATGATCATTTTTTTTTTTTTAGAGTTTTTCTGTCTGTACAACCTCATATCATATTATGCATGTTTATGAAATCATGATTAACTATCCCACAAAGGAAGTTAAATATAATGGCACTGGTTTTATTTTGGCTCTGAAAAGGTTGGCTACCAAATTTAAAGAAAATTTATTTGTTTAGTAAAAAAGCTTAAAAAATTATGAATTTTCATCTGGTAGATTTTCATTTAGCAGACATTTCATCTTTTATCTGGCAGACATTTTAATTTTTATTTAGAAGGCATTTTATATTTTAAATCAATCAATGCCGTCTGAATTACATAATGTTTTCGTCATTACTGTAAAGGGAAAACTGAAAATTTCAACGTTATCAGCATGGAAAATTGAATTGGTTTCTTGTGCTTACTTGTGCACTAATAACCATAGAAAAGGCATTAATCCATCTTTTTCTACTCTCAGTTATAGGATAAATATTAGGCTAGGTTATGTTCTCCAGCCTTGGGTAGTAGCTTGTCTAGAAGGACTATTTTGAATTTAAAATCAGGGCAAAGTGCCATAGCAATTCACAGATAATAATCAAAAAGATTCCTGAGGGTCAGTCAGTCAGTTAAGTGCCATACGTGATACACGCTTTGGGCGATCATGTCTCGAAAGAGACATGACTGACTGGGCAGAAGATTATCCTGCAGTAGGTTGACATTGCTTTCTGCGGTAGACTGGTTGCCGACCAAGGCTATAGAACCCAATCTGTCCTGTTACTTGACTCATAGCTAGAAGTATAAGAGATGTATTATATTATTAGGTAGTAATTAGTGGGGGATCGGTTTCCTATTGTTATGAAGTAATAAACTGATCCTCCACTTTATGACCAGTAGAAGCCTTAATCATTAGTCCAACTATTATATTCAATCAGTCAGTTACATGCCATACGTGATACACGCTTTGGGCAATCATGTCTCGAAAGAGACATGACTGACTGGGTAGAAGATTATCCCGCAGTAGGTTGACATTGCTTTCTGCGGTAGACTGGTTGCCGACCAAGGCTATAGAACCCAATCTGTCCTGTTATTTAACCCATAACTGGAAGGAATAAATGGATTAATACCTTTCCCAAGAGTATTTGCGCGTAAGTGAATGCAATGAATTCAGCTGGAATTCAAACTCGGCTCCCCGATTTTTCATTCTGAGCTGATATCCAATGCGCCACAATGCACATCTGTGGGTACAAGTCATTAAAAAAAGCAAAAATAGTCAAAATTGGTTTCTAGAAATTCATTAATAAGCACTTTAAAAAAAACGGCATTTAAATGGATTACTCTTTTTTTTTCTTAATATTATAAAGTTTGACTGTTCGGATATTATAATCATTGAATCACTAATTCTGGCACAATTAATGAAAACTAATCAATTTATACTAAACATGCTTAAGTGCTGCCTTGGATAGTCACACTTTAATATCAAGTTACTTCTTATTCATAGGAGTTGCAAATTCTATCACTAAGCTTTGTTATTATTATGCCACTATGACCTACTGAAAAGAGTGCAGACAAATCAACTATTCTTCTCTGTTTATCTTGTTAAGGAGACAGAAGAAATTAGGATTGAGAATATAGACTGAGAAAGATAAATGATATATTACTATATACAGTGTAAGAAGATTGAAATATATTCTGAAGTTTTTTATTTTACTACAGGATTATCTTGAATATACTTTTTAGAAAATACATTGTTGAACATTATTCATTTTTGGCTAGTATTAATTTTAATTTCAATTGTTTTTCACAAACAGTAGTATTATGTTAGGATGTGCATTGTGGCGCAGTGGATATCAGTTTAGAACGAGAAATTTACATGAAGATACCCTTGGAAAAAGTACTAATCCATTTCTTTCCTTCCAGCTATGGGTTAAACAACAGAGCAGATTGGGTTCTGTAGCCTTGGCTGGCAACCAGTCTACCACATAAAGAAATGACAAACTACCGTGGGAAAATCTTCTGCCTAGTTAGTTATGTCTCTATTGAGACATGATTGCCCAAGTGTATATCATGTATGGCACTTAACTGACTGAATATTATGTTGCAATTTTATGAAATCAAGCATTGTCAACCGATTATTAATTCTTAACTAGTATTTCTTTCATCTTAAATTCAATTGTTTTTCTTTCAATAGTCATAATATTATCTTGAATGAAATTAGTTGTTGTCAAGCATTAATAATTTATATGGGGAAATAAAGTGAAAACAGCAACCATCAAGTAAATTGTGGCTCTCCAAGCTGGTATTCCAACCTAGAATTGTTCCTGCTTGAATTCTGTCTCAAAATCGCACTAACAGACTTTTCAGCTGCCGACTGTGGACATTACTCCAAAAAACCCCCACACTGGGAAAAATTAGTTGCTTTTATATTTGTCCATATACCCATAATCCTTTGCGTCTTCATGCGATCCCATAATGCATTGCATTTTTATTGTATAAAAATGCAATGCAAGACCCCACTTATTCTTTTATGTTATCTGGCCGAGGACGGATTACGGCAGAGCAGTAAGTGCTTTTTCTTTCTCCTTCATTTTAACTGCAGTAGCTTTACATGCTAAGCAAATACGGGCTCTTTTTGGTGGGGACAAGGCAAGTTGCAAACAGTTGTGCTCGTCCCAGGTTCTATCTCATGTCTGGCACAATTTACTATTATTTAGTTCAACTTCAGTGCACTTGCTTGTTTTTTTGGGCTATTTGTTCTGCTTTGGCTATTAATTAATAACTGTTTAGTATGGATGTTTAAATTATTCTTCTTCTTCTTCTTCTATGTGCCCTGTCCCTTCAGAATGTAGGCGATCATGGCTTTCCATGTTTCACTATCCCTGGTGGCTCTGAGCACGCCTTCTCCTGTTACATCGTCCAATCCTCGTTGTCATCCACCTGATTAGATCCTTCAAATATGTTATCCGTTGCTTTCCCCTGTCTCTTTTTCCCCTCTATCTGGCCTGTTAGTATCAGATTCTCCAAGCCCTCCTTCCTCATTGTGTGTCCCAGGTACTTCAACTGTCTCTTTCTGATGCTCAGTATTAATTTCCTTTTTTGTTTCCATCATTTCCAAGACCTCATCATTGCTCACATGCTCAATCCATGTTATTCGCAGCATCCTTCTGTAGAACCACATTTCAGTTGCTTCAATTTTTTCCTTACAAATTCCAACAAAAGTCGCTTCCATTACTATTCGATATGTTGTTGTTGTTAAGACATAATATTCAGTGTTTGTTAGACAATTGTTAGAATATCAAACAGAGCCTTCATTTTTCATGTAATTTGCAAACTATTGTTCAGTTGATATTTACACCTGCAAAAATATGAACTTCAAAGGTCATCAATTTATTGTAGTTGGCCATTATTAAAAGGAACTATTTACGTGTTTTTGATTGAATTGGAACAAAGGCTGTTTTATTTAAAAGCTGAAAGTGCTACAATTGTGTGTATATCTAAACTTATTTATAAATGGAACTTTGTCTGTGTGTGTGTGTATGGGTGTGTCTCTGTTACCTACAGACTCCGAAATGGCTGAACTGATTTTCTTGAAAATTTACACAGTTGTATTATAAGCGTCTGCAAGTGTTATTAGCTAGGTTTTGTGTCGAGGTACCCCTGACAAATATCGAAAATTGAAAATCGGAAAAATCTAGTTGTAGAAAGAGTGGTCCGATATTAAACAAATTTGATACATACATAGACAAAAACATAAGAAACGATATACAGAAGTTTCAAGGTTGCAGTTCTTACAATAGTGCAAAAAACCGATAGTATATATATATATATATATATATATATAAAAGGCAAGGTGTGTGTCTGTTTATCTGCCTGTATGTCTGTATTTTTTCAGCCCTTTTATTTTAGTTTTTGCTTTGGGTTTGACTCTAAGTAGGTATAATTGTAGTTCTTAGTCTCAGCCATGATACGATTAACTCAGAGGACTTATTTAGCCTTCAAAATTCAGTTTACAACAAAAAAAACTTATTTGATATCAATACCAGGAAATCAAAATTTGACTTACATCCATTCATTTTTCTTTCAGTCTATGGTTTCGCTTTAACTGGAAACAACTATTGCTTCTTAGTCTTTCATGCCAATGTCCAAAGAGTCTGGGCTCCAGGACCATGGATTAGTTTTAAAGCTTTCATTACACCTGAGCAACGCCGGGCTATACTGCTAGCATATATATATATATATATATATATATATTTGATAATATTTTTATTATAAGTTTAAAATAAAAATATAGTTTACTGCAACAGGAGACGTGTTTTGGTACTATCTTATTAGCCCCTTGTCAAGCAGTGAAATATTCTTTTAGCTTATATATATTAATTCATGACAGTAAAAAAATATTTTACTGCCTGATGAGGTGCTAATAAGATAGTACCAAAACACAACAGCTCTTGTGTTGCAGTGAACTTCTTCTATGTGACTTGTCCATTCAGGACATAGGCGATCATGGCCTTCCACGTTTCCCTATTCCTGGTGGCTCTGAGCATGCCTTCTGTTACACCATGCAATCCTCAGTCCATCATCCACCTGATTAGGTCCTTCAAATATGTTATCCGTTGCTTTCCCTTGTCTCTTTTTCCCTCTATCTGGCCTGTTAGTATCAGATTCTCCAAGCTCTCCTTCCACATTGCATATCCCAGGGACTTCAGCTGTCTCTACCTTATGCTCAGTATTAATTTCCTTTTCGTTTCCATCATTTCCAAAACCTCCTCATTGCTCACATGCTCGATCCATGATATTTGCAGCATCCTTCTGTAGAACCACCTTTAAGTTGCTTCAAGTTTTTCCTTCATCTTTGATGGTATTGTCCAGCATTCACTGCCATAGTGAACTATATTTTTATTTTAAACTAAAAGTAAAAATATTAACAAATATAATGCTCTACTAAGTATCGAGCACTCTTAATAAAGTAAATCACTACAAACAGTGGACTGTCAAACCATTAGTTTGTGCTACTTTTAAGATATATATATATATATATGTGGTTCATATAAAATGACTGACAAGTTATTATGGTTAAGATTTTATGTAATTTTTCATGTGAACTCATGATTTTCTTTTTTTTCTTTTGAGGACATAAATTTTATAAAAATTGTTTATCCAAGCACTTTTGGCTATACTTTTAGCCATTGTCGAGGATGGATGTTATTTTACATGTAACAGAATGTATGTAGTGCGTGTTATGTCCTGAACCTGTTGTTAGCATGTTCATGGTTGATATAACTGAGTGCTAGGTTTTTCTTTTTATCAATAAAGCCTTCATTATTTTTAGTCTTGTTTTGCATGTTATGATATGTGTGTGTGTGGTGGGGGTGTTAGGGTCTCAGCTATGGGCAAATAGTTAACCCCCAGAAACTGGGGTCATTTAAGAGAAAAAGGAAAAGTTAGGCTGGTTAAGAGTCTTTAGCATTGGATAACAGCTTGTCTAAGAGAAAGAAATCTCTGAAATAATGACCTCTACACTTACTCTTTGCAGATTAAGGTAAGCTCAACTCTCTAACCTTGGGAGGTAATCCTAGAAGAGATGGTGTATTGATAAAAACATTGAGTTTCTAGTTTCCTAAGCCGGTTAGTGTTAGTAAGAGCATACAGCTGTAAAACCCTCTAATATTTCATGATGGTTGAATTATGGAGCCAACAAGAAAACTTCATCCAACTGATGCTAGCATGGAAATAGATGTTAAACGATGATTATCTAAACTTATTTATAAATGGAACTTTGTCTGTGTGTGTGTGTCTGTGTGTCTGTGTCTGTGTGTGTGTGTATCCATTACCTATAGACTCCAAAACGGCTGAACCAATTTTCTTGAAAATTTACACAGTTGTACTATAAGCGTCTGCAAGTGTTCTTAGCTAGGTTTTGTGTCGTGGTACCCCTGATAAATATCGAAAATCAATAATGAAAAAAATCGGGTTATAGAAGGAGTGGTCCGATTTTAATCAAATTTGATACACTCGTAGACAAAGACATAAGAAACGATATTCAGAAGTTTCAAGGTTGCAGTTCTTACAATAGTGCAGAAAATCAATAATATATATATAAAAGTTTTCATTACATCTGAGCAACACCGCTAGTGATAGATATATATGTGCATGTGTTTATATTTATTGGGAAAATGTGCTCAATATCAGTGTCATGTTTTTATGGATGTAGTCAATAGAGATAAATTAATGAACTTGGTGAAACTCACCATGCATTCTTTACATCAAACTGCATTGTCGATATCTAATTTGTGTGCGTGTATAATATTTCATCACTAAAAAAGATGATTGTTGGTTGGTTGTTTTGTTTTTATGGCATATCATGTGGTGTTATGTAGTGTTATGTATATTTATAATGTGTATGTGTTATGTACTAAACATGGTAAGTACGTTGTTGACGTGTTCGTAGTTGATATTATTAAGTGTTGGGTTTTTCTTTTTTATCAATAATGCCTCTATTATTTTTAATGTTTTGTTGCATGCGGATTATGCTATGATATTTGTACTGTTAACTACAGACCTACCATACACTGTAACATACTGTTACATTTTTAACATGACGAAATAAAAAAGTTATGGAAAAATCACACACTCACCGAGTATTGGAAGGTAATTTATTATTGTAGAAACAGTTGTGGATGTTGAATAAGGATATTGTTGTGGAGATCCTATCAAAGTCCTGCATGCCATGTTACTGGGCTCCTGCCGGAAGTCACTTTTTGTCTCCCAGCATGCATCTATTAGCTCAGGATCGACTCCATTAAATGGTCAAGAGGAGATATCATTTGACCCTTTTTTATAGTGGTCCTCATACATAGTTTTTTTTTAATTCCAAGCCATGAAGGACAAGAGGAAAGACAGCACTATGAAGCTTTTGAAGAAACTCAAAAATCTCCAACCAAAAAAGTTTTTTTTTTCTCAGATAAGGAAAACTTCTGCCAGGATAAGATGGTGAACACAAAAAACAACTGTTGACTTCCTGTGTCTACAAAAGATGTACCGAGATTGATGAAAACCAAATATCCAGTCAGCATCATGGTGCTTGGAATGATCACTTGTGATGACAGCATTATGCCTCTATTCATCCTCCCACAGGACTTCAGACTCAACATGGGGCCCTACATCTGAGGACTTCCTGTGTCTACAAAAGATTTACCAAGAGTCATGAAAACCAAATATCCAGTCAGCATCATGGTGCTTGGAATGATCACTTGTGATGGCATCATTATGCCTCTATTCATCCTCCCACAGGACTTCAGACTCAACATGGGGCCCTACATCTGAGGACTTCCTGTGTCTATAAAAGATGTACCAAGAGTGATGAAAAGCAGATATCCAGTCAGCATCATGATGTTTGGAATGATGACTTGTGATGACAATATTATACCTCCATTCATCCTCCCACAGGACTTCAGATTCAGCACAGGGCCCCTACATCATATGCCTTGAGTAGGTAGTTGTGCACTGCATCAAGAAGATTGCTGCTGGAAAACCTAATGTCTAGCAACAGGACTCTGTACCATGCCACCCAAACAGGAGAACCCAGTCATAGTTGTCAGACAATTTATGCAACCACCTCACCCCTTACATCTGGCTACTTAACTCCCCAGACTGCAACCCCCTTGATTATTATGTGTTGGGTACAGTTGAGCAAGAGACCAACAAAACTCCTTGTAATACACTGTAATAAACTGAAGGCAAGATTTATGGCAGCATTCTCCAACTTAAACAGGGGGACCATCCAGAAGGGTTATAGGAGATTCTGAAGTTGTCTGGAGGTCGTGGTTGAAGAGAATGGCAATTTTATTGAATAAATTTATTCTTTAGTATTTCACAAGATTTTTGTGTAATTTTGGTTAAAATAAGATGCGTTACTTTCATTTCTGTATAACTTTTCCAATCTTTTCACTCTTTTCTTTTTTTTTTCAATTGGAGTAGATAGACTAAACTATCGCCCGGTTCACACTCCACCCACGTATATTGAACAGGTGAAGAGGCTCATCCCTTGTTCCTTGTTTAGGATGTGGTCTCCGGCTTTCTCTTTTCCAATCTTTTCACTCCTACGTAGCCCCCTGCACTTCAGTGGCATTACCGCCTTGCTCTGGGTGATATGATTAAAAAAAAAACAAACTTAGATGACAATTTATCCATTACTTACTATATATATATATTCTCTGGATGACTATTTATGCTTTCCCATGCCAATTGAGCACTATGGGGAAACGGTAGACTTTCAAAAAGCAGTAGCTACTCATGAATAATGAATTTGAACACTCTTGGCTACTGGCATGTTTACATTGTATATAACACACTAAAGTCCTCCATTCTCTACCGAGCACCCATAGCTCAGAGGTAGAATTGCTGAGTGATATCAATTCGGTCGGGTTTCAATCCTGGCTAGAAGCAATCAGATGGTGTAACTGTACTGATGATCTGTGATAACTGCGAATCATATCTGTCTATGGATGACTATATATATATAAATTTCTTTATCATTTTGTAAGTTACTGAGCTTACTATATGTGCTTAATCTATGACAGTCTATGTCCCATAAATATAAAATTAGTCTTATAAATAAGATGTGGTTCTACAGAAGGATGCTGCGAATATCATGGATCGAGCATGTGAGCAATGATAAGGTTTTAGAAAGAATGGAAACAAAAAAGAAATTAATACTGAGTATCAGGAAGAGAAAGCTGAAGGGTTTGGGACATGTAATGAGGAAGGAAGGCTTGGAGAATCTAATACTCACAGGTTAGATAGAGGGCAAAAGAAACAGAGGAAAGCAGTGGATGACATATTTGAAGGACCTGATCAGGTAAATGACGGAACTGGGGTGGCATGGTGTAACAGGAAAAGCGTGCACATAGACAAGGCACATAGAAGAAGATATATCCCAACTGTATATAAGAAATTATAATGTTGGATATAAAGTGGGGGATCAAATCTATATTATAATCAATATATAAACTGACCCCTCATTTTGTGGCCATGCTAGTTTCTATACATTTATATTTTAGATTTATGAGCTTGAGCTAGTGGATGGCTGAGTGGGGTTTGGGTGGTGTAACAGGAGAAAGTGTGCTAAAAGCCACCAGGGATAGAGAGATGTGGAAGCCATAATCGCCTACATCGTGAAGGTACAGGGCACATAGAAGAAGATATATGCCAAATGTTTATAAGAAATTATGATGTGGATATAAAGTGGGGGATCAAATCTATATTATAATCATTATATAAAGTGAACCCTCATTTTATGGCCATGCTAGTTTTTATATATTTATATTCTAGATTTATGGGCTTGAGCTAGTGGATGGCAGAGCGGGTGGTGTAACAGGAGAAAGAGTGCTAAGAGGCACCAGAGATAGGGAGATGTGGAGGGCCATAATCGCCTATGTGCTGAAAGGAGAGAGCATATAAAAGAAAAAAAAATTCTGTTAAAATTTGCAAGATAAAATCTCATATCAAACGCACACCAAGAATGAGAAATAAAAAGTAGAATAAATGGTTTGATTAAAGACATAGAAGTAATGGAATCAGTTTTCTTTCAATATTGGTATCTGAATTCAGTTTTCCTTCCTCCTCCGTGAAAATTAGAGATTTCCGTCTGTGATTTTAATGTCAAATTGATTTTTATTGATGTCCTCTGTGTGCATTTCCAGACATATTTTTTTTGTTTTGTGCCACCACAAGCACCCATAACACATTTTCAATTTCTTTTTTTGTCATTTAATATTTCTGATTTTTTTTGTCTTTTTTAATGTTGAAAACTAATCTAGCATAAATTGTTTGAATTTTCTAGAGGAAACAACGTAATTATTAATTTTTTTTTAGCTAGTTCTTGCATTTTATTGGAATCAGTTCAGTACGTATTGCTTCACTAACGACAAGATGAGAAATTTTCAAGTAGAGTTAATTTAAAATATTATATTTATTACGAAAAAAAATTTTAAATACGGAGAAAGTAATGCACTCAAAAAGCTGAACATTTTGGTTTATATTCATTTCAGTTTAGCCAGGGGTTGTTGTCTTCAATAGAAATGGAAATTATCCCAAACTGGTGATTTTATTGTACAGCAGGGGTTTCCAAGGGAAATGTATTCTTTGTATGTCTTATTTCAAACTCAGTCTTGTGTGTTTCTGTTTGTGTGTAGATTAAATGACAAGCACATGGAAGTCACTCACACATAACTCAGGCTTACACATATGCATTATACATGAACATGCAAAGTCACATGCAGATGGACAGAGAATCAGCTCTATTTTATAATATAGATTAGCAGTATAGCCCGGCATTGCTCGGGTGTAATGAAAGCTTTAAAACTAATCCATGGTCCTAGAACTCAGACTCTTTGGACGTTGGCACAAAAGACTAAAAAGCAATAGTTGTTTCCAGTTAAAGCGAAACCGTAGACTGAAAGAAAAATGAATGGATGTAAGTCAAATTTTGATTTCCTGGTATTGATATCAAATAAGTTTTTTTGTCGTAAACTAAATTTTGAAGGCTAATAAGTCTTCTGAGTAAATGGTATCATGGCTGAGACTAAGAACTACAATTATACCTACTTAGGGCCAAATCCAAAGCAAAAACTAAATCAAAAGGGCTGAAAAAAAATACAGACATACAAGCAGATAAACAGACACACACATAAGCATCTTGACTTTTCTATATATATTATCAATTTTCTGCACTATTGTAAGAACTGCAACCTTGAAACTTCTGAATATTGTTTCCTATTTCTTTGTCTCTGAGTGTATCAAATTTGATTAAAATCAGACCATTCCTTCTATAACCCGATTTTTTTGATTATCAATTTTCAATATTTATTGGGGGTACCTTGACACAAAACCTAGCTAATAACACTCGCAGATGCTTATAGTACAACTGTGTAAATTTTCAAGAAAATTGGTTCAGCCTTTTTGGAATCTATAGGTAATGGATACACACACACACGCACACACACACACACACACACACACACACACACACAGAGACAAAGTTCCATTTATAAATAAGATATAGATGATGTTTGCTGGTTGGTTTATGTAATCTAACTGGTAAGGTGTGCTCCACTTCTGACAGGCTTCCATGACATATCTGGCTGGAAGTTTTCCTTTGTTTTAATCATTTCATCCCCAAGTAAGGCAATAAAGTCATTAAGACACAAGGGGGTGTTACTGAGGATGAAATATTGACTGAAAGAAACTGAGAAAACGTTACTTAGGATAAAGGACAATAAAAAGAACAGGATTCGAGAAACAGAAGATGACGATTGATGTTGCATTTAAATTTTTGAAGATCGTAGTTGACAGGGAAGCAAGAAGGAAACTGAGAATACGTTACTGAGGAGAAAGGACAATAAAAAGAAGAGGATTTAAGGAGACAGAAGATGACAATTGACATTGCATTTAAATTTTTGAAGATCGTAGTTGACAGGGAAGCAAGAAGGAAACTGAGAAGACGTTACTGAAGAGAAAGGACAATTAAAAGAACAGGATTCAAGAGGCAGAAGATGACGATTGACGTTGCATTTAAATTTTTGAAGATCGTAGTTGACAGGAAAGCAAGAAGGAAACTGAGAAAACGTTACTGAGGAGAAAGGACAACAAAAAGAACAGGATTCAAGGAGACAGAAGATGACAATTGACATTGCATTTAAATTTTTGAAGATCGTAGTTGACAGGGAAGCAAGAAGGAAACTGAGAAGACGTTACTGAGAAGAAAGGACAATAAAAAGATCAGGATTCGAGAGACAGAAGATGACAATTGATGTTGCATTTAAATTTTTGAAGATATTATTTGTCAAGAAAGTGAAAGCCAGAACAGAGATTCACAGGTGATGTTCAAGAGAAGAAACTTTTAGAAGTGAATTTGTGATTACATTTCGCAATTTCAGCTGTAAAATGATGAGACGCAACTGTCAATCTAGTACTATACTGGAAGTCAGGTTACCCAAGAGCAAAGCTTATCAGGACAACTACCATTAAATTTCATTTATTTTTTTCCAAACAATGTTGACTACTAAACAGTCATTGAATGGAAAATTACGTTTTGCTTAAATTTGTCATGGATTAATAGTTAATGAGCTAGTTAAAGAAACTATCTTTTTTTTTCTTATAATCGTGTCGCCCCAAGCAAGGTATTTTACTGCCACTATTGTGCAGGGGAGTCATATAGGAGGAAAGTTATGTAAAAGAGTGACAGGTTATAGGGGGTGTCAGGAAGTGGTTATGAGAAGGATGAGAATACTGACGCGAGTGGAGTGGACGGAGAAAAGTGCATGAGAGAGAGGATGCAAGTTAGTGAGGCAGAAAAGGACTATTGACTTTACATTTAAATTCTTGGAGATTGTAGCTTTCGGGAAAGCAAGTAAACAGAAGGGAATTCCACAGGCGGAAAGTGCGAGAAAAGAAGCTGCTGGAGTAGAATTTGTGTTTACATTTTATTGGTTTCACAGTAAAAGGATGGGACCTAGTTGCTAATCTTGTTGCTCAAGTAAATTCGTATATAGGAGGAACCAGTGAGTTAAATTCATCTGAGCAGAAGCCGTGAAAGTATTTGTAGAAGAGACACAGAGAAGCCACATTGCGCCAGTGAGAAAGTGACTGTATCTGAGCTGTCAAGTTGGGATCGATCCGTTAGATTTTGTCAAGGACCCCTAGGTGGATAACAGGAGCACTGGACCAGATATGGCAGCAATATTCAATGCACAGGCAGATGGTAGATTAGTAAATTTGATCCTCATTGAGAAGCTCTACATTTGAAGTATTGTCAGAAACTAAGCTGATCTTAACAAAGACACCTTACATGGTGCAATCATTAGCAAGCAAATTATAATTAATGCAGTGAATTTAATCCTTACTAGAGGCCTTGTGCCAGACTTAGTGTAGAAAATAATTAAAAGAGACAAATGCACAGATATTTGGATATCTTTTATAATGCAAGGATTAGTATCTAAAAGGTCAGTTTGTGTAGAGAGTTCAGTCCACACTGGGGGCTCCATAACTGTGGCCTTGTGACAGAATAAGATTAGCTTAAGGGTATTTTGTATATTGTCATATTTTCCAAACATTTCAGTTGTCACCTTGAACACAATTCTTCTGGATTATTCTTCTCCCTAGGAAAACAATTTCAGTTTTTTCATTTTGTTTTTTCCAAAGAAGTTTTAACTGAATTTTATTTTTCTAATCAATAAATTTTAATATTTCTTCTGTTGACTGGAGGAAATTAATTTCATTTAAATATATTCGATTACAAACATTTCTATTTTTGTGAGCAAGTGCAAAAAAATTAAACTTTTTTTTTTGCTGGCAATTCTAACATTGCTTCCTGAGGGAAAAACCTTCTGAATATTAATTCTTTACTGAGACATTCAGTAAACAAAAAATATTGTTTCCATGATACTGATGTTTTTCTATTCACATTTAAATTACAGGAATTTGATAATTTCTTTCTTCACTGAACTTGATTTTTTTTTTTTTTTTTTTTAAAGGCTATGCCCTTTCAGGATAGAATCAATGTTGACTCTTTACAGACTCCTTTTCTTTATTACCAGCAAATTAGCATTCATTCTTTGGGAAAGATAGTGGAGTGGTATGCCATGGCCTTCTCCACAAATTCCGTTTTGTTTATGTGGCTTCCCTCTGTCTTTTCTACAAATATTTTTATGGCTTCTGTTCTGACAAGATTCTTTCTCTGGTGCTTCGACTACATGAATTTACTTGTGCTACTAGATTGGTGACTAGGTTCCACCCATTTACTGTCAAAATAGTCAAATGTAACTACCTTTTCTACTATACCTGTTTCTTTTCTTACACTTCCCACCTGTAGAACTTCCTTCTGTATACTTACTTTTTTGGTAGCTACAATCTCCAAAAGTTTAAGTGTAATGTCAGTTGCCCCATTCTGTCTCCTTGATTCCCATTTTTCTCTTAACCTTTCCTTTACATCCCCTGTATCTTGTTCTTTCACCACCCCCACACTTCCTCTCACTGTAAGACCCTGAGAATCAGAGGCAGCTCTGCCTTGCTTGGGGTGAAATGATTTTTGTTATGGGACTTACCCTTTTTGGACTATAATGAACTCTTCCTATTATTATGAATACTGGGAGAATATGCCTCTTGGGGTTGAGTTGAGTTGGATTGAGTGACCCTGGTCTAATACTTGGCTGTTAGACTGAGGTTTAAAACTTTTGTATATTGTTTTCCGTTTAATATATCTGTTTCACTAATTTCCGACTCCAAGTTTTTTTCTGGACCTATTCTGGGTCCACAACAATTATAAAAAAAAAAAAAATTTGCAAAATTGCTATGCATTCTTGGGAAAGATTCTGGAGTAGTTTTCCATGGCCTCCACAGATTCCTTTTTATTTATATGGCTTCTTTCTATCTTTTTGTTGTGGGAGCATTACCCACATATCAGAGTGAACTTATCCTGATTCTACTTTAGCCAGGAGACAGTATATAGGTAGGGGACTAAGTCGAGTAACTGTAGTAGTAGCATTATTGCAATACTTCAAGACTCTGCTAAGCGCTTATATTTGATTGACTATCTGTATTTATGATATGTTGTATTGTACTTTGTATTGTTGTCAATATATGTATTTAACCCAATCCGTTGCGTTCGGGTTTTCTTTGAGTGGTCTTAAAACCAAGACCACATCACTTTTCTACAAATATTTTCATGGCTTCTGCTCTGATGAGCTTCCTTCCGTGGTGCCAAGGTCACATGAATTTGCTTGTGCCACTAGATTGGCAACTAGGTCCCACCCTTTTACCGTCAAAATAGTCAAATGTAACTGCCACTTCTACTCTATCAGTTTCTTTTCTTGTACTTCCAGCCTGTGAAACTCCTTTCTGTATACTTGCTTCCCTGATAGCTGCTTCTTCTATATGCCCTGTCCCTTCAGGACATAGGTGATCATGACTTTCCACATCCTCCTATCCCTGGTGGCTCTTATCACACTTTTTTCTGTTATCGCACCCATAACCCACTCTGACATCCACCTGCTTAAGCCCTTCAAATATGTTTTCCACTGCTTTCCCCTGTCTCTTTTTCCCCTCTATCTGACCTTTGAGTATTAGATTCTCCAAGCCTTCCTTCCTCATTGCATGGCGCAAGAACTTCAGCTATCTCTTCCTGATGCTCGTATTAATTTCCTTTTTGTTTCCATCCTTTCTAAAACCTCACCATTGCTCACATGCTCGGTCTATGATATTTGCAACATCCTTCTGTAGAACCACATTTTAGTTGCTTCAAGTTTTTCATTCATCTTTGATGATATTGTCCAGCATTCACTGCCATATTGAAGGACAGACATCACTTAGCAATCAAGTACTCTCTTCTTTGTTTCTAGCAAAATTTTCCTGTCTCTTAATACTCTGCTCAGCTTCTGGAATGCATCCTTGGCTATTCCAATTCTGCTTCGAATCTCAGTCTAGCACTTTCCGTCTTCCATTTGAACACTTCCCAAGTATTTAAATTTTTGTACTTGCTTGATTTTAGTATCCCCACCCCCACCTGTAATTGGCATTTTGGGCTCCTCTGTTTGCTGATGACCATACATTTGGTTTTCTTGTAATTTATTTGTAGTCCTTTCTTTTGACTTTCTTCATCTACCGTTTTTAGGAGGTTTTGTAGTTTTCTTTTGTGTCAGATATCAGCACTGTATCATCAGTGTATCTTATGCTGCTCAGATTGTGACCCCCAATGACGAATGTTGGTATAACTTCTAGAATCCTCAGAATAGTTTCGCTGTATAAATTGAATAAATCTGGTGAAAAAACACATCCTTGTTTTACACCCCTTTCTATACAAGCGGTTCATTGGCAGCAGAGGTTCTTTATTACTCTGATGTCTTTGCCAAATATATCGAGGTTACTGAGCATTTCTATCAATTCTTAGTGGTATACTTTGTTGAACACCTTGGCATAGTCTACAGAACACAGGTAAACTTCCTTTTTCGTTTGTATCACTCTTTTACAATCTTCAAAAGTTTAAGTAAAGCATCAATTGCCATCTATCTACTTGATTTTTCTCTTTCTCTTATCCTTTCCTTGGCATCCCCTGTACCTTGTTCTTCCTTCACCCTCTCCACTTACTGTAACCCCCTGTGCACCAGTGACAGTACTATCTTGCTTGGGGTGAAGCAATTATAAAAAAAAAAAATTGCTATGTGATCTTGGAAAAAATAGTGAAGTGATTTCCTATAGCTTTTGTTATAAATTTGTAAAAATATTCGGCTATCCGCAAAGGAAGTGGAATGTAAAGGAAGAAAGCAAATTTTTTTTTTATAAGCATTTCACCCCAAGCAAGGCATTTCACAGCCACTACTGCATAGGGGGATATATAGAGTGGAGGAAGGATGGTTAAATATAGGAAATGTCAGAGGGTGGGTGATAGGCGGGTAAGGATGCCAAGAATGGTTAAATATAGGAAATGTCAGAGGGTGGGTGATAGGCGGGTAAGGATACCGAGAATGAGGGTTGGGTAGATGAGAGAATGTTCTGAGAATAATTGGAAGTTAGTGTGATAGGAGGTGTCTATTGACCCTACATTTAAACACCTGGAGATTGTAGTTGTTGGGAAAGCAGACATGTGGAAGGGAATTCCACAGGCAGGAAGCATGAGAAAAGAAGCTGTTGGAGTAGAAATTACAGTTACATCTTATCTGTTTAACTGTAAAAGGGTGGGACCTTAGTTGCTAATCTAGTATCTCGTGCAAAAAATTTGTTTATTTTCATATTCTAGAAATTGTTGCGTTGTTTTACAAAATGTTTTTTTTGTTTTTTCATCGTCCAGTTTCTTTTCTGATGAAGACAGTTTTCATATGACACGAAATAGATGAAACTCAGGAAGATTTCTTGGTGACATCAACTCAGACGTTTTACTTTGGGATTATGGAGTGTCAGAAAATAGGAGAAAAAAACTGTTGTGGAGTAGTTTTTGCACTGATGGTTATCATCGTGCTATGTTGGTTGCTAATCGACTTATACCCAAAATGTTAGGAACTGGATAATCTTCCACTCTAAGCTGACCGGCTAAGTGCTGACTAATATCAACTGCCTAGTAGTTCTACTGAACTCTAATAGAACTCTAGAACTTCTCTAGAACTTCTAAGAACTTTTAAGAACTTCCCAAGAACTTCTCCCGTTAACTTCCTGTTAACTCTTATCAATATAGGAGGGAGAGTCCATTATTTGAGGAATAGGTGTGCTTCACCATAACAAAAACACAATCAAGAAGAAGGAACAATAAAAGAACAGGAATTATAAGACAGAAGATAGCAATTGACATTGCATTTAATTTTCTAAGATCAGGTTTGATCGGAAAGCAAGAAGCCAGGAGAAATTTCTGCACATGTGAGAAAAAACTGTTAGTATAGGACTTATAATAATATGAGAAAATGAAATCAAATTAAGGAGAGAGAACAATAAAAGAACAGGAATTAAGAAGACAGAAGACAAAAATTGACATTGCATTTAAATTTTTGAAGAGCAAACTTCACTAGGAAGTAAGAAGCCAGTAGAGAATTTCTCAAGTGAGAAATGCAATAGAATAAACTGTTAACATAGAACTTATGGTTACATCTAGTTATTTCAACTGTAAAATGATGAGACTTTGTTGCCAATCTAGTCAGTTAAACGCCATACATGATACACGTTTTAGCAATCATGTCTCAAGAGAGACATGACTGACTGGGCAGAAGATTTTCTTGCAGTAGGTTGCCATTACTTTCTGTGGTAAACTGGTTGTTAACCAAGGCTACAGAACTCAATCTGCTCAACTAGTTAACCCATAGCTTGAGGGAGAAGTGACAGATGGTATTTATGCAAAAAATGAAAGCAAAAAATCTGACTGGAATTTAAACTCGGCTCTCCAATCTCTCGTTCTGAGCCTATATCCACTGCACCACAATGCATATCCCTAGTACTGCATTTAAATTCATAAAGTCTAGGTACCATCGTGGAAAGTTCAGCAGAACATTTTACATGAAAATATATATTGTAATGGTTCAGGAAATCTACGTTATGGGGGTAGGAAAGTGAGTGATTATAGGGTGTCAGGTCATGGCCAATAACATTGCAGATTCTTTATTGTGTTTTATCAAATATCTCTAAATATATAGCAACACTATTCAAAGCAAGAATGAATTGTCTAGCATGACACAGAGAAGCAACTTTCCTGGTAGCAGACTTAGCAACTGATTCGATATAATTTTCCCACTTCCTGTCAACAGAAAATTTTAGTCTGAGAAGATGCAATGAGTTAGTCTCCTGGAGAATAGCATCAGACATGCTGATGGAAAGCAAAAATGGCTTGCTAAGAAAAAAGAGTAGTTTCATTTTGGAAGCATTAAAATTAACAAGCCATTTCTTGCCCCAGTTAACAGATATAGGTAATCCCTTAGATCAGCTGCCAATTTGACTTTATTGAATAGATCAGACTTAATTTGTATTTATTTCTGAGATTAGTAATTTTCAATAATCTTGGAATTATTTCGAAATTTTCTTCTCATCTTGGTAGATATGACAAGGGGCACAAACTCACTAACATAATCCAGTTGTCAAAATCCATCTGACACTGAATATAAAAGGCTCCAAAAATACGCCACTAAAGTCCTTCGGGACGGTGGCATAGTGGATATAGTAGTTGGTTATACATGCGTTAATATCATGAGTGGTCATGAGTTCGATCCTTGGACTTGGTAGTAAGAGTACCAAATTCCAACATGAAAGAACAATAGTTGATTTCACAGGATATAATCAACGAGATAATCCACATCAGACAGTCTACGGACACCTGATGATGACCAAAGGATACTTGGTAGAAACGTTATGGCTATTATAACACCTATCTCAACCAAGATGAGAATAAAAGTTTGAAATAATTCTAAGATTATTGATCAAACTTAGTATTATGGCAAAAGTAAATAGTTGTCATCAGCATAAAGAAATATATTTCTTTACAGACCAAATATGTTAAACATTTATTATAAAAATTGATAAACACTTTGAAAATTTTAACTTTTATAGCAGTTTTAAAATTCATTGAATATTAACAGCTCATCTTAAATATTTCTGAAGAGGACTTCTCTAAAATATTCTTTGATTACCATTATCAATGAAGTTGAACTCAGGATATGTGCTCATAATACTTGTTTCTTGTTTGCCACTCTATATATCTCCCAAATTTCTCAATGAATTTTAATGATAGTATTATGGTGAAACACACCTATTCCTCAAATAATGGACTCTCCCTCCTATATTAATAAGAGTTAACAAGAAGTTAACTCGTGAAGTTCTTGAGAGTTCTTTAGAGTTCTATTGGAGTTCGGTAGAACTATTAGTTAGTTCCAGTTTGGTCATAGGCAGTTGATACTAGTTGGCAGTTAGCCGAATACTAAGGAGTCAGCTTACAGTGGAAGATTACCAAGTTCCTAACATTTTGGGTGCGTTAAGTTGATTAGCAACCAACATAGCACGATTATAACCTTCAGTGCAAAAACTACTCCACAACAGATAGTGTGATGATAAACTGCATCCAGCAACAAAGTCTCTGATTGGGAGGTTTTGAGAAGCATGGAACCACCTTTCCAATTCCTGTTATTCCAGCTTCACCCTGACCTGGGGTGGTATCACCTGTTAGGATCCCAGCTATGGACAAATAGTGACGCCTCCCAAACAAAAACAAAATACTATAAAAGAATAAAAATACCAACAATACATTTTTATATGAAAAAAGACCAATACATTTTTAAAGCAAAATGACTAACAATATATATTCTTAAGTTAAAAAAAAGGCATATATTTGAATTCAAAATATATTTAATTGAAGCCATAAAATTGTTATAAAATTATTTAGATTTTGACATTAAATAAGCCACAGGGGTTAGGATTACAGTTCAACAAAAACAACTGAGCAACAAACTTTACCAATGCACTTAATTAAATAGTGAAAATCGGTTCCAGAGATCAAACATTATAGAGTGAAAATTTCAGATCAAAATCCAGCTAATGACTATCAGATTGCAGTTATTTTGACCCACTGTTAAATTCAAAAGGGTGCTGAAAAGTTCCTGACTTAACCCACTTTCCAAAGTTAGTATTTCAATGTCCAAACATAAATTTTTTGAAAGGGTTAAAGAAATCTGGGATATCTGCTATATTTTGATATTTTATATTTTTGTTTTTATATCACTGAGAACAAAGAAGAGAAAATACACAAAGTTCATGTAAAAGAAAGACGACATTAAAAGTTAGGAATTGCATCAGATTGTGAGTTACCCTACTTGGCATTGCAAAAATGATGCTGGAGGTACTTTTTAAACCTATAAATTGGCAATGATATTATCACCTACTCTATTTTTGGTCGTTTTCAGCTTTGGCTGACAAGGGAAGTAATGGATTCATGCCTTCCCATGGGTTAGAATAAAACCAAATGGAATGAAAGAGATTAAAAGAGGAATGTGGTATGTGTTAATGGTTCTTACTGAATTTGTCTATCAGGCTTTAGATAAAAACACTGAGGTTTGGCTGCACCTTTAGGCTGCATCAAAGGTGTTTGACAGGATATTTGGCTTGATTCAATCATTCATAGCAAATCAAGTAAGGAAGATCATGTAGAATCACCCTGCTTCTAAATTATTTCACATTAATACAGAACACTATTCTTGTACCTACATTGTTTCTTATCTTCATCAATGACCTTCATCAATGACCTTCATCAATTCCCAACTAGGTATTTATGTTAATAACACAGTTATTTACTCCTTAATAGTAAGTCCAATAGGTCTAACAAATTAAAACTAGCAACTTCTCTTGAAAATACCTTGCATTCAGTTCTTAATGGTGGCCAAAATTATTTTTCTTTTTTTCTTTTTTAACATTTCACCAAAAGCAAAACGTGACTGCCCCTAGTGTGCAGGTAGTTACAATGAGAAGTAAAAACTGGGTATAGGGGGTATTGAGGAAAGAATAAAAGATGAATAGGATTCAAGAAGATAAAAGATAGCAGTTAACATTCCATTTAAATTTTGGAAAATTGTAGCTATCACGGAGGTAAGTAAATGGAAAGAAGTTCCATAAGAAGGAAGTGCGAGAAAGAAACAGTTGGAGTAAAAGTGTTGGTTACATTTAACTGTTTCAATAGCAAAAAGGTGGGACCTAGATGCCAATCTAGTATTGCCCTTAACTTCAAGTGGTCAGGGCACCAGGAAAAGAAGCTCGTCAGAGCAGAAGTCATGAAAATATTTGTAGAAAAGACAGAGGGAATCCATGTCATGTCGGTGAAAAAATGACTGAAGTAGAGATGACAAGTTGAAATTGATTACATTGCAGATCCTTCTTTGGGTTTTGTCATGAACCTTGAGTTGAATAGCAGGAGCAACTGACCAGATATAGCAATAGTATTCAATGCACTGACAAATGGAAGATTTATAAATGTGCAAAATGGATTCTGATGAGAAAAACTTTCTGGCCCAACACAGTGACCTAACCTTCCTATCAATAGATGCAGCTATGTATTCAATGTAGTGTCACTTCAGGTCAGTTGATGTCGGGGTGCTCTCCACCTTTCCACAGAAATGGACTATTCGAATCACTATATAAAATAGTAGTGATTGTACCTCGAGTAAGGAAGTCGAGTGAGCGAGTCAGTCGGGTATTTCCGGTATTGCACCGGAAGTGTTCTACTAGTCAATCTATCACATCTTTACAACAATACTGTATACTAATTACCTTGTTCTGTATTCTACTAATCCTCACCTCTTGTAAATACTTCTCTTTCCTGTCAATACACCTACTTTTATACTATTACGTTGTTTTGCATTATTTCACATAATTCTTTTACCCGACATAACAGTTGATAAAAAATTGAAGCCAGGAGATTGGCATCAGCCATGCTGATGGCGGGCAGGAAAGTTTCTCTAATGACCTGCAAATTCTAATCCTCAAAAATGAAACTGCATTCATTTAATCTCCATAGAGAAACATTTTTATCCTCCATCAGAAATGGCTGATAGTGACCTCCAAGGAGAACATATTGTCCCTTCTTGATCTCATTTTTTTTTTTAAAATCATATCACCCAGAGCAAGGCGGTAATGCTACTGATGCACAGGGGGCTACATAAGAGTGAAAAGATTGGAAAAGAGAAAGCTGGAAACCACATCCTAAACAGGGAACAAGGGATGAGTCTCTTCACCTGTTTAACAGACCTGGGTGGAATGTGAACCGGGCGATAGTTTAGTCTATCTACTCCAATTGAGTTTTTCTACTGACTTGTAGAAAACATAAGATAGAGTGATTATATTGAATCAATTTCTAGGTCTGCTGTTAGGGAAATTGGTACACGGTGTTGTCCCAGGCAATTTTTTCTCACCAGAATTCATCTTACACATTTCTAAATCTATTATTCATCCATGCACTGAATAGTGATGTCATGTCTGGTCTTGCATTCCTGCTATATATCTCAGGATTTTTTGCAAAATCCAAAGAAGAACTTGTAATATATTGGTCCTGATCTAGCATTTCAATTTTGGCCAACTGCTGTTTACATGACTTCACTCTCTGCCTTTTCTATAAATATTTCCATTGCAACTCTTCGGATAAGCTTCCTTCCTTGGTACATTGACTGCATGAATTTAAGTGTACTACTAGATTGGCAACTAGGTCTCATTTTTTTTTTTTACTGTTGAAATAGCTAGATGTAACTGTAAGTTCTATTTTAATAGTTTCTTCTATCATATCTAGTTACTATGGAATTCTCTTCCAGTTTCTTGCTTTCCTGCAACTTATGATCTTCAAAAATTAAATGCAATATCAATTGCAATGTTCTTTCTGAATCCTGTTCTTTGATTGTCCCTCCGCCTCACATTCTCTTTGACTCCCAATAATGCTTTCTGTCTTAGTGGCATTATCACCTTGCTTGGAGTGAAAGGATTAAAAAGAATAATTACCTTGATGTCAACCTGAACTCAAAATGGCAGCATCTACATCTTAAATTTGTTTTAGAAATGAAAACATACAAACAGAAAGAAGGGTTAATATCAGCAATGCTTTCTGGTTAAATCAAGAAAGTTTCAGATCATTACCAGCCTGTAAGTAGATCCTGAAAAAAAGAATGCTAATCTTCACGCAATTTTTATCTTATAAGAAATTCTGTTTGGTCAGTCAGTCATCGAAATGTTTTGTAATTAGATGTATTCAGAAGAGAAAACCTTGAATATCTAAGGAAACAAAGGAATCGGATGTTTTGTATTTTTTGTATGGTTATCAGTTTTATTGATCAGTTTTATTGATCATAATGCTATCAGATCAGCATTGCTATCATCGGTCGAACCACTCATCATAATTGCTCCCATTGTTTCACCTTTTTATCAGCTGTTTTTACTTTGTAAATATCTTACAACTATAAAAGAACCTGTTTGATTTTTTTCCAACATAAACTTTGAAGACAGACATAAAAAAAACAATTTACTAGCATTGGCTCTTTCTGATATCTTCAAACAAACAAGAAATAAAAGCAAGATTTGTTGCTAGGAGTTGAGACGTCATAGACAAAACAATAACAGACAAAACAATAACAGCAAAAGGCACAGAATACTGCAAATTCATTTTTTTTTTATCGTATCACCCCGAGCAAAGTGGTAATGCCACTGATGTACAGGGGGCTAATAAGAGTAAAAAGATTAAGTAGAAGAGAGTGAGGAGGAAGACGAACCAGTTCGAAAGGAGCAAGAGAAGGATAGGAATACAGGTGTGATGACAATTGCAAAGGTGGAGAGAAAGGAAAGGATATACGTGGTGGGGAAAGAACTAGAGTCAAGTGGTTAATAGATGAGTACTGACATTGCATTTAAATTCCTGGAGGTTGTAGCCGTCAGGAAAGCAAGAATATAGAAGCGAGTTCCACAGGCAGGAAGTGCGAGAGAAGAAGCTGCTGGAGTAGAATTGTTGTCTGCATTTGGTTAATCTAACCATCTTAGCTAATTATTACAAAAAACAAAAAAACACACCTGCTTGGAGAGGGTGGATCATCTGGTATGATCAACAGTTTGAACAATACCAGTATGCTCATACCCTCAATCACGATGACTTGTGAATTTAATGCTAGGACAACCAGCGACAAATAGAAATTTGGCTTCCAAAATATGGGTAAACCTGTAGTATGACTTACAATCATTTTCCAATGCTACAATCATCTCTTTAGATGCGAACAGCAAGAAATCACTTTCCTGACAAACTGATCATGGTCATACTGAAACTTGAATCTTATGGTTGGAAAGTAAATGTTATAACCATCGAGCTATGTTCTCTTATAGCTGAATACGGACAACTGCAGAAAAGAAGAAAGATATCGAGTAAGAATAGCTATGGATATATCTACATCTTTATTTATTATCTTTATTAATTGAAACAACTGCTTTAGTTCCTTTTCTTTTACCATACAGTCAGTTTCAGACCCACTGGAGTGACATGGTGTAATTGAGTTCTATTTTTTCTTCAGATTAGGTCATTTGCAGTGGTGTGCAGTAATATGAATTTATGATGAAATTTGTTTTGTTTTGAAAAATATTGTCTTCTGTGATTGTATCATATTTTTACCACACCCAGACATTAATGTATCACTGTTGATTAATTATCCTATGGCTATTTTCTGCAATGGACATTACTCCAAGGAAGCATACAAAAATTCTAATGCTGCATGAACACACTGGCAATCCTTTCAGAGAGATCGCTGATATTGTTGGTGTCAGCCTTTCAATTGTAAGTCGAGTCATCAAGGTGAAGAATCAAACTGGATCCCTTGAACCAAAATTTCATTTTGTCTATTCCAATTGTCCTTTTTCAGATATCCTCTATCTGAAATTTTATACACACCTCTGTGCAAATTAATTTAAACAACTGCTTTAGTTTCTTTTCTTTCATAATATGGTCAGTTTTAGACCCACTGGAGTGACAGGGTGTAATTGATTTCTTTTTTTTCCTCAGATTAGGTCATTTGCAGTGGTGTGCAGTAATATGAATCTATTTTCAGGGTCTATAATGAAATTTGTTTGGCCCTGAAAAATATTGAGTCATTTGTGATTGCACCAGAGTTTTAACACACCCAGACACTATTGTCTCAACTGTTAATTGGTTGTCCTATGGTCATTGTCTGAGATGAATGTTATTCAAAGGAGATGTAGGAATATTGTAACACTGCACAAACAGACTAGTCTTCCTTACAGAAAAAATGTAGATATTGTTAGTGTCAACATTTCAACTGTCAGGCAAAGAAACAAACTGCAGCCATCAGTTGAAAACGTAAAGGAAAATGAAGTCAGAAAAGAAAACAAGACCAAGAAACAATGAATACGTGATCAGAGAAAATGTGAAAGATCTTAGGAAGACATTATTGATTTTGTTTCAACTGTCAGGCAAAGAAACCAACTGGATCCATCAGTTGAAAATGTAAAGGAAAATGAAGTCAGAAAAGAAAACAAGACCAAGAAACAATGAATACGTGGTCAGGGAAAATGTGAAAGATCTTAGGAAGACATTATTGATTTTGTTTCAACTGTCAGGCAAAGAAACCAACTGGATCCATCAGTTGAAAATGTAAAGGAAAATGAAGTCAGAAAAGAAAACAAGACCAAGAAACAATGAATACGTGATCAGAGAAAATGTGAAAGATCTTAGGAAGACATTATTGATTTTGTTTCAACTGTCAGGCAAAGAAACCAACTGGATCCATCAGTCGAAAATGTAAAGGAAAATGAAGTCAGAAAAGAAAACAAGACCAAGAAACAATGAATACTTGGTCAGGGAAAGTGTGAAGACATTCACTTTGTTTCAGTTAATTAATCTTGATTGTGAAAGCACCACAGAGGGATCACGAATGTTATCGTTGTCAGCCTTTCAACTGTCAGCTGTGTCATCAAGGGGAAAAGAAACAAACTGGATCCATCAGTCAAAAAGGTAAAGCAAAATGAAGTCAGAAAAGAAAACAAAACCAAGAAACAATGAATACCTGATCAGGGAAAATGTGAAAGATCTTAGGAAGACATTATTGATTTTGTTTCAACTGTCAGGCAAAGAAACAAACTGGATCCATCAGTTGAAAATGTAAAGGAAAATGCAGTCAGAAAAGAAAAAAAGACCAAGAAACAATGAATACGTGATCAGAGAAAATGTGAAAGATTTTAGGAAGACATTATTCATTTTGTTTCAATTAATTTGCACTCGGATGTATGTCTAGAATTCCTTTTTGGACAAAGTTTTCTAAAGAGGATTCTATCAGGCTAAAATCTCAATTGTTTATTTAGATTAGTGTTTCTCAACCAGTGCATCTGGGCACACTAATGCACCTGGGTAGGCAGCCAGGTGTACCCCAGATTAACAGAAGATTAATTTATGAATTACTTTTATATTTAAAAAAAAATTATTTTTGAAAAGCTAGAGAGGCCAAACACATGGCTTCCATGTCTAAGTCTTTGTCATTTGATATTTCAAACTGGATGTTAAATTCCTTAATCTTTAAAGAAGTGGATAATTCTATCCCTTTTTACTTAATCTAAAAATCAATTTAAACTTGCTCCCTGAATAAATCAATTAAACTTATTCCCTGAAATCTTGATTTTTAAAGAGATACAGGCACCAAAGCACATGGCCTCTATAGCTAAGTCAAGTTTTTATGATTTGATATTCTAAACTGGATACTAAATTCCTTAATCTTTAAGAAAGAGTGGATAATCGATTCTCTTTTGCCATCCTCAGGGGAATTTAAATCAGTTATTATTCAGTCAGTCTGTTAAGTGCCATACATGATACATGCTTTGGGCGATCATGTCTCGAAAGACTGACTGGGCAGAAGATTATCCTGTGGTAGGTTGCCATTGCTTTCTGCAGTAGACTGGTTGCTAGCTAAGGCTACAGAACCCAATCTGTCCTGCTATTTAACCCATATCTGGAGGGAAGAGATGGATTAATACCTTTCCCAAGGATATTTGTGTGTAAGTAAATGCAAGGAATTCAGCTGGAATTCGAACTTGGCTCCCTGATTTGTCGTTCTGAGTTGATATCCACTGCACCACAATGCACATCAGTTATTATTAGGCTCTCTGAAAAAAACAAAACAAAAAACAGATCCATTTAAATGAAAATTTAAATAAAAATTTAGACCAAATTTTCCTATTTTCAAATTTTATGACTAATTTTTCTTCCTTAAAATTTATTTGCACTCCAGAGTTTTTGTTATTCTACATGTGCACCTAGAAGTAAAAAAAAAAAATACACCCTCTAGTTAACAGAAGAGTATTTTATTTTTATATTTTAAAAAAATCTATTTTTAAAAAGTTAGAGACATCAAATACATGGCTTCCATATTTAAGTCAAGTTTTTGTCATTTGATATTTTAATACTAAATTCTTTCATCTTTAAGGAGTAATGGATAATCTGTTTCCTTTTATCTTTCCCAAATGATTTAGTGTCTCTTTAAGCGATTAGCAGATTCTTTATAAATCCTTTTAATTGAAAACTGTTAATCTTCTTTAACTATGCTAATAAGACTGTTTATCACATATGAGGGCAAACATTCAACAAATTGCCAAAAGCAATTAAATCGTAGATTTCATACAAGCATGCTTCAATATACAATGTAATATCTTCAAAATAGATTCTTATTTCAGGAGACTTTATTAGTTTCCTATTTTCAAACTTCATGACCAATTTTTCATTATTAAAATTTAAAGTGCACCTCAGAGTTCTAGTTAGTTACAGTTAGTTATCTGCTTCTTGCTTTTCTGCCTGCTGGAAGTCCTCCTCCGTGGTTCCAAAATATAAAAACACTGGTGAACCCTCTGACCCCTCTAATTATTGCCCTATCAGCCTCCTACCAATTTTTGGCAAAGTGTTCAAAGCCATCATCAATGCCGAGGTGGTTCAACATCTCACAGCCCACAGACTCTTCTCTGACAAACAGTATGGTTTCCGCTTCACCAGGTCTAGTGCTGATATGCTCATGACCATCACTGAGTATATACACCAGGCTCTCGACAAGAACGGCAAAGCTCGAATTGTTTTGCCCTAGATATCTCCAAAGCGTTTGATAGTGTCTGGCATGCTGGCCTTCTACGCAAGCTGCAATTGGACAATTGTTTGACCTAATCCAGTCATTCCTTTCAAATTGCACAATAAAAGTAATATTGAATGGACATGCCTCCCAATACTATCATACAAATGCAGGTGTCCCTCAAGGCTGTATTCTAGGTCTTATGCTTTTCCTTATCTACATTAACGATCTCCCAGATGTAATAGGATCCCAAGTAGGCATATACGTTGACAACACTGTTTTACTCTCACATCAATCAAAAATCTGCTGAGGCTGATAAAGCAAACCTTGCTGCCAAGTTTGAAAAGGACCTCCAATTTGTGGCAGACTGGGATAAGAAATGGCTTGTGAATTTTAATGGTTCTAAAACGAAGCTGCTATCTATTAACTATCACAAACAATCGCTGCTACCCCTAATTAGCATGGATCAGGCTAGTCTCCCTGAAAGCAAAACACTGCACCTCCTCGGGTTAACTCTCAGAACAGACCTCAAGTGGAATGACTATATAGAATCCATAGCTAAATCCACTGCTAAAAAAGTTGGTTCTCTGTGTAGGGTCAGGAAGTTTTTCCCGTCTGAAACAATCCTGCACATATATAAATCTGCCATTCACCTGTGCATTGAATACTGCTGCCATAACTGATCGGGTGCACCCAGGTGTCCTTGACAAAATCCAACATAGAATCTGTAATGTGATTGATTCTGACTTGGCAGCTCAGATACAGTCACTTTCTCACTGGCACAGTGTGGCTTACCTGTGTCTCTTCTACAAACTCTTTTGAGTGGTTAAGACACATCAGATCAATTGATAGCTTCCCCTATGTTGTTAAGGGCTGTAAATTTATATCCTGCCAAATGACACACAAAATTCCTAACAAAATTTCTCAAAAATCTTCAGGATGGTAGAATTATATACTTAACTATACTGTTTAATTAAAAACAGAATAACAACTCAAATACGAGTATCTATTAAAAATAATGTTCAAACAAATAAATTAAACATGCTGGTTATTTATCCATTTCATCAATCTCCGGAACTTCCTGTAACTATATTTGGTGTCTGTTGTTAACTAGGGCAAAGGATGGCTTGTTAATTTTAATGCCTCAAAAACTAAACTACTCTCAATTAATCATCTGAGAGAAATTTTTCTGCTCACCTCCAGGAAAGTGACTTCTCAGGATAAGTTTGTGGTTGACATGAAGTGGAAAGACAATATTAAATCCATTGCTAGGTCAGCTGCTAAGAAAGTTGGCTCACTGTATCTTGTGGAACCATTTTTCTCTCTTGAGTTTATCTTACATATCCGTAAGTCTATTATTTGTCCATGCTTTAAATATTACTGCTATATATGTTCTGGTGCTTCTACTATATATTCAGAGTCCCTTGATAAAATTCAAAGAAGAATCAGCAATATTATTGTTCCTGATCTGGCATCTTGGCTTCAGTCACTTTTTTACCACTGTAAAAGTGTCTTCCTGTTCTTTTTCTATAAATACTTCCATGGCAACTGTTCAGATGAGCTCTTCACTACGTCATCTACACTTTATGAATTTAAGTGCAGTACTGAACTGGCAGGAGGTGCGTTGTGGTTCAGTGGATATTGGCTCGGAATGAGAAATCGGAGAGCCAAGTTCAAATTACAGTTGAATCCATTACATTCACTTACGTGCAAATACCTTTGAGAAAGGTAATAATCCATCTCTTCCCTCCAGTTATGGGTCAAATAACAGTACTGATTGAGTTCTATAGCTTTGGCTGGCAACCAGTCTACTGCAGAAAGCAATGGCAACTTACTGCAGGATAATCTTCTGCCCAGTCAGTCATGTCTCTTTTGAGACATGATCGCCCAAGCGTGTTTCACATATGGCGTTTAACTGACTGACCGACTAGACTGGCAATAAGATTTCACTAATATACAGTAGAGTTGGCTAGATGTAACCGTAATTTTTATGCTAAGAGTTTCACTTCTTGCTCTTCTTGATTGTGAAACTCTCCTCTGGCACCATGCTTTCCAGCCATCTTTAATCTTCAAAAAATTTAAATGCAGTGTCAATTGCTTTCAACTGCTTTCATGGTTACTCTTTTTTGGTCTTGCTTCTTAGTAATATTTGTTTTCTAATTCTCCCACACTGAGTAACCCCTTGTGGCTTTAGTGTCTTGCTTGGATTGAAACTAATTAAAAAAAAGTAAAACTTATCCAACCAAGTTTAATTATATTAAACTGACAAGATCTATTTCATTTTTTATTCTATTTTTAAAACTGCTTTCAAAGAAGATGTTACATATTGAGATGGAAATTTTTGATGAACAATCCAAATTTCATATTGTTTTGTTTAAGTATTTTTTACTGTATTGGTCATTCTCAATTTGTTGCCTACATCTTGGTATTCTTTAGGAAGCTGAAATTTTAAAATAGTTTGTGGGTGCAGTGGATATCGACTTGGAATGATAAATCAGGTTGTTGAGTTTGAATTCCAGTTGAATTTGATGCATTTACTTATGCGCAAATACCCTTGGAAAAGATATTATTGCATCTCTTCCTTCCAGTTATGGGTTAAATAACAGGCCAGATTGATTGCCAGCCAAGGCTATAGAACCCAGTCTACCACAGAAAGCAATGGCAACCTACTGCAAGATAATCTTATGCCCAGTCAGTCATGTCTCTTTCGAGATACGATTGCCCAAAGTATGTATCACTGGGTAGCAAGTAGGTGAAGTGTGTTCTGTTCTTTAACATATTTTTAGCTCTGCATATTCAGTTCATCTGTCGGCTGTACATTGAGCACTTCTTTTTAACTACCCTCTGCTAGTCCAGCCAGCCACTATTTGGCTAGTATAATATATATATATAATATTATAAATTATAGTTTAGAACATGTACAAAATACAAACTACTACAAAGTGTACATTTTGTTTCAACATTGAAAGTACAATATCTCATCAGATAGTAAACATTATTTTTTGATTGAAAAAAAAAATCATTTACTACCTGATGAGACATTGACCTTTCAATATCGAAACAAAATGTACACTTTGTAGTTGTTAGTAATTTGTACATGTTCGCAACTATAATTTATAATATTCCTAGCTCTATTTCTATATTGAGCACTCTTTTAAATTAATGTTTTGAATGTTGTTAATATTTTCTTTGCTCCTTATTCACTTCGGTATATATATATATATATATATATATATATATATAGTCACATATAGTAACATACAAATATATCTAAATATATATGTAGATAAAAATTATCTATCCATGATTTATAGAGAAAATAAATTCAAAAGATAAAAGATTGGAAGAACAGCATGAAGATGTAAAATAATGCTAATAGATTTTGAAGGTGAATAAATTGGAAACATTAGAAGACCAGATCAAAGACGAACGAGGAAAAATGAATTGCAACAAAAGATAATTGCTATCCATTAAAAATAGACAATATGCCAACAAGCTAAAAAGCAGACATTAACAAGACAACGCCAATTTTGTGTATGTACAAATAAATTGAAAATTGATAGCTTCTTTATTAACTGCTCTTAAAGATCATTCCCTGATGGCAGATCTTAGAGAAATTGTGATTGATATATTGGACCAGAGAACTTTCTTCTCATTGACAAAAAAAACAAAAAAAAAAAAAAAAACAACAAGAAAAAAACAGTTCTTCTAAATTTCTTTTTTGTAGACTGCTATTTGGAAACAATTTGCAATATCACATCCATCAAAAATTTTCTTCATTATTTAGATAATAACAGAAAAATTTATTTCATAAATATTATACCAGCTCAGAACTAGAAATTGAAGTGCTGGGTTGAAATTCCAGTTGAATTCATTGCATTCACCTATGCGCAAATACTCTTAGAAAAAGCATTAATTTAGTTCTTCTCTCTCCAGATATGGGCTAAATAGGAGGAAAAATTGTAATTGATATATTGGACCAGAGAACAGTTTCTCTAGATTTCTTTTTTGTAGACTGCTATCAGTCAGTTACATGCCATACATGATACATGCTTTGGGCAATCATGTCTCAAAAGAGACATGACTGACTGGGCAGAAGATTATCCTGCAGTAGGTTGCCATTGCTTTCTGCAGTAGACTGGTTGTCAATCAAGGCTATTGAACCCAATCTGTCCTGCTATTCAACCCATAGCTGTAGGAAGAAGAGTTGGATTATATTATTAAGTACTGATTAGTAGGGTATCAGTTTACTACTTCATGCCAATAGAATACTGATCCCCCACTTTTTGACCAGTAGAAGCTTTAATTATGCTTCCAACTATTCAGTCAGTTAAGTGCCATATGTGATACATGCTTTGGGCAATCATGTCTTGAAAGAGACATGATTTCTGCAGTAGACTGGTTGCCAGCCAAGACTATAGAACTCAATCTGTCCCATTATTTAACTCATAACTGGAAGGAAGATACAGATTAATACCTTTCCTAAGGGTATGCCATGAATTCAACTGGAATTTGAACTCGACTACTCGATTTTTAATTCCAAGTTGATATCCACTGCACCATAATGCACACTGATATATGTAAGCAATTTGCAATATCACATCCATCAAAAACGTTCGTCATTATTTAGATAATAACAGGAAAATTTATTTCATGGATATTATACCAGCTCAGAACAAGAAATTGGAGAGCTGAGTTCAAATTCCAGTTGAATTCATTGCATTCACTTACGTGCAGATACCCTTAGGAAATACCCTTAGCAAATACCCTTCTCTCTCCAGATATGTGTTAAAAACCAAACAAATTGGGTTCTATAGCCTTGGTTGGCAACCAGTCTACTGCAGTAAGCAATGGCAACCTACTGTGGGAATATATTCTGCCTAGCCAGTTATATCTCTTTTGAAACATGATCACCCGAGTGTGTATTACGTATGGCCCTTAAATGACTGATATAAACTCTGTCATTTTTAACAATTCTAAGAAAACATTTCTTGCAGAAAAATAACACATTTAACACAAGTGTATGCAAATTTTACTGATATACGGTTATTTAGAAAGTAGTTTTATCAGCAGTAATTATTGACTTTTTAGTTGCTGTGTCTTTTCATGGACTTCCCTTGTTGTTCTTAACATTTTTTCTCATGGTATCTCTCCCAAAGCATGCTCCACCATCCACTAGCTCAAGCCAATCAAATATGTCTCTCACTGATTTCCCCTGTGCCTCTTTCTCTCTATCTGTCCTGGGAGTATTAAATTCTTCAAGCCTTCGTTCCTCATTGTGTGTCCCAGAAAGCTATTTTTTCCTGATTTTAAGTATAAGTTTACTTTTCATTTGCATCCACTCAAAAGCCTCATTGCTGCTCACATGTTTGGTCGATGGTATCTTTAGCATCCTTCAGTAGAACCAAATTTCTGTTGCTACAAGTCTCTCGCTCATCTTTTAGGAGATTGTCCAGCATTCGCTGCCATATAGGAGAACAGACATAACAGTCCAGTAATCTTTTCTTTGTTTTCTCTCAGTACTCCGGTTAGGTTTTGAAATGTGTCCTTGGCCATGCCAATGTGACTTTGGATCTCATTGTTCCACTTTGGATCCTCTATTATAACACTTCTCAGGTATATCACAATCTTAACAACATAAGATATGCAAATGATACATTATCAATAACAGACCCAGAAAGGAAACTACAGGAATTTTTACAGAAGGTAGTCAAGGAAAGTGAGAAGAAAGGACTAAACATCAATTGTAATAAGTTAGAATGCATGGTTGGCAGCAAAAGAAACAGCCCAACATACCAATTACAGATACCAAAATCAAACAAGTACAACAGTTTAAATACCTGGAAAGTATTTTAACAGAAGATGGAAAGTACAACACTGAAATCTGAAGTGAATTTCAAACTGAACCCTTTATTTAATCTATCGGGTAGACTGTTCTCGTTTCTTTGCTCATGTCTAGGAATAATAACAACAAACATGAGGACAGTAGTCTGTTGTGGAGTAAATAAGACACCCCTGGTAACACAAATGATATAGGTAAGATGTTTTAAATAAAGAACCCAGTTTGCTATGTGCAAAGAAAAAAACAGATATTCTTAAATATGGAAGATTTATAAGCCCAAGTAATAAAAATACAACAACTACAGTTGTTGAAACTCGAGAAACAACAAAAGAACTTTCACAATTCAGATGATGGAATTACCTTTTCTACTAATTTTAGAAGATACAAGCAAATTTATAGAGAAGAATGCAGTGACTTGGAAGAAAAAACAAGATTTTTGTTGAGAAAGTTTGCACCAGTAAAACATAAAAAATACTGTAATTTTGAACTACCAAGAAAACCAAGAGAAATTTTCCTTCAAAGAAACAGTAAATATTCTGACTAAAATTTTTAGCAAGAAAAGTTTGTTATTCAATACTTGTTGGAAGTGTATGAATCTGATGAAAAAAAAGACAAAGATTTTGTCACAGTATGGATTCATTAATAAGGAATATGACAGATTCAAATTAAACTAGTTGACTTCGGATATTTTTTAAGAATTAATTTTCATGCAAGGCTTAACCACAAAAAAGATGCAGAAATACATTCCAGAATCCTGACAATAATGCAACTGAATTCAAAATTAAAACTACAAGAAATATTGGTTAAATGTCAGAGAATCCTAAATCTGAGATGCAAGGAAATTGAAGAAAAAGAATGTGCATATATACAAGCCAAAGAAAAATGTGGAAAAAGAAAAAAATAAATCCATGTTTAAGATGTGGTAGCTTAAATCTTGTACCTTTCAGAATTGAAAGTGCTACAAGTGTAAAAATGTAGGACATCAAAAGTCACACTATAAAACTAAAGCAAGGAAAAGTTATCACAGAAAAAAATGTATACCACTTTGAGATGGAAAGAATAATTACAGGAATCCAAAGAAAATTTCTGTATGTGAAAATTAATAATGCAACACTAATAGAGATATCAAAATAATTAATGAAGCTACATGGAAAGCAGAGGTTAAAGCTATATTAAAAAGAACTTCGAAAATCACATGTGAACTGCCATGTGTGAAATGATTTGTCATTGGCAAAATGACTTGCAACGTTTCATTTCGTAACAAGTGTGTAAAAGCTAAGGCTTATGCGCTTAGAAAATATGATAAACGTTTTCCATACTGACTGGATAAAATTGTTCAAGTTATGAAATTTATCTACAAATAATTATTGCAAAAATATAAACGAACAAGTGACCAGTTTAAAAAACAATGTGAAAATTTAAAGGAAAAATTTTAAAAATGTTTTCTGGATGTTCTGTCAGAGAAGTTGGTTTGGTGCTCTAAAGTCAAAACAAAACTTCAAGAGAAAAAAAAGGGTCAAATGCCAGTATTTAAACTGAAAAAGAATCTACCATTCACTTGGATCAAGTCAATGAACAACTAGACAAACTTGAAAAAAATGGGTGTAAATGAAAAAATTAACCATTCAAAATGGGTAGCACCAGCAAAGAAAATAAAAAAATAAAATTTGGGTTTGTGCTGATTTTTTCACTGGGTTAAACAAATGTTTAGAATCACATAACAACCCATTACCTAGTCTAGAGGAAACTTTTGCAAAATTTAATGGTGAAAAAACTTTTTCAAAGCTGCATTTTTCTGAGGTGTATTTGCAAATACAGGTTGAAAAAGAATGTAAAAGATAAAAGAAAAATTATGGAAAAAGAAAAAAGAGGGAGAACATAAAAGGCATTAGAATCAGTTAAAGAATAAATTTACTGAAGAAAGGATCACAAGAAAGAAAGAACCTGTGCAAGTACTGTATGATATTTTTGACTTACCAACACCCCCATGAATTTGTTGAACCTGCAAGTATGAGTGCCAGAAAAACAAACCATACATAAAACTAGTTGATCTAAAATGAAAGAAATACTAAGTTTAGAACATTGTGAACTCACCAGAAAGAGGTGTTGAGTGGGTGAATAAGAAATAAAATATTCAAGAAAATCTCAAAAGGAAGAAGTTATAGAGTAAATAAGACACCCCCAATAACACAAATGGAAATTTAACTCTTTTTCTTTTATTAAAATCTATTTCTGGAATGTTTTATTTTTTATTTTACTATAAAAATCTATATCTGGAAAGAGTTGAAGGAAAAGAGTAAAATTTCCAGACAGATATTTTTATCGTAAAATAAAAAAAATGAAAAACTCAAGCAATAGATTTTAATAAGAAGACAAGAGTAAAATTTCCAGATATAGATTTTAATAGAAAAATAAAAATTAAAAAATCCCAGCAATAGATTTTAATAAAAGGAAAAGAGTTAAATTTCCAGATATTTTTTTTATAGTAAAATAAAAAATTTTAGTAATAAATTTTAATAGTAAAAGGTAAAAGATTTTTAAAAAATCTATGGTTGGATTATTTTTACTTTTTCCTTTTCATATTAAAATCTATTGCTGGATTTTTTTGTTTTTTAATTTTATTTTTAAGTAAATAGGATCTTTTGAACAGAAGTAGTGATTTATCTCTTGTTTACTGTTTTACACTGGGTTACTGGTTCCTTCAAAATTTACTTCTAACATCTCCACCTAAAATTTGAATCTTTAATTCCTACCAAACTACTTTTTCTTTTTTAAATAGAAGTAGGAAGGTTTGCTCATTATCAAGTTTAAACTTTTTCCCTGTCTTTTGAACAGGAGTAAACATTTATCCCTTGTTTCATGTTTAGGTTTTATGTTTCCTGTTCCTTCTAAAGTATTTTTCATTCTCTTTCACTCTCAGTGTCTACTTGAACCTTTAGGGCATCATCACCTTGTTTGGATGACAAAAACATCTACCAAGGCTGACAAAGCAAACCTTTCTGCTAAGCTTAAAAAAAGACTTCCAATCTGTGGTGGACTGGGGTAAGAAATGGCTTGTGAATTTTAATGCTTCCAAAATTAAACTGTTATCTATTAACCATCACAAACAATCGCTCCTACCTACCATTAGCATGGATCAGGCTAGTCTCCCTGAAAGCAAAACACTGTGCCTCCTCAGGTTAACTCTTACAACAGACCTCAAGTGGAATATATAGAAATATATAGAATCCATAGCTAAATCCACTGCTAAGAAAGTTGGTTCTCTCTGTAGGGCCAGAAAGTTTTTCCTGTCTGAAACAATCCTGCATATATATAAATCTACCATCCGCCCATGCATTGAATACTGCTGCCATATCTGGTCGGGTGCTCCTGCTATTCACCTAGGTTTCCTTGACAAAATCCAATGGAGAATCTGTAATGTGAGTGGTGCAATGTGGCTTCCCTGTGTCTCTTCTACAAATACTTTCACGGCTTCTACTCTGGTAAACTTAGCTCACTGGTGCCCCCTATATATGAATTTACTCAAGCCACAAGATTAGCAACTAGGACCCCTTCTTTTACTGTGAAACCAATAAAATGTAAACGCAAATTCTACTCCAGCAGCTCCTTTTCTCGCACTTACCACTTGTGGAATTCTCTTCCATTGACTTGCTTCCCTGACAGCTACAATCTCCAAGAATTTAAATATAAAGTCAATAGTCATCTACTATCTCACTAACCTGCATCTCCTCTCTCTCTCTCTCATGCTCCTTTTTCCTTCCACTCCACTCCTATCAGTATTCTCATCCTTCTCTTACTCACTTCCTGACACCCCCTATAACCTGTCACTCTTTCTCATAACTTTCCTCCTACGTAACCCCCTGCAAAACAGTGGCAGTAAAATACCTTGCTTGGGGTGATATGATTATAAAAAAAGAATCATTTCCTATCTCACTAATCTTCATCCTCTCTCTCTCTCATGCTTCTTTCTCCTTTCACTCCACTCTTATCAGTATTCTCATCCTTCTGTTACTCACTTCCTGACACCCCCATAACCCGTCACTCTTTTTTATGTAAATATAAAGTGGGGGATCAATTTTATATTACAAACAATATATAAATTGATCCCTCACTTTATGGCCACAGTTATCTTTCTCTTACCCACTTCTTGACCCCTCTCGTAACATGTCACTATTTCTCATGATTTTCCCCCTGTGTAACCCCCTGCAAAACAGTGACAGTAAAATGTCTTGCTTGGGGCGGTATGATTATAAAAAAAATTGATGAAAAGGTTAAGTTGAATATGAAGTGGGAGATCAGTTTCATATTATGCACATGTCATAAGCTGATTCTTAACTTTTATCATACTGTATTTACATGGTACATGCAAAAGTTGGCTCAATTCTAATGGGGGCACAGATAAAAAATTACTCCATCAACAAAATTCTAATAAAAATGGATATGTATAGAATTAATTAGGTTTCTGTTTTGTTCTCCTTGTGTAGCTGTTGTAAACCAACAGCAATGGTTCTGTGTAGTGAGAAAATGAAAAACAGCCGTTTTCACTTATTTTTTCTTTTCATGCCAAACAATTTCGTGACCTGCCTGACATGTTTTTCATATTATTGTTCATTTATGGTTCATTTCATCATAAAAGAACAGGAATGTAGCACATAAAAACAAAAAGAAAGAAAAGGAAACATTTTATGAAAAAAAAAAACAGTTTGGTATTTGTGAACAAATAAAATGCAAATACATTCTTTATTTTCATGGAATGTGATTTGCAAAATTTATTGTAAGGAGAGTTTCTTTATTTTGCTTGATAGAAAATATCTAATCTAAATCTAAACTTATTTATAAATGAAACTTTGTGTATGTGTGTATCCGTTACCTATAGACTCCGAAATGGCTGAACCGATTTTCTTGAAAATTTACACAGTTGTACTATAAGCATCTGAAGGTGTTCTTAGCTAGGTTTTGTGTCGTGGTACCCTCGATAAATATCGAAAATCGATAATAAAAAAAATCGGGTTATAGAAGGAGTGGTCCGATTTTAATCAAATTTGATACACTCATAGACAAAAACATAAGAAACGATATTCAGAAGTTTCAAGGTTGCAGTTCTTACAATAGTGCAGAAAATTGATAATATCTATGTATATAAAAAGCAAGATGTTTATGTGTGTGTGTGTTTATCTGTCTGTATGTCCTTTATACAAATCCACAATTTTTATCCGATTCTCACCAAACTTCACACAAATATTCTTTAGGCTGAGTCTGAGCTCCAGGACTATGGATTAGTTTTAAAGCTTTCATTACACCCAAGCAATGCCGGGCTATACTGATAGTTTTCTAAATAAATGTGAAAAGAGTTCTTGAAAGAAATTATCTATTTTTGGAGATAAAAGAAAAATCAAAGCAACAGTTTGTATGTATGCATGTTAGTCAGGTTGAGCCGGCTTCCTCCCAAAATCTCATTGGGATTTGTTTAAGGGCAGGGTCCCAAGTTCTACCCTGTTATTTAACCCATAACTGGAGGAAAGGGGCGGATTAATACCTTTCCCAAGGGTACCAGTGCTTAAGTGAATGTAGGGCATTCAACTGGAATTTGAACTCGGCTCACTGATTTCTCTTTCTGAGCCGATATCCACTGCACCACAACACACATTCGTCAATAAACACTTACAGCAACAGTTTGCTTTGGTTTGGTTTGTTTAATGGCATTTCTATACCTTATGGGACCTTTAATACTAAAATTTAATTTTCTTGGGAGCATTGGTCATATTCTTTGTTAAAATCTTGCTGGAAAAACTTTTATCTGCTATTAAAATTTTATCTGCTATTAAACTTTTATCTGCTATTAAAATCTATTGATAGAAATGTTTTCTTCTGTTAAAATTTATTGTTACAAATGTTGTTTCTTCTATTAAAATCTGTTGATAAAAAATTTTTCTTTTGTTATTTAACCCTTTGTTGCATATTGGTTAAAATTGTAAACTTTCTCTAACCTTTGTTGTATATTGGTTACAATTGTAACCTTTCTCTAACCTCTGTTGCATATTGGTTACAATTGTAACCTTTCTCTAACCTTTTGTTGCATATTGGTTACAATTGTAACCTTTCTCTAACCTTTGTTGTATATTGGTTACAATTGTAACCTTTCTCTAACCTCAGTTGCATATTGGTTACAATTGTAACCTTTCTCTAACCTTTTGTTGCATATTGGTTACAATTGTAACCTTTCTCTAACCTCTGTTGCATATTGGTTACAATTGTAACCTTTCTCTAACCTCTGTTGCATATTGGTTACAATTGTAACCTTTCTCTAACCTTTTGTTGCATATTGGTTACAATTGTAACCTTTCTCTAACCTTTGTTGCATATTGGTTACAATTGTAACCTTTCTCTCACCTTTGTTGCATATTGATTACAATTGTAACCTTTCTCTAACCTCTGTTGCATATTGGTTACAATTGTAACCTTTCTCTAACCTCTGTTGCATATTGGTTACAATTGTAACCTTTCTCTAACCTTTTGTTGCATATTGGTTACAATTGTAACCTTTCTCTAACCTTTGTTGCATATTGGTTACAATTCTAACCTTTCTCTCACCTTTGTTGCATATTGATTACAATTGTAACCTTTCTCTAACCTCTGTTGCATATTGGTTACAATTGTAACCTTTCTCTAACCTCTGTTGCATATTGGTTACAATTGTAACCTTTCTCTAACCTCTGTTGCATATTGGTAACAATTGTAACCTTTCTCTAACCTTTTGTTGCATATTGGTTACAATTGTAACCTTTCTCTAACCTCTGTTGCATATTGGTTACAATTGTAACCTTTCTCTAACCTCAGTTGCATATTGATTATAATTGTAACCTTTCTCTAACCTCTGTTGCATATTGATTACAATTGTAACCTTTCTCTAACCTCTGTTGCATATTGGTTACAATTGTAACCTTTCTCTAACCTTTGTTGCATATTGGTTACAATTCTAACCTTTCTCTAACCTCTGTTGCATATTGGTTACAATTGTAACCTTTCTCTAACCTTTGTTGCATATTGGTTACAATTGTAACCTTTCTCTAACCTTTGTTGCATATTGGTTACAATTGTAACCTTTCTCTAACCTTTGTTGCATATTGGTTACAATTGTAACCTTTCTCTAACCTCTGTTGCATATTGGTTACAATTGTAACCTTTCTCTAACCTTTGTTGCATATTGGTTACAATTCTAACCTTTCTCTCACCTTTGTTGCATATTGGTTACAATTGTAACCTTTCTCTAACCTCTGTTGCATATTGGTTACAATTGTAACCTTTCTCTAACCTTTGTTGCATATTGGTTACAATTGTAACCTTTCTCTAACCTTTGTTGCATATTGGTTACAATTCTAACCTTTCTCTCACCTTTGTTGCATATTGGTTACAATTGTAACCTTTCTCTAACCTTTGTTGCATATTGGTTACAATTGTAACCTTTCTCTAACCTTTGTTGCATATTGGTTACAATTCTAACCTTTCTCTCACCTTTGTTGCATATTGGTTACAATTGTAACCTTTCTCTCACCTTTGTTGCATATTGGTTACAATTGTAACCTTTCTCTAACCTCTGTTGCATATTGGTTACAATTGTAACCTTTCTCTAACCTTTGTTGCATATTGGTTACAATTGTAACCTTTCTCTAACCTTTGTTGCATATTGGTTACAATTCTAACCTTTCTCTCACCTTTGTTGCATATTGGTTACAATTGTAACCTTTCTCTAACCTTTGTTGCATATTGGTTACAATTGTAACCTTTCTCTAACCTTTGTTGCATATTGGTTACAATTCTAACCTTTCTCTCACCTTTGTTGCATATTGGTTACAATTGTAACCTTTCTCTAACCTCTGTTGCATATTGGTTACAATTGTAACCTTTCTCTAACCTCTGTTGCATATTGGTTACAATTGTAACCTTTCTCTAACCTTTGTTGCATATTGGTTACAATTGTAACCTTTCTCTAACCTTTGTTGCATATTGGTTACAATTGTCACCTTTCTCTCACCTTTGTTGCATATTGGTTACAATTGTAACCTTTCTCTAACCTCTGTTGCCTATTGGTTACAATTGTAACCTTTCTCTAACCTTTGTTGCCTATTGGTTACAATTGTAACCTTTCTCTAACCTTTGTTGCATATTGGTTACAATTGTAACCTTTCTCTAACCTCTGTTGCCTATTGGTTACAATTGTAACCTTTCTGTAACCTCAGTTGCATATTGGTTACAATTGTAACCTTTCTCTAACCTCTGTTGCCTATTGGTTACAATTGTAACCTTTCTCTAACCTCTGTTGCATATTGGTTACAATTGTAACCTTTCTCTAACCTCAGTTGCATATTGGTTACAATTGTAACCTTTCTCTGACCTCAGTTGCATATTGGTTACAATTGTAACCTTTCTCTAACCTCAGTTGCATCATTGGTTACAATTGTAACCTTTCTCTAACCTCAGTTGCATATCGGTTACAATTGTAACCTTTCTCTAACCTCAGTTGCATATTGGTTACAATTGTAACCTTTCTCTAACCTCTGTTGCATATTGGTTACAATTGTAACTTTCTCTAACCTTTTGTTGCATATTGGTTACAATTGTAACCTTTCTAACTCCTCTGTTGCATATTGGTTACAATTTTGTAACTCTTCTCTAACCTCAGTTGCATATTGGTTACAATTGTAACCTTTCTTAACCTCTGTTAACATATTGGTTACAATTGTAACCTTTCTCTAACCTCTTGCATATTGGTTACAATTCGTAACCTTCTTCTAACCTCTGTTGCATATTGGTTACAATTGTAACCTTTCTCTAACCTCTGTTGCATATTGGTTACAATTGTAACCTTTCTCTAACCTCTGTTGCATATTGGTTACAATTGTAACCTTTCTCTAACCTCAGTTGCATATTGGTTACAATTGTAACCTTCTCTAACCTCTGTTGCATATTGGTTACAATTGTAATCTTTCTCTAACCTCAGTTGCATATTGGTTACAATTGTAACCTTTCTCTAACCTCTGTTGCATATTGGTTACAATTGTAACCTTTCTCTAACCTCTGTTGCATATTGGTTACAATTGTAACCTTTCTCTAACCTCTGTTGCATATTGGTTACAATTGTAACCTTTCTCTAACATCAGTTGCATATTGGTTACAATTGTAACCTTTCTCTAACCTCTGTTGCATATTGGTTACAATTGTAACCTTCAACCTCTGTTGCATATTGGTTACAATTGTAACCTTTCTCTAACCTCAGTTGCATATTGGTTACAATTGTAACCTTTCTCTAACCTCTGTTGCATATTGGTTACAATTGTAACCTTTCTCTAACCTCAGTTGCATATTGGTTACAATTGTAACCTTTCTCTAACCTCTGTTGCATATTGGTTACAATTGTAACCTTTCTCTAACCTCTGTTGCATATTGGTTACAATTGTAACCTTTCTCTAACCTCTGTTGTATTGGTTACAATTGTAACCTTTCTCTAACATCAGTTGCATATTGGTTACAATTGTAACCTTTCTCTAACCTCTGTTGCATATTGGTTACAATTGTAACCTTCTTAACCTCTGTTGCATATTGGTTACAATTGTAACCTTTCTCTAACCTCTGTTGCATATTAGTTACAATTGTAACCTTTCTCTAACCTTTTGTTGCATATTGGTTACAATTGTAACCTTTCTCTAACCTCAGTTGCATATTGGTTACAATTGTAACCTTTCTCTTAACCTCTGTTGCATATTGGTTACAATTGTAACCTTTCTCTAACCTCTGTTGCATATTGGTTACAATTGTAACCTTTCTCAACCTCTGTTGCATATTGGTTACAATTGTAACCTTTCTCTAACCTTGTTGCATATTGGTTACAATTGTAACCTTCTCTAACCTTTTGTCGCCTATTGGTTACAATTGTAACCTTTCTCTAACCTTTTGTTGCCTATTGGTTACAATTGTAACCTTTCTCTAACCTTTGTTGCCTATTGGTTACAATTGTAACCTTTCTCTAACCTCTGTTGCATATTGGTTACAATTGTAACCTTCTCTAACCTTTTGTTGCATATTGGTTACAATTGTAACCTTTCTCTAACCTTTGTTGCATATTGGTTACAACTCCGTAACCTTCTAACCTCTGTTGCATATTGGTTACAATTGTAACCTTTCTCTAACCTCTGTTGTATATTGGTTACAATTGTAACCTTTCTCTAACCTTTTGTTGCATATTGGTTACAATTGTAACCTTTCTCTAACCTTTTGTTGCCTATTGGTTACAATTGTAACCTTTTCTCTAACCTTTTGTTGCCTATTGCTAAGCAATTGTAACCTTTCTCTAACCTTGTTGCATATTGGTTACAATTGTAACCTTTCTCTAACCTCAGTTGCATATTGGTTACAATTGTAACCTTCTCTAACCTCAGTTGCATATTGGTTACAATTGTAACCTTTCTTAACCTCTGTTGCATATTGGTTACAATTGTAACCTTTCTCTAACCTTTTGTTGCATATTGGTTACAATTGTAACCTTTCTCTAACTCAGTTGCATATTGGTTAGAATTGTAACCTTTCTCTAACCCTGTTGCATATTGGTTAGAATTGTAACCTTTCTCTAACCTCTGTTGCATATTGGTTACAATTGTAACCTTTCTTTAATCTTCAGTTGCATATTGGTTGTATACTGTAATCAATATGCAACACAGGGTTAAATGTATTGATGGGAAAAATTTTTTACTATTAAAACTTATTGATAGAAATATTTATTCCTTATTAAAATCTATCGATGGAAATTTTTTTTTTCTGTTAAAGTCTATTGCAGGAAATTTTATTTTTGCTAGAAATTTTTTCCAGCAATAGATTTTTTTTCACTTAAAGTTTATTGCTAGTTTTTATCTGTTATTAAAATCTACTGCTGAAAATGATTTTTTACTTATAAAATCTCTTGATGGAAAATTTCTTTTTTCTATTAAGATCTAGTGCTAGAATTTTTATCTGCTATTAAAATCTATTTCTGGAAATTTACCATTTCTCCATGCTTTGAATATTGCTGCTACATATGTTTCGGTACTCCTGCTATATATTTAAAGATTTTTGATAAAATCCAAAGATTAGTCTGCAATATTATTGGTCTTGATTTGGCATCTTGGCTTCAGTTACTTTCCCACCACCATAATGTTGCTTCCCTCTAAATACTTTCATTGTAACTGTTCTGATCAACTTTCCTCTATGGTACCTAGACTCTATTAATTTAAGTGCAGTATTAGATTGAAAGTAAGATTTCATAATTTTACTGTTGTTATGTGTTATGTTGTAACAAAAAAAAAAAATGATTGACCGAAACTCAGTGCTAAATCACAGACAAATATTTAATTTACAAAAACACACCAAATAAAATATTTAAAAATATACAATTTTTGTTGCATTCAAAACAAGAAACATAGAGTTTACTCCTGGCGAGTGTTACGAGAAGAGAAGAGAAAGGTAAGGTGTCAAATATCTTTACCCAGTTAAACTAGCAAAGTAGTTTAAGTGCTTTACTTTTTTGGAAATCCTCAAATAAGTATATAAAGAGTAATTATTAGTTTGGTCAAAGAAAGTGTCAAAAATATCTATTTACCCGTATAGTTCCATGGGGTTCTCTTTCAGGTTTTAGTTGGTTGACAACTTTTAGCAGAGATTTTTTCGGCTGGATATACAAATCCTAAATCAGGCCGCAGTTGATAATGTCAGCAAATCCTTTTAACAACTAACTACTCCTTTCCCAAAATCTATTTTTGTAGAGACTAATACCTAATTTGCATATTTGTTGAAATCTCTTGAATTTACTGGAATTTTCTCAAACTAGAATGTTCCAAATGTTCTATTTCTAATATCTTTATTTTTATGACAAGGTGATAATGCCAACAAAATGCAAGCAGACACTGGAAATGAAAGAGAATCAAAAGATTTTAAAGGGAACCCGAAACCTGATCCTAAATAGAAAACAATGGATAAAAATCTCACTTGTTCAAAAAATAGGAGAGGAGTGTGCACAGGATGATAGGCAAACCCATCTAATCCTGTTGAGGCAAAAATAAGTAAATAAAGAGTAAATAAAAGCTCAGAGTTTTAGACAGAGATGTTAGAAATAAAGAGTTGAAGTAGACTTTGGAGGGAACCAAAAACCCAAATCCTAAACAAGAAACAAGGGATAAACCTATACTCCTGTTCAAGAGATTAGAGAAGAGTGTGAACCAGACAATAAGTGAACCTATCTACCCCTATTGAGGAGAAAAATCTAAATAAATATTAAATAAAAGTTCAGTTTTAGGCAGTGACATTAGAAGTATTGAGTTTAACAAGACATTTTTTAATTTGAACATAAAATAAATGAGGAAAGAGGGCTTGGAAAATTTGATACTCATGGGAAAGAGTGAAGGAAAGGAGTACACAAGGAAACAATTCATAAATTGCCTAGTGAGCTTGAGTAGGTAGAACAAGGTTTAGAAGAAGTAACAAAAAAAGAAAATTTTTTAAGAGCTACAAAGAACAGGAAATGGTGGAGAGCCATATCATGAAGAAACATGGTACATAGAAGAAGAATAATTAAAAATCTCATGCAGTTGTAAACAAAATTATAATTGTACATTTAATTATAAAGAGCAATTACAATAAACGGAAAATGAAGGTAGTCGGAGGAGAAATAAACCCTCATCAAAATAAAACATTATTTTATATATATATATATATAAAATTAAACTCCAAGAACAGCAACTAATTATTACAGAACCAGAACTCCGTGATTTACTTAAGGTAGAATCTATAAAAGACAGACATGATAAAAAAATACATTCTTCTAAACTTATAAAGACTTCACTGAAGACTGCTGCAAAAGACTGCTGCAAAAGACTGCTGCAAAAGACTTATGCAACCATCCAGAAATAGTAATTAAGTATCATGTCGCCAAGTATAAATGAATAACTCAACAACAGAATCAGAATATAAGTTGTATTCCGCGGAAAGACGGTTAGTATTTACAGAAGTGATTAGTAATATTTACAATAGAAAAGATACAAGAGTCCAATCCGTCGTAAGACGTGTGTATACGTGATTACTTCCGGTATGCCACCGGAAGTGTGTCTAACTCTTCACTGACTCGCACTGACTTTTCAGTAACTCATTAGAGACTCTCAAGTGACTCTCTACGACTCTCTTGTAGAGAATCCACCATTGCTATATATAACAATGGGAACAGTCCATTTGTAGTCAAATAGAACATTAAGAAAGCTGATAAAGCTAACATCTTTGCTGTTTTAAACAACAACTGAAAAATAGAACAGTTACTTGATGATCACACCAAACTTAAAAACTTACCAATAACCCTATCACTCAGCTAAAACAAAGATTAATAAATTAATCACAGCTAACAATGCAGAGCAAGGCAATCTAAAACTTATCAAAATAATAAGGGATTATAAACCAGGATACATTTATGGAAAAACCTAATAATGAAACCATAGCATCACTTGATGTTGAAACCTGTTCACTAATGGTCCTGTTAGAGAAATCATTGACATTATTATAAAAAATATATATAATAATAATTCACTTCCCCCACTGAAAATTAAACCTAAAATACTAAAAAAACTACTTTTAACCTGTATCCGCTGGAGTCCCATTATTTGATCACAGAAATAATATATACATGCAACAGGATGATGTTTCAGTGGGCTCAGTTCTGGGTCCAACCCTCAGCAGTTTCTACATGGCTAACCTAGAAAATAATATATTTAGCACCACTACAAACCCTCTATCTACGTATGTTATGTTAATGGTATTCTTATATTAAAATATAGAAGAAATAATAAATCTCAAAAAAAAACTTTCAAAAGAACATTATCCTCAAATTTTTATACAAACTTAAAAAAAGATAACAAAATCCGTTTCCTTGACATTTTAACAGACACAAACAATAACACCCTTACTAACCTCCCCATATAAAAAACCAACCAGCAAAACTCTTGCCCTCTCACCTGTAAGAGTGAATGCCCTAACTACTACAAAATAGCACTTATACACAACTTAATTAACTGAGCACAAATCAACTCCTCCACCAAAAGATATTTGACTCTGAACTAAAAACTATTAAGCATACTCTCGTTAATAATGACTTCCCAAACCACATTGTAGATGAAGAAATAAGACGATATTTCAAAAACCTCAATACACATCAAACAAAATATGATACTTCCACAAAAGACCCTAAACATATCAAACTCTTCTTTTGTAACCAGATGCACAATAACTACAAACAGGATGAAAAAATAATAAAAAATCTCATTTGATCGTAATAAAAAATTAAAATTAATGATATATTATAAAAAATACAATACTACTAATTTAATTATCCATAATAACTCCTCCCATGACCATGACATTACAAAATATAAAAAAAATTCCATTTTGGATAATTTTCACATTCTAATGAATGCTATCAATTTGTTAACCATTATATTTGAAGCAGAAACAAAAAATTACAGTAATTTTTAGCAACACAGTTTTGTAGTTATTTTTTGATACTATAACTCACATCTCTGAAGATGATCTCAGAAAGATATTGAAAATACTTGGGTATATCGAGAAAAGAATGATAAGATCTGTCAATGTTACAGCTTCTGTCTGATATCTTTCAATTATAATACTCGAAAGATTACCCACAAGTATGAACAGATTTTATTAAAAATAAGCAGACACAATGTTTGCAATTTATTTAATCTGACATGTCTAAAAGAAAATTTTCTGCCTAAATACACAAATATATATATATATATATATATATATTGTTCATTCAGCAATGAATTAGAACACTCTCAGCTATTGGGCATGTATGATGATAATAGACACGCTAAAAACTCTGCCTCCTTCTACCAAGCGCCCATAGCTCAGAGGTAGAATCACCAACTGACGCCAATTTGGTTGGCAATCCTGAGTTAAAAAGCAATCAGTGTCTAACCATACTGATGAGCTGTGATACAGCGAAACAGATCTGCCTGCTGATGACTATATATATATATGTATATATTTTTCATTTGTAAATGAGTTATTACGCAACCACGGTATATATATATATATATATATATATATATATATATACCTTTTGGCGATTATATATGAAGAAAACTCAACACATAATTAAATGTTTATAAATCCAGAATGTATTTCAACAATGTATGAATGGTTTTATATTGTTTCCTTCAAAACCACTGAAAAATAATTTATGATGCTCTGGATAATATCCATTGAGCTCTCTATTTTTATCTAATTAATAATTTATATTAAATCTTTTAGATTATCCTCTCTGTCTTTACAAATTCACCATTTTTTCCTATATATATATATATATATTTTTTTATATATAAAACATATACATGCCAGTAATAAAATAAAATCAATGAAACAGCCATTGGCAATGCAATGCTTTGTCTTGTCTATTGAAAATGAGCAGTTCAATGTGTTCGAATCAAGCATATTTCCTGTACAGAACAAAATTTAAAAGACAACTTAAAATAGTCTGAAGAACTTCTGCTTCCTTTCAAGTCAATGCACACAATCAAGAAAGTCATTGCAGAAGCCATATTAAATCAAAAACGCAAAATTGAAAATGGGAACAATCAAAATTGCTTTGTTAAATTCAGATTCAATACAAAAGTAAATAATACTAATATGAATTTCAATGAATTAAATTCAGATAATCATGTCTCCACATTGGGGATTATGAAGAAACAAAAAAAAATGTAAGCATACAATATTTTATTTCCAATTTGTAAGTTTATTGGAACTGTACAGTGAAGGTGACTCATTTACATTTGAAGCCAAAAAGACTATAGGTAGCTACGGCTGTTACCCATGAAGCAGTTGAGTGCTTACTACATTCTGCAAGTAGGTAACACTACCCACCAATGCCACTAAAATCTAATGTACCAAACAAACAGTTATCACTCAATAATTATGAATATGCACAAGTATTGCTTAGATTAGAAATAGCAGCTAAAGCTAGAACAAAAAATGTTAAAGGTTTCAAAATAAATTAAAGGAAAAGATCAAATAACGGACCTCATGTTGGCAACTACTGGTTGTGAGGCCAAGTTAGATTGCAAAATGATAACAATGAAGAAATGTAAGGTGAACCTGAAAATGAATTTATACATTTATTTTTGTTCTCCTGAATTGACAACAAAAGTTCAATCTCTGGACTGGGCAGTATGTACTTGGACTCAGTGGAAATAGGGCAAGCAATGACTAAGCAGTACTAGCAGTAACTAACAAGAACTAGCAATACCAATATATCCTTAGATATTCAGTGGAATGAGAATAGTCCATTAAATAAATGGTTCAGTTCAGAATTATATTTACACTATTGGCCATAATTATTAGGACACTCCAGTTTTTAAAAGAAATGATGTATTTCATACTATTTAGTATTTATTGCCAAGTGGATATTTCTAAATGAAAATAGAATGGTTCTTTTGTTATTACTTTGCAAAATTTTACAAGGCAAGGAAGCAAAGACGAACTTGTCCGAATCACACTAAATTTTCTTCATTTTTTCATTGATAAAGCTGCAGTATAGGTAATTATTAAATATTTACAAATTCATTTGATACACGTTATTTTGCATTCTCATTTACAGAAGGATTTTATCATGTCTGAGTAAACTTTCTAATTATTTGTGTTTTTAATCATTTCACCCCAAGAAGCCGTTAATGTCACTAAATCACAAAGTGTTACTGGAAGTGAAAGAGAATGAAAAGACTTTAGGAGGAACCTGAAGCCTATTACTAAACAGGAAACAAGGAATAAAAAACGTTACTCCTGTTTAATAGACAGGAGTGTGAACCAGGTGGTAGTCAAACTCGACGTAGCGAGATAAGAGAACTCTCATAGAAAAAACGAGAAGAAAAAATTGCAGACATACACTACCGGCCATTATTAGGCCACCCCAGTTTTTAAAAGAAATAATGTATTTTATATTTTTAGTGGATAATTCTAAATGAAAATAGAATGGTTCTTTTGTTATTATTACTTTACAAAATTTTACAAAGCAAATAGCGACAATTTTCTCATCGCACCCTGTAGATTTGCTATATATATATACTACTGGCCATAATTATTAGGCAATTCCAGTTTATTAAAAGAAATGATGTATTTCATACTATTTTTAAGTGGATAATTCTAAGTGAAAATAGAATGGTTCTTTTGTTATTATTACTTTACAAAATTTTACAAAGCAAATAGCGACAATTTTCTCATCGCACCCTGTAGATTTGCTATATATATATACTACTGGCCATAATTATTAGGCAATTCCAGTTTATTAAAAGAAATGATGTATTTCATACTATTTTTAAGTGGATAATTCTAAGTGAAAATAGAATGGTTCTTTTGTTATTATTACTTTACAAAATTTTACAAGGCAAGGAAGCAAAGATGAACTTGTCCGAATCACCCCAAATTTTCTTCATTCTTTCATTGATGAAACTGCAATATGGGTAATTATTAAATATTTATAAATTCATTTGATGCACATGTTATAGTGCAGTATTAACAAAAGAACCATTCTATTTTCATTTACAATTATTCACTTGGCAATAAATATTAAAAATAGTATGAAATACATCATTTTTTAAAACCACTGGGGTGGCCTAATAATTATAGCTGGTGGTGTACCTGATGAAGGAATGTAATAACAACAACAACACAGTGAGGACAATAGTCTGAATGGAAATAGAGTTAATAACATCATTGATATTTGTCTATACTTCTGAGATGAGGTAGTATTTACACTGTTTTACATCATTTTTTTCATCTTTATTGCCATGTTTACGACATTTCAACCATTGTACACTCCTGCCTTCTTCAGGTGCTAGGAATTTCAGTGGTAAACAAATAACTTAGAGAGTTGAGTAAAAGGGAGATAACTACATAGCAACCAGAAGTGGCAACACACATGGAATGAGAATGATATATCCAGTGATCAGAATAAAGGGTTTGGTTCAAAATTCCTGAGAAATGATATTATTAAATTATTTCCTTATTTGAAAGTAGCTTCTTGGTCGTATGGTCAGATTTTGCTACAAACATAAATGAATATTTTAGCCGATTTTTGTATGGCATTTATTTTTTGTGCTTCAAAAAGTTTTGTAGGGGGAAAAAATCAGAGTAGACAAATCACACTGTTCTGCTTGTATTTTTTTTTTAATTGTTTCACCTCGAGCAAGGTGGAAATGCCACTGATGTGCAGGGGGCTACATAAGTGTAAAAAGAAGAGAGATTAATTATAAGAGAGTAAAAAGGAAGACGAACCAGTTATAAAGGAGCAATAGAAAGCTGAGAATGCAGGTGTGATGACAGTTTCAAAGGTGGAGAGAAAGGAAAGGATATATGGGGTGGGGAAAGGGCTAGAGTCAAGTGGTTAATAGGTGATTAGTATTAACCTCTCTTGTGTTCCAACAGCTTGAGAATGGAAAAGTGGGCAAGAATAGGACTCCACTACTATAAATGAACAGTTTTCCATTTAATTTAGTGAAGTAACAAATTTATACTAAAATTCATTTCTAAGTTGTGTATACAATAGTGGTGAAGTATGAAAATAAAACTGCTACTTGAGTTTGATCCTCTCCTCCTCAGAAAAACCTTGGCTCTTAAGTGCCACCCCCACCTCTTTCATAGTTCCCCCATCGCCACTGGCCATAGTACCTTTACTGAGCTTGTCCCTATGGTCTGTGGTGCTATTCACAGTTGGTTGTATCATCTAGTGGTTTGCATTTTGATTCCCGGTGAGAAGAAAGAATGTTATTTACTTCTATTTCTGTCAAGCTGTGGTATTCTTTTTGTCTGGATACTGGAACAACCTAAGGTACACAGATGATACAGTGCTGGTAACAGGCACATAAAGGAAACTACATGACATTCTACAGAAGGTAGCCGAAGAGAGTGACAAGAAAGAACTACAAATAAACTTCAAGAAAACCGAATACATGGTCATCAGTAAAAAGGGCAGTCGAATGTACCAAATACAGGTCAGGGATACTAAAATCAAGCAGGTACAAAAATTTAAAAACCTGGAAAGTGTTATAACAGAAGACGGAAAGTGCGACACAGAGATCTAAAGGTGAATTGGCATGGCGAAGGAAGCATTTCCAAAAGTTAAGTAAAGTATTAAGAAACAGGAAAATTTCGCTAGAAACAAAGAAGAGAGTAGTGGATTGCTATGTGATGTCAGTTCTTCAATATGGCAGTGAATGCTGGACAATATCATTGAAGATGAAGGAAAAACTTGAAGCAACTGAAATGTGGTTCTACAGAAGGATGCTGCGAATATCATGGATCAAGCATGTGAGCAATGATGAGGTTTTGGAAATGATGGAAATGAAAAGGAAATTAATACTGAGCATCAGGAAGAGACAGCTGAAGTTTCTGGGACATGCAATGAGGAAGGAGGGCTTAGAGAACCTGATATTAACAGGCCATATAGTGGGAAAAAGAGACAAGGGAAAGCAGAGGATAACATATTTGAAGGACCTAATCAGGTGGATGATGGAACGAGGTTTGCACAGGGTAACAGGAGAAGGCGTGCTAAGAGCCACCAGGGATAGGAAGATGTAGAAAGCCACAATCGCCTATGTCCTGAAGGGACAGGGTACATAGAAGAAGAAGACTGGGGGAATACTGCCTTCATAGAATTAGACAACTTGACGAGTGAAATTCAGCAAAAGAATAAGTCCAAAGTGCACATTACAAATCGGGGATACTAAAATCAAGCAAGTAAAGGAAAATAAAATATCTGGGAAATGTTCTAACAGAGAATAGTGCAACACTGAGATCTGAAGAATTATTGGGATAGAAAAAGATGCCTTCCAAAAGCTAAGCAGAGTATTAAGAGACAGACAAATGTTTGTAAAAAACAAAGAAAAGCATACTGAACTGTTATTTAATATCAACCATCCTATATGGCAGTAACTGCTCGACAATCTCTTCACAGATGAAGAAGGGACTTGAAGTAATAGAAATATAGCTGTAAAGAAAGTTGCCGAGAAAACCAGAGTCCAAACATATGAGCAACAATGAGGTTTTATAGAAATTGGAAATGAAAAGGAAATTTATACTTAACATCAGGAAAAGGCAGTTGAAAATTCTGGGTTATGTAATGAGGAAGAAGGGCTTGGAAAACCTTTGTTCCTTGATCACATGTTCACTCATTGGTATTCTCAGCATCCTTCTGTAGCACCACATTTCTGTTGCATCAACTCTTTTCTTCATCTGTGGAGAAATTGTTTAGCATTCACTGCTATATAGAATGGTCAGTATTAAATAACAGTTCATTAAGCTGGGGGTGGCCTAATAATTATGGCTGGTAGTGTATATATATATATATATATATATATATATATATATATATATGAATAAAGACAAAAGAAAGACATGTTTCATACACCGAGGAACTTTATCAAGGCAAAAGCAAGGATTTTAATTTATAACAAGTTTATGAACATTCAATTAATTTTTTTTAAACCCAAATAACGTTTTTGCTTTTGTATATAAATACTTGTTTACGAAATAAAATCCTTGAATTTGCCTTGATAAAACAAGTCAACTAAGATCAGTTTTTTATTTTTTATGGCATATTGACAGAAAATAAAAAATTTAATTAAAGTAATTTCATTTGATTTACTTAACAAATGCTTTAACAAGAAAAAAATACTTGTTACAAAATAAATTTAATATTTAGTATAATAGCTTTTTGCTTTGAAATAATAAAATAATTGCGACAATTTACCAATCGCACCTAGTATGTGTGTGTGTGTGTGTATATATATATATATATATATATATATATATATATATATATACACACACACATATATATAGTAAAGTTTTGTGATTTGCTTGAAGCATTGTGTATATTAGGTATATGGTTAGATCTTGAAGGCTGTCACAATGCGTTTAGTAAAATAAAGGAAGGTAAAGAAGTTTTTGGGTATTACCTCTTTATTAGGATGCACATTGTGGTGCAGTGGGTATCAGCTCAGAACGAGAAATCGGGGAGCCAAGTTCAAATTCCAGTTGAATTCATTGCATTCACTTACGCGCAAATAGCCTTGGGAAAGGTATTAATCCATCTCTTCCCTCCAGTTATGGCTTAAATAACAGGACAGATTGGGTTCTATAGCCTTGTCTGGCAACCAGTCTACCACAGAAAGCAATGGCAACCAACTGTGGGATAATCTTCTGCCCAGTCAGTCATGTCTCGAAAGAGACATGATCGCTCAAGTGTGTTTCACGTATGGCACTTAACTGACTGACTATTTATTATACTGTGTATTATTTATTATACTGTATATATATATATATGTATATATATATATATATATATATATATATATACTGAGTATATACTGTCTATATATATATATACAGAGTATATACTGTGTGTGTATATATACATACAGTACTGTGCAAAAGTATTATGGCAAAAACTATTTTATCTTTTATGAGGCATATTGACAGAAGATAATTTAATTAAAGTACTTTTATTTGATTTATTAAACAAATGCTTTAACAAGAAAAAAATACTTGTTACAAAATACATCTAAGATTTAGTATAATAACCTTTTGCATTGATGATAGCCTTCATTCTGTCAGGCATTGACATCACAAGCTTCTTCAATGTATCTAATGATATCTCCTGCCAAGCAGCTTGTATTTGTTCCCAAAGTGTGTCTTGCAAAGTAACATTAGATTTATCAATTTTTTTATCCAAAATATCCTACAGATGTTTAATAGGATTGAGATCAGGGCTTTGTGGAGGCCAATTCAAATTCCGAAGCCTTCCTTCCTTTTCCTTTTTAGTTAAATAATTCTTACAAAGGTTTGGCTTTTCACGCTGTATTTGAATTTCAGTGAGGTTTTTAAGAAAATCACCCCTGTCCTAATACTTTTGCACACTATTGGTAGTGTGCAAAAGTGTTAGGACAGGGGTGATTTTAAACTTTATTTTGATGCCTCATAAAAGATAAAATAGTTCTTGTCCTAATACTTTTGCACAGTATTGTATATGTGTGTGTGTGTGTGGGTGTGTATTCCATGTATGTATGTATGTATGTATGTGTGGTGATTTCAATGTCCACTACAGGGAATGTTTAGTCCACTCAAACAAATCCAATCATGAAGGAAGCTACTGCTATGATATTTCTATGGCATAAAGTGTCCCAGATCATGGATGAGCCTACAAACATTTGAGATATAGTCACATAACATGCAAGTCTTTTACACAGCTTCCTCATTACTCGAACAGACAAATGTTTCTTCTGTAGCATCACCTCCCTTGGGTTCTTCTAATCAATCACTCGTCTATTTCAAAATCAATATCAAAGAATTCTCTGATATCTCATTTCATTGGACAATTTCTTCATATTTCAAATCTGACTGGGATAGCTTTAGATTTTTTATTAGTAAAGTTCTTCCCAACGTCTTTCAAAAACAGAATAGCACAAATCTACCATCCGCCTGTGCATTGAATACTGCTGCCATATCTGGTCGAGTGCTCCTGCTATCCACCTAGGTATCCTTGACAAAATCTAATGGAGAATCTGTAATGTGATCGATCACGACTTGGCAGATAGGATACAGTTGCTTTCTCACTGACACACTGTGGCTTCCCCATGTCTCTCCTACAAATACTTTCACGGCTTCTGCTCAGATGAACTTAGCTCACTGGTGCCCCCTGTGTATGAATTTACTAGGGCCACAAGATTAGCAACTAGGTTCCCTCCTTTTACTGTGAAACCAATAAATTGTAAACACCAATTCTATTTCAGCAGCTTCTTTTCTCGCACTTCCTACCTGTGGAATTCCCTTCCACTTACTTGCTTTCCCAACAGCTACAATCTTCAAGAATTCTAATATAAAATCAATAGTCTTTTCCTGTTTCACTAACTTGCATCCTCTGTCTCATGCTCTTTTCTCCGTCTACCCGACTCTCATCAGTATTCTCATCCTTCTCTTACCCTCTTCCTGACACCCCTTGTAACCTGTCACTTTTTCTTATAACATTTCTCCTATGTAACCCCCCTGCACAACAGTAGCAGTAAAATGCCTTGCTTGGGGTCAAGCTGCCAGGTAATGATCTTCACACTGTAGTGAACCACCTTCATTCTCTTCATAAACTATTGGTGTGATATAAGTTCCACTTGAGCAACTTTTTACTACAAACTGCTGCTTTGGGGAACTGACTCCCAAGAAGATACTTCCTCAATACCTACAATCTTATTCTGTTCTGTCTAGGGCTAGCTGTTATCTTCCCCACATATTTCTATAAAGTGTACCCTTCATTCTATGACCCTCTACCTTGTGCGGCTCTTGGGCCTTGTACAAAGTGAGCATCATTGTAAAAATAAAACTTTTGTAGTTAATTACTTGCTCCAAAGATAGTACAGGACAGGGGAAGAAGTTGCACAAAAGCTGACAACTGTTTCTATTTAAAACACAGACACTTGATGAATTAAAGTAACCTTGATAATGAGTTTACCTTGATTGGTACTTTGATTAATTACTGACTGGATCTTAGCCAGCAATGAGTCATCAAAAGGAAATGGAAGTGACAGAATCCATTGGTGGGTACTGAAACCAAACTCTTACTACCTAGGTAGACAGATTAGACATTTGACAGTCAGGTCAATATTTAGATAATATCATATTTGATAATTGCTTACAAAGCTTTGAGAAAACAATCATTATTTTCTGGATATGAAAAGAAACTTTCACTTAAATTCATCCTATTCACATAATATACCAAGTATAATAACATTGGTCAGCGGACCTGAAGGAGACTCCCACCACCATTAAATTTGTTGTTTTTCATTTTTTTTTTTTTACTTTTTTCAGTGCAGTTTTATCAGTTATTACATAGAGTTTCCGATTATCAAAAAAAATTTGCAAAAATTTCAATATTTAAACAATTTTAGTGGGGACTCACTTTCTCATACAATGTTATAGTAAATCGATCCTCCATTTTGGAACCACTCGCATTGGGGGCTCACTTTGTTTTATTATTTTAGGGACGAGTTGTTGCTCTTGTTTTTGTCTTTTTCAAGTTTTCTTTTGTTTTTACGTTGGCATCTTCCTCGGAAACTCCAAGAATGGCTTTATTCAAAAATTTTGATAAGGATTCAGTAGTTGAATATGTGCAAGCAAAATGTTAATTGCACAGGATCAATTTACTATAAGGTTGTATGAAAAACTGAGCCTCTCTCCCTAAAATTGTTTAAAGGTTGAAATATTTACAAATTTTTTTATCAGTTGAAAAGTTTAGGGTTTAACAAATAAGATTGCACTGAAAAAAGCAAAAACAAAATTGATAATCAACCAATTTACAGGTGGTGGTAATGTTGTACCGGTGAGTGGTTCCAAAATGGAGGATCGATTTACTATAACGTTGTATGAAAAACTGAGCCCCCACAAAAATTGTTGAAATATTGAAATTCTTTCAATTTTTTTTGTCAATCAGAAAGTTTAGGGCATAATTGATAAGATTGTACTGAAAAAAGTAAAAAAAAATGAAAAACAACAAATTTAAAGTTGGTGGTAGTCTCCTTCAGGTCTGCCCATTGGTCAACAAAAAAAAAAAGATTTGAAATGGTGTTGAGACATCAAACATCTTTTTCTGCTAATTTGAGGGTGCTGAATCTGAAAATGATATTACTTTTTCTTGGTTAGACACCGTTTTTGCTGTACAGAAATGCCTCATTTTTGGAAAAAAAAAAGTATTTTTTCATTTGTTTTCTGTATATATGATATTGACCAATGGCAGTATTTCTCAAAATAAAATTGTAGAAACATCTCAATTCATATTTAAACCAACAAATATTGGTCTGCTAATTGAAAAATACTATTTTTTCAATAAAAATCCAACCCTAAGTCTTAAAAATAATATGGTTGTATATATTAAGACTGACAAGTATTTTCATCAAATCATTTAATAAACAGCAAAAATAAAACCTTTGTAAATATCCGGCTTTCTCTTTTCCAATCTTTTCACTCTTTTCTTTTATTTTTTTTCAATTGGTGTAGATAGACTAAATTATCGCCCGGTTCACACTCCACCCACATCTATTGAACAGATGACGAGGCTCCATCCCTTGTTTCCTGTTTAGGATGCAGTTTCCGGTTTTCTCTTTTCCAATCTTTTCACTCTTTTCTTTTTTTCTTTTTTTTCAGTTGAAGTAGATAGACTAAACTATTGCCCAGTTCACACTCCACCCACATCTATTGAACAGGTGAAGAGGCTCATCCCTTGTTTCCTGTTTAGGATGCGGTTTCCGGTTTTCTCTTTTCCAATCTTTTCACTCTTTTCTCTCTTTATTTTTTTTTTCAATTGGAGTAGATAGACTAAACTATTGGCCGGTTCACACTCCACCCATGTCTATTGAACAGGTGAAGAGGCTCATCCCTTGTTCCCTGTTTAAGATGTGGTTTCCAGCTTTCTCTTTTCATTCTTTTTACCCTTACGTAGCCCCCTGCGCATCAGTGGCGTTATCGCCTTGCTTGGGATGATATGATTAAAAAAGAAATTTTTTTTTAAAAATATATATATATATATATATATATATATAAGATCTATGGTAAATTTTTTTTCTTTCTTGATTTTCAGTCATGTTCAATTTTATTTAACTTTGTTTTGATAGTCCAGCAATAGTCAGCCATCATTCATTAGTCCCACCATCCCTGTTAGTGTTCTTATATTCTTTTGATATTCTAATCGAATCATTCTCCTTGTTCATCACTCACATCACCACAATTATCGAGAAATTTATCTAGATGGCTATGTAAAAAAAAAAAAAGAACGTTAACACTCATACTAGTGTATTACTGACAAAGTTTATCAGTTAATTTGAATTTTGGTGATAAATTGAAAAAAAATCAGGACTTCTTTTTTAAAATTTTTGATCAAAATTTTCTTATTAAAATAGTTTATTTCCTATGGCTGACATAAATTGCTAGGCCTACCTGAAAACTGAGGTGTTTCTACGACCTTTCTTAATTAAAATTTAATTAAATTTATAATTTCTTAATTAATTACAACCCTTGTATCATGTTCTTCTTTCTTTCCACTTTACTCTTATGCAGCCCTGTTCACACCAGTGTTCTCGTCCTTTTCTATAACATGTTCCTCTTTCTCATCACTCACCTCTCATAAAAGCCCCCTGCACACCAGTGGTAATTCTGCTTTGCTTGGGATGAAATGAATAGAAAAAAAATGTTGCAATCAGCCAAGATTGTAAATTGATCTTTTTTCCGAAAATGAGCAATTGCAGTACAGCAAGACCAGTAGCTAACCATGAAAATCTAAGGTCATTTTTGGAATCAGCCTCCATCAGTCAGTCAGTTAAGTGCCATATGTGATACACACTTGGGCGATCATGTCTCGAAAGAGACATGACTGACTGGGCAGAAGATTATCCCGCAGTAGTTTGCCATTGCTTTCTGCAGTAGACTGATTGCCAACCAAGGCTATAGAACCCAATCTGTTCTGCTATTTAACCCATAACTGGAAGGAAGAGATGGATTAATACCTTTCCCAAGGGTATTTGCGCGTAAGTGAATACAATGGATTCAACTGGAATTCGAACTCGATTAGCTAAAAAATGTGTTTGCTTCTTGACACCAAAAATTCTGTTGACCGGAGTTATCAATAAAGACTTGTGCTGAAATGCACACTTTTTGCACAATGGCATCAGCAGATGTCATATGCAGAAGAATGAATGCTGCATTTTAGAGAGGGAAGGACATTTCTGCATGTCAATATGAGGAATTATATAGACGTAAGAAATCAACAATTCAATTATTATTAGTGCGATGATATCTACAAGCAGATACTTGTTTTTTTGCCATTACATACTGGTTGTCATCTGTCAAAACTGTCAATAGTCTGCTGTTGTTGTTGTTGTTGTTGTTGTTGTTGTTGTTACTTCTTGAGCAGGTAAATTAATAATAAAGCAATAAAAATTTACCGAGATGACTACATAAAAAATGAACCTTAATACTCATATTAATATATAAGTGATAAAGTTTATCAGATAATTTTCATTTTGACAGTAGATTGGAAAAATTCGGGAATTTGTATTTTTAGAATATTGACTCAAAAACCTTTTTTTCTTATAAAATAGTTTATTTCAGGTGACTGACATAAATTGCTTGGCCTACCTGAAAATTAAATGTGTTTCTACAATCTTTATTAACTAAATGTTGCAATCAGCCAAGATTGTAAATTCATCTTTTCCACAAATGAGCAATTTCAGTACAGCAAAACCAGTAGCTAACCATGAAAATCTAAGGTCATTTTTTGAATCATTCCCTTTTAATAACTGACAACTCTCTTAAAAAACCTATTTTTATAGGGGCTAACCCCTAATTAGCATATTTCTCGAATCATCTAGATTTTTCTCAAATATACTGGAATGATCTAGAATCTTCCAAACGTTCTATTTCTAATTTCTCTATTTAACAACTACTTCATGAATGAAAACTTTTTTGTATTAACAAGTGAGACTCAGTAGAATCCCTTACTATAAACATTTTAACCTTTTTGTAGACTTTACTGATATTTTTTATATAGAAATGCATCCTCGTAACACAAAGCATATGATACAAACTAATATCTAATTAAATTTAACATTAAATCCTCAGATTATAAATGGGAAAGAAAATTTTAGTTCCAAAAATACTTCACATTATAATTCTACTTGTTCCTTAGTTATTTTGTTAGCCCAAACATACCCTGTCAATACCTCATGAACAATGAACTATTCTACTGCGATTGAAGGAAAGACGGAAAAATCAAATGTGTTGCTTGGTTACAATTAGAAAAAGAGAGTAAGAACGAAGATAGAAAAGGCAATAATGCTCTCACATGTTTAACATTTGCTTAAGTAAAATGAAAAAAAAAAATCATCAATTTTAAATCTTTTCATTTGTACCCTCTTCTTTAAATAATAACTTGCATTCATACTTAAAATATCCCTGAGGTTTTATATTGCAAAATTGAGGAGTACACTAAAAACAAAATATAAATGGGCCATGATGATATTCTTATTTGCTATTTTATTTTAGCAACTGAAAACTCTCTTCAAAAAAACTATTTTATAGGGCCTAGCACCTAATTAGCATATTTCTTGAATCATCTAGATTATACTAGAATGATCTAGAATCTTCCAAATGTTCTATTTCTAATTTCTCTATTTTAACAACTACTTCATGAAAGAAAACTTTTTTGTATTAACAAGTGAGACTCAGTAGAATCCCTTACTATACATTTTAACCTTTTTGTAGACTTTATTAATATTTTTTTTACATAGAAATGCATCCTCATAACAATATATACATATGTTCAACACAGAAATTACATCAAATATATCTATACAGCAAAGCAAAGTGTAAGAAGAAACCAAAGGAAGGGCATATTTTTTTTTAACTGTATCACCCCAAGCAAGGAAGTAACACCACTGATGTGCAGGAGGCTACATAAGAGTAAAAAGATTAGGGGTTACATATGCGTAAAAAGATTAGATAGGAGAGAGTGAAAAGAAAGACGAACCAGCTAGAAAGGAGCAAGAGAAGGATGGGAATACAGGTGTGATGACAGTTGCAAAGGTGGAGAGAAAGGAAAGGATATACAGAGTGGTGTAGAAAGAACTAGAGTTAAGTGGTTAAGAGATGAGTATTGACATTGCATTTAAAATCCTGGAGGCTGTAGCCCTTAGGAAAGCAAGAATATGGAAGCGAGTTCCACAGGCAGGAAGTGCGAGAAAAAAAGCTGCAGGAATAGAATTGTTGTCTGCATTTGATTGATCTAAAAGTGAATGGGTGAGACCCAGTTGCCAGTTTGGTTGCACGAGTAAACACCTGTTGCAGAGGCACCAGTGACTTAAGTTTGTTGGAGCAGAAGCCATCAACGTATTTATAGAACAAACAAAGGGAAGCCACATCTCATTAGTGGGGAAGTGGCTGGAGTTGAGCCGCCAAGTCAGTACCTATCACATTACTGATTCTCCTTTGGAGCTTGTCAAGAACACCAAGATGAACAGCAGAGGTGCCTGACCATATATGGCAGCAGTATTCCATGCACGAATGAATGGTTGATTTGTATATATGCAGGATGGCTTCAGGCGGGAAAAAAATCCTGGCTCGACATAGTGACCCAACCTTCTTAGCAGTGGATTTAGCTATTGACTATGTAGTAGTTCCACTTGAGATCAGAAGAAAGGGAAAAACCGAGGAGGCGCAGTGTATTACTCTCAGGGAGACTCGCTTGGTCCATGCTTATGGGAGGCAGGAGAGGTTGCCTGTGATGATTGACAGACAGCAGCTTTGTCTTAGATGCATTCCACAAACAAGAAACAGCAAGTCTTGGATTTTCCCAAATTGAGGACTGCAAGATGGAGATTCATTATATATCTGGAAAAGATATATTCCCAATGAAAAAATGGCATCATGGATTTGTAAGCTGCTGGGAGAGAGATTTAGCCTCTGTCCAGACCATGGTGGGTTCAAAGTAAATAAAGCAAACTTTTGGTTTGCTGCTGTCAAATGAACTGAATTTTGACAGCTGCTATTATCACTGTATAGAGTGATGTCAGTTAGCAGCTGTCACGTGACTTATCTCCACTAAAGGGAGATAAGCGCCTTCTGTATCTCTACACTGTTGACAATTCTGAGAATGCCTTTCCCAGGTATCAACTGGCTTGAATATATGTATTTTATTTCAGAAATATAGCCAGTTGTGAAAGAAGAAAATACAAAAAATACCTCTGATATCATCTGATAAGCTTGTGGATGTTATACTTTATCTAGAAAGTGAAACAAAGTTACAGATTTTGTGAAGAAAGCTTACCTTTCTTTGGTATAAAAGTGGGTGATCAAGACAAAGCCAGTGCACATTGTGTATTGTGTAAAATGTGTTGAAACACCAAGGGAAAAATATCATCTCAGCTTTGGAATTCCCATGGTGTGGAGCATAGGTTCCCAAACATTTTGCTGCAATTACCCCAAAACACAATTTCACTGTTATCCATTACCCCAATGAACAAATATCTGTAATATAGGAAAAGAAGTAATTATATTTTCATACATCAAAAACAGACAAAGTTAATGGAAATTATTCAATACAACAGTACCAATCTATAATAATGAGAGGTATAGTAGCCGTAACCTAGCCATGATTCTTAATGTGATTGTTGAGCTTGTATTGACTGTGCCAGTGCCAGTTTATTTATCTTGGCTTTGTGACTGAAAGGGCTATTCGGGCATTCTTTGTCTTGTTAATTCTGCTACATTTCTTGGTCTTCATTCCAAGGACACAGCGTGAAATTATAAGCTGATTGCCTCTTCCCAAATCAAACATCCATTATCCCAAAAATATAGGCTCATTACCCCACTGGGGTAATTTACCTTGGGGTTGGGAACCATGGGACTATGGAGGGAACTAGAATATTATTAATATGGTTGTTACTTTTGCACAATTAATATATCTGGCTTCAGTTTTAAGACTAAGTTTCACATTGTTTATCCAAATCTGCCATCCCCTATTTGAGCTGCCATCCCTTATTTGAGCTGTCCCACACTCAGATGACTTGTTGCCACCAGAGTTCATGTCCTTTGTTGATGACAGGGATGATGAGACTAAGAAGATAGAATATGGTAACCTGGAAAATGAGAATTATGATAGACAGGAAGCTTTGCCAAAGCTTTGTACACAAACTGATGTGCATTGTGGTGCAGTGGATATCAGCTGGGAATGAGAAATCGGGGAGCTGAGTTCAAATTCCAGTTGAATTCATTGCATTCACTTACACACAAATAGCCTTGGGAAAGGTATTAATCCATTTCTTCCTTCCAGTTATGGGTTAAATAACAGGACAGATTGGGTTCTATAGTCATGGCTGGCAACCAGTCTACCGCAGAAAGCAATGGCAATAATAATTTTCTGCCCAGTCAGTCATGTCTCTTTCGGGACATGATTGCCCAAGCATGTTTCATGAGTGGCACTTAACTGACTGACTGAATTAAATGATATAGTTTGTGACCTAGATTTACCTCAGGAAACAAGTTTGTCCTTTATAGTCAATGAAAGAATGACTTGCTTCCATTGTTCAGCATGAAAGATGATTTTGTTTATTGCAATGATGTTAAAGGCTTCATGCATGCCATGAAAGGTGAATATAATTCAGAAGACTAGAGGCTTTTCATAGACAGCTGCAAAGTCTTAAGTTTGTCTTGATACATAATAGCAATGTATTTGTTTCTATACAGATTGGACATTATGTAGCACTAGAAGAAAACTATGACTGTATGAAAATGGTTCTTAAGAAGATGCTGTACAAGAAGCACAACCTCACAATATGTGGGGACATCGAATTGTTTCTTGGTCTACAAACTGGTCATACCGAATATTAATTCTTTTTGTGTCTTTGTGTTACGAGGATGCATTTATGTATAAAAAAATATTAATAATGTCTAAAATGTTATAGTAAGGGATTCTATTGAGTCCTACTTTTTACTACAAAAAAGTTTTAATTCATGAAGTAGTTGTCAAATAGAGAAATTAGGAATAGAATGTTCTGGAAGATTGTAGAATGTTCAAGTAAAATCAAGAGAATTCAAAATGTTCTAGAAATATGCAAATTAGGTGTCATCCCCTATAAAATATGTTTTGGGAAGAGAGTAGTTAGTTGTTAAAAGGATTTGCTGACATTATTAACTCCAGCTTTGATTCAAGGATTTATATCCAGCCGAAAGAATCTCTAAGAAAAGTTGCTGACCAACTAACACCTGAAAGAAAACCTCATGGAACTAAAAGGGCAAACAAATTTTTTTCACCTTTTCATTGACCATACGGGAAATTATTCTTTATTTACACATTTAATGATTTCCAAAAAGCATAGCACTTAAACTACTTCGCTAACTCAACTGGGTAAAGATACTGACCCTTCTTTCCCCTTCGTAACACTTCGCCTGCCAGTAGTAAACTCTATGTTTCTGTTTTGAATGCAAAAATTTGTAAATTTTGTATATATATCATTTTGTGTTTATCGTAAATTAAATATTTGGATGTGATTTATCTCTGAGGTTCGGTCAATCACTTTTGTTTTTTTATTACACTCAACACATGATACTTCGTGACTATTAGATATGAAATACATGGCCAGACAGAAGGGAATTCAAAATTGGAGAGAATATTTAAAACAGGCTGCTTGTTAATAGCAGGAAGATTTTGATTTCCCATCACATATCAAGGTTGGGCTGATGAAGCAGCTTGTGAAAGCCTTCAACCAGGATGTTAACTGTTTCAGACATTTGATCGGGTGGATTTTAGCCTTGTCTTGTGAGAAAATTAAGCCTAGTGTGTTTGACAGTCCACAGATTATACATTTATTACAGCACAAGTTTTTTTGGAGACAATGGCATTGAAAAAAAGAAGTGCATTGTGTCTGATTTCCTGGGAAATAGAAAACAAATTTTCAAATTATGAAAAGTTTTTAAGCACTGATCTACAATATGAGTGTGAAAGTGCATTTCCTGCACACTTATCTGAAATACCTACATCCCTGTGCAAATTAATTTAAACAACTGCTTTAGTTTGCTTCCTTTCACCATATGGTCAGTTTTAGACCCACTGGAATGACAGGGTGTAATCGATTTCTATTTTTTCCTTAGATTATGTCATTTGCAGTGATGTGCAGTAATATGAATCTATTTTTGGGGTGTATGAGGAAATTTGTTTGGCCTTGAAAAATATGGTGTCATCTGTGATTGCATCAAATCTTTATCACACACAGACACTATTGTCTTGACTGTTGATTAGGTGTCCTATGACTATTGTCTGTGATGGGCATTACTACATGGCAGCATATGAAGATTGTAATGCTGCATGAACACATTGTCAAGCCTTACAGAGAGATTGTGGATATTGCTGGTGTCAGTCTTTCAACTGTCAGTTGTGTCATTTAGGCAAGAAAGAAAACTGGATCCATTAGTACAAAACAAAGAAATATGCAGTCAGAAGAGAAAAACAATGCCAAGAGACTATAACAGAATAAGTGTGAAAGATCCTAGTAAGACATTATTTGTTTTGTTTCAATTAATTTGCACAAAGCTGTATCACTGTTTCTATCTATCTATGTCTGTTCATCTATCTATCTATCTATCTATCTATCTATCTATCTATCTCAGTCCAGAATGTAAAGGAAAATGTGGTTGAAAGAGTGAAACAACACCAAGAGATGATGTACACCTGATTAGGGAAAGTGTGAAAAGATCCTAGGAAGACATTATTTGTTTTGTGTTAATTAATTTGCCCAAGGGCATAACTTGAGTAGCTCTTGTATTGGATGGACATTCAGTCAGTCAGTCAAGTGCCATACATGATACACACTTTGGGCGATCATGTCTCGAAAAAGACATGACTGACTAGGCAGAAGATTATCTCGTACTAAGTTGGCATTGCTTCCTGCGGTAGACTGGTTGCCAGCCAAGACTATAAGAACCCAATCTGTTCTGTTATTTAACCCATAACTGGAGGGAAGAGATGGATTAATACCTTTACCAAGGGTATGAGGAATTCAAATGGAATTCAAACTCAGCTCCCCGATTTGTTGTTCTGAGTCGATATCCACTGCACCAGAATGCACATCCTCAAAGACAACGATGGCCACCACCACCACCACCACCACCACCACCACCACCACAACAACAACAATGCCGACAAGCAGAGTGGAATAGACAAGGGCGAGAGATCGCTCAAATGGACAAACGACCCTTTGCCTGCGCACACAAAACATGATGAAGTAGGTGGCGGTGGCTTTTGCAGCAATGGCAACAAAAACAGCAAAAATTGCAGTGTTCTGCAGTGTTGGCAGTAGGAACAAGATGAATGACAAATGGTCAGCGAAAGGTAACAGCAACTGTGATATCATGGTAAGCAAAGAAAAAATGAGAAAACAAAAAAAAATAGAGAAATGAGAGAGAAACGACACGCACAGTAGTGAAAGCATGAGGCATACCACCGTTTCGCATCAACTTACTGGCCTCGAGATGCCAAGTTTGATGATAGCCATGATTGTCCTGAAGAGACAGAACACATAAAAGACTAAAAAAGAATATGTTTACAAATTGTTTATGGGTGGAACTGAAGGAGACAACCATCACCATTAAATTTGTTGTTTTTCATTTTTTTTTACTTTTTTTAGTGCATTCTTATCTGTTATTACATTAAGTTTCCGATTATCAAAAAAAAAATTGAAAACATTTCAATATTAAACAATTTTAGCGGGGGCTCACTTTCTCATACAATGTTATAGTAAATCGATCCTCCGTTTTGGACCCACTCACGTTAGGGTCACTTTGTTTTGGTTTTTTTTGGGATGAGTTGTTGCTCTCTTTTTTTGTCTTTTACAAGTTTTCTGTAGTTCTTATGATGGCATCTTCCTCGGAAACTCCAAGAGTGGCTTTATTCAAAAATTTTGCAAAGGATTCAGTTCTTGAATATGCGGAAACAAAAAAGTTAATTGCACAGGATCGATTTACTAGAAGGTTGTATGAAAAACTGAGCCCCCCCACCCCAAATTGTTTAAGTGTTAAATTTTTACAAATTTTTTTTTTGTCAATCGGAAAGTTTAGGGTTTAATAGATAAGATTACACTGAAAAAGCAAAAAAAAATTTGATAATCAACCAATTTACAGGTGGTGGTAATGTCGTACTGGAAAGTGGCTCCCAAAATGGAGGATCGATTTACTATAATGTTGTATGAAAAACTGAGCCCCCCTAAAGTTGTTGAAATATTGAAATTTTTTCAAGTTTTTTTTTTTGTCAATCGGAAAGTTTAGAGTATAATCAATAAGATTGCACTGAAAAAAGTAAAAAAAAAAAATGATAAACAACAAATTTAAAGTTGGTGGTAGTCTCCTTCAGGTCCACCTGTTTATGCTATGTAAAGAATATGTTTAAATGAATAGTTTACAACAAACAGAAAAGGAAGTGATTTTTCACTCAGTTTCAAACTAATGAAATCAGAACATTGTCCACTGAAAGCTTTACTGTTTATCAAGTTGAATATGATAGACATTGTCCAGTTAGTTACTAAATACTGAAGATAGTACATTACACCAGAAATATGTCTCATTAGTAAACAGAAGGAAGATGTTAATTTCCATCATGACTGGATTAAGTCGGGAAGTTTTACTACATCTTTCATATTCACCAGCAACGTTAATTCAGGTGTCTCAGATTGCATTTCTTAAACAACCTCAGAAACAGAGAACAGGGTAATTGCCATTATGTTTGGCCTTTACTAAAATACTTACGGCATTTATGTTCATGGTTAAAAGCATTTAATTCTGTCGGTGACTAATAACATTTAATTTCATAACATTAGCATTTACTTTTATTTTTTTCTTGAAGATGTGACATTCATTTTTGAATAACTTAAGATTTCCTTATTCGACTTGCAAAGACATCTAAATCTAAATCTAATCTTATTTAAAAATGGAACTTTGTGTGTGTGTGTGTGTGTGTGTGTGTGTGTGTGTGTGTGTGTGTGTGTGTGTCTGTGTCTGTGTGCGTTATCTATAGACTCCGAAATGGCTCAACCGATTTTCTTGAAAATTCACACAGTTGTACTATAAGCGTCTGCGAGTGTTCTTAACTAGGTTTTGTGCCGAGGTACCCCCGATAAATATCGAAAATCGATAATCGAACAAATCAGGTTATAGAAGTAGTGGTCCAATTTTAATCAAATTTGATACACTCATAGACAAAGACATAAGAAACGATACTCAGAAGTTTCAAGGTTGCAGTTCTTACAATAGTAATAATATAGATATAATATATATATATATATATATATATATATATATATAAAAGGCATGATGTTTGTGTGTGTGTGTGTTTGTTTATCTGCCTGTATGTCTGTATTTTTTCAGCCCTTTTATTTTAGTTTTTGCTTCAGGTTTGGCTCTAAGTAGCTATAATTGTAGTTCTTAGTCTCAGCCATGATACCATTTACTCAGAGGACTTATTTAGCCTTCAAAATTCATTTTACGATGAAAAAAACTTATTTGATATCGATTCCAGGAAATCAAAATTTGACTTACATCCATTCATTTTTCTTTCAGTCTACGGTTTCACTTTAACTGGAAACAACTATTGCTTTTTAGTCTTTCGTGACAATGTCCAAAGAGTCTGAGCTCCAGGACCATGGATTAGTTTTAAAGCTTTCATTACACCCGAGCAACGCCGGGCTATACTGCTAGTGTACAATATAATAAAGCTAGTAATGTTAGTGACATGGTGGCTTTTTTCTTATCACGCAATCTCTTTCTAGATTTTTCTCCCCACCTCTGTGTGTGTGTGTGTGTGTGTGTGTGATGAGTTTTTTTTTTCTTGGTGCTCTGTCTGTGTCAATTTAAGCACATTAATGGATTAGCATCTAGGTCCCATGCTTTTATTGTTGAAATAGTTAAATATAACTTTCACTTCTACTCGAATAGTTTCTTTTCTTGCACTTGCTGCCTGTGGAATTATCTTCTGTTTACTTGCTTCCATGATAGCTACAACCTCCAAACATTTAAATGCAAGGTCAATTGCCATCTTCTCTCTTCTTGAATCTTGTTCATCATTTATTCCTTTTTCAATACCCCCTGTACCCAGTCTTTTCTCTCACTGTAATCCCCTATGTACTCATGGTGGTCCTGCCTTGCTTGGAGTGAAATGATAAAAAAAAATAAATATATACACTACTGGCCATAATTATTAGGCAACCCAGTTTTTTAAAAAAAGATGTATTTCATACTATTTTTTTAGTATTTATTGCCACGTGGATAATTCTAAATGAAAATATAATGGTTCTTTTGTTCATACTGCACATTAACATGTGCATCAAATGAACTGTTCTGGTGTCCAGTTTTTATGCTCTCTTTCCTATGCTAGTCTCTTCTTCTTATTGGCTGGCCGAAGCAAAGGCTTCCTGGCTGCCTTGTAAAATTTTGCAAAGTAATGATAAAAAAAGAACCATTCTATTTTCATTTAGAATTATCAACTTGGCAATAAATACTAAAAAATAGTATAAAATACATCTGGGGTTGCCTAATAATTATGGCTGGTAGTGTATGTGAGAAAATGAAATGATAAACAATAAAACAAACAAAGAAGAAACAAAATGAAATTGGTTAGACTAAAGATTAAAAAAAATTAAATTTAAAAATTTAACTTTCAATGTCTCATCCCTTCTTGCACATGTGTAGTTGCATTAATGTAAAGTCTGATGAAGTCCTAAAGTTAGCTATATTAGTGACACTGTAGTGTTCTTACTTAAAATTTATCTCTAGGTCTCTTCCTGTCTGTCTGTCTCTCTCTCTCTCTCTATATATATATATATATAGGATAAAGAAATAGGGTTTGTTCAATGAGAGAAATTGGCATACAATAAAAAGTGTCAGAAGCCGTGAACATTTTCTTTAAAGTGTATGTTTATTGTTTTTGTTATTATACATGTTATGATACATTAAGTGTCCATAATGGTATTTGTGATGCTACACGTGTTTCGAGTCTAAGTAAGCCACAAATTTATTTGCCTGAAGAGAGTCAATTTTAGACTTGAAACACGTGTAGCATCACAAATACCATTATGAACACTTAATGTATCAGAACATGTATAATAACAAAAACAATAAATATACACTTTAAAGAAAATGTTCACAGCTTCTCACACTTTTTATTCTATATATATATATATATATATATATAGAATTCTTACCCTGAAGAACCATTTGTGTAAAACCGCGGTAGGTGGTGGCTCACTTCTAGATTTTTTGTATTGTATGTATATATATATATATATATATATATATATATATATATATATAAAGGTCGTAATGGATAAATTGTTGCCACTTTATATTTTCAATTTTGTGCAGGCACATCATTTTTGATGTTGTCAACTGCACAGTATAGTAAGGTCAGTTGGGCACTGTCTGTGAGAAAAAGAGTACTGTGACACAATTCACTTCGGCAGAGAAATTTTGAAATGCCATCCTGTACTGCTTAGTATTCCTGCCAAATACTCCAATATAAACATTTCAGAGTGTTTGGGTGTCAATCTGAGGATAGTGAAGAGAATTCAGAAAGAGTTAGAAAAGTGTAATTGTCATTACAAAGTTACAGCAGCTCAAAAATATCATTCTGGTAAAGGAACTCCTGAATTTGTTGGTGAGGCTGTCAGATTCAATACAGAAGCCTACATCAAATGCTTTGAGGAGATAGTACTGTTCTGTGTGAAGAGGGTAGCTGCTGGAAGACCATTTAATTGGCAACAGGACTTTGAACCATGCCATACAAGCAGGAGAACCCAGTCATGACTGTCAGACAATTTCTGTGAGCACATCACCCCTTACTTCTAGCCAGCTAACTCCCCAGACTGCAACCCTTTTGATTATTATGTGTGGGGGGACAGTTGAGTAAGACGCCAACAAAACCACTTGTGATTCCAAAGATGAACTGAAGGCAAGGATTATGGCAGCAGTCACCAATTTAAGCAAGGAGACTGTCTAGAAGAGATGTAGGAGATTCCAAAGTCATCTGGAGGTCTTTGTTGAAGCCAATAACGATTTTATTAAATAAATTTACTCTTCAGTATTTCAAGATAATTTTGGGTAATTGTGATAAATATATCTGTTAAAATGAGGTGTCACTGTTATTTTCATGTTTGCATAATTTAGACAACAATTTGTCCATCACACTGCATACACACACTCACACACATATGGTGTATGGCTAGATATTTGAAGGCTATTACAATACGTTTAGTATAATAAAGGAAGATAAAGAAGGTGTTGGGTATTATCTATTTATTATTCATTAATATTTCGAGATCAGAATCTCATCTTCAGAATTTGTTTAAAGGCACGGTCCAACAGCGAACAACTTGAAACCAAGCTCTCCTATCATTCTGAAGATGAGATTCTGATTTCGAAATATTAATAAATAATAAATAGGTAATACCCAACACCTTCTTTACCTTCCTTTATTATACTAAACACATTGTGATAGCCTTCAAATACATACCCATACAGCTTATATACACAATGCCTCAAGCAAATTACAAAACTCTCCTACATATATATATATATATATATATATATATATATATATATATTTTTAGCACAAAGAATTTGTTACTTTAACTGAACAGGTTCATGCCGACTTTGAAGTTTTGTGAGGACACAGTTATGATGCCTTCACTCATCAGGGCTGACTTTCTTATTATATATATATATATATATATATATATATTGAAATAAAAGTGTGTAGCTTAATATTACTAGACATTCTAAAAACAAAGTAACCTGTTTTGTTCCTGCGTTGAGAGATTCAAAGTTGGACTAATATAAACCATGAAATGAGTGATGGAAAAAATAAAAACAAATGTAAGGAAAAAAAACTATGAATGGAAAACAAATTACTAGAGGCAAATGATAGCAAGTCCCAACAAACATTCCCACTGTTTACAGAGAGAAGGTTTTCAGGCTCGATATAAAGAGCCTCCAGCACTTTCAAATTAAATATAGACTGTGACTGGGACACAACTGTGAACCAGTCAACACTGAAAGCAGCAGCACACTTTCTGTTATTCAACATATGGTAGAACCATAGGTATTTGAGACAAGTTCATTTAAAGACAAGGTGTGGTTCCTGATCTTAGTAGAAACGTGTTGTTTCATCCTCATATCTAGGTGCTGAGTAGTTCTCCCTATGTAGTTGGCTCCACAACCACAATTATATTTATAAATAACAGATCTTGCTTGGTGAGTGGGGTTGGAGAGCATCCTTGCTTCAACAGAAAAATAGGTTAGGCATGAAAAACTACACAAACCTTCAGTTAGTTAAGTGCCATATGTGAAACACGCTTAGACGATCATGTCTCAAAAGAGACATGACTGACTGGGCAGAAGATTATTCCACAGTAGTTTGCCATTGCTTTCTGCGGTAGACTGAGTGCCAGCCAAGGAAAAAAAACTATGAATGGAAAACAAATTACTAGAGGCAAATGATAGCAAGTCCCAACAAACATTCCCACTGTTTACAGAGAGAAGGTTTTCGGGACCCGATATAAAGAGCCTCCAGCACTTTCAATTTGTCCTAGTATTTGACTCATAGCTAGAGGGAGAAGAGATGTATTATATTATTATGTAGTAATTAGTGGGGGGATCAGTTTATTACTTCGTAACAATATAAAACCGATCCTCCACTTTATGACCAGTAGAAGCCTTAATCATGATTCCAACTATTATATTCAGTCAGTCAGTCAAGTGCCATATGAAAAACTACAAAAACCTCAGTTGAGAAAAATCAACCATGAACACTCAATGAAATCTGTCTGGTCAATCTCATAATCAGCTCCAATCCAGAGAAGTTTAAGATAAACAGGACATTTTTTAGTGTACAAGGTTTGATCTTTCTCAACTCCACAATTTTGTCATGAATAAAATTTATATGTTTATATATATATGTATAAAGATAATAGGACAAAGTGGAAAAGTTTTATCACAATGTGTTTCATTAATGTGGAATAATTCAAACTTGGAATAAAATAAACCATGAAATGAGTGATGGTAACAAAAAAAAAACACACATGTAGAAAAAAAAAACTATGAGCACAAAACAAAGTACTAGAGGAAGATGATAGCGAGTCCCAACAAACATTCCTGCTGTTTATACAGAGAGGGTTTGTGAGAACCGATATAAAGAGCCTCCAGAACTTCCAAATGAAGTGTGATTGTGACAGTCAACACTAACTTTTTGTCATCATCATCATCATCATCATCATCCAGCCGAAACATCTTAGAGTTGGAGAGGATATTAAATAATATAATAATTATAACTAACATTATCTAATAATTGAATAACTTCATTGTAAGATCCACAGCTATATTTCCCCAACTGAGTTATTAAATTTTGGAGCTGAACAGCATTAACAAAATATTGCAATAACATTTATTAGTATGAATGCAAGTCTTATTTAAAGAAGTAACAGTGTTAAAATGAAAAAATTAAAGATTGACAGGGGTTTCTATTTCATTCCATATTCAGTGAATGAGTGCATTATTGCCTCCTCTTTGTTCCCTTTGATTCTTTCTAAAACTAAACAATGTTTCTGATACAAGACCTGATCAAAAAGTATTGGGACTGGTGCTAGCTATAAGAAGAAAAACTACAACACATATCAATTCAGCATTTAATCTCCTTTGAAGTAGTACTTTTCCAAAACCATGAACTTTATTCAGTATCTTGCCATTGATGTAAACATCCCTAGATATTTTTTTTGCTTGGGGATAGTGTTATGGGACCTACCTGTGTGCTATAATCAACTCTTTTCAAGACTATAAATATAGGTAGACTGTCTTAAGTGGATGTTCGACAATTGACGATTGACAGAGAAGTTGAGTTGGTCTCCACTGGAAAGTTAGCCTGACATGCAATACTTTTGCTTATTTTTCATTAATATATCTTTGTTTCACAAATACCTCAGTTGTGTTTTTCTTCCAGACCTATTCTGGTTCACAACAGATAGTGAGCAGCTGCCTTGTATTCTCTTTGATTTCCTCAATGACTTAAAATCTTTTTCTTTTGTTATATACCCAATTATAAGCAAGTCAAAGCTGCGTGACACACAATCAGTTGGCTAATATTTCAATAATACATTACAATAACAATGTTATTGGAGACAGTGGTTTGCTCAGTCGGCTCTAGCAGCATGCCAATTTCTGATTGACCATCTTCTTCAAATCACAGGCCCCAATTCTGTTAAGGCACAAAACCGTGATGGTAAAGGTAGCTACGGGGGATTCAATTTTTCCTCTCTGTATAATTCTTACCAGCTCAAAATAAAAATAATATCAGTTATCCATTTCAACTGAATCTCCATCCCTTCACTGCTGAAGGAAAGAGAACTTATTGCTTGCCTGTCCGTACCAAAAGGTCAGGTATCCCAAGACAGGGAATTCCCACAGTCCAGTTTGACTTAGGGTCAGGCAATCATCAAAACAGGATGACATGTTATGTCTATGATTCTTTTATACAGATTCAATCAATTCATTTACTTTTTCTGATAAATGTAATTGTATTTCTCAATTTTAGAGAAATCACTTCTTATCTTTAAAATCAATAAAAAATTAATACCAGCCACCTAGAAATAGGGTTACATAAGCTGAATTTCACTTTTGAAGAAATAAAGTCTCAAATGGCGAGGTTTTGAAAATGATGAAAACGAAAAGGAAATTAATACTGAGCATCAGGAAGAGACAACTAAAGTTCCTGGAACATGCAATGAGGAAGGAGGGCTAGGAGAACCTGATACTAACAGGCCAGAATAGAGGGGAAAAGAGACAGAAGAAGGCAGTGGATAACATATTTAAAAGGCCTAAGCAGGTGGATGACAGAACGGGGTCTGAGAGACGTTACAGGAGAAAGCATGCTAAGAGCCACCAGAGATAGGGAGATGTGGAATGCCATAATCGCCTATGTCCTGAAGGGACAAGGTACATAAAAGAAAAAGGAAGGAAGTCTCAAAATCTGGTGAATATGGCGTTTGTTAGGCTTGGGGAATGTTGTGCTTGGCCAAAACCTGCTGCACAAGACATGGTCACTGATAGAACCTCTGTAGTATCAATTAGTGGCAAGGGTTTTCACTCTGTATACTTCAGCTCTGTTTTCATAGTTTTTTATTAGACCTTGTATATCTTTTTCTCTCATTCAAACATGAATGGTCTATTATTTATCAGAGATAATGGCAGGGAGCAACATACATTCTAACTAAGAAATGAAAGAACAAGCAGAGTAATAATATGATAATTATGTTTTCAATCAGTTAAGTGCCATACATGATACACGCTTGAGTGATCATGTCTCGAAAGAGACATGACTGACTGGGCAGAAGATTATCCCGCAGTAGGTTGCCATTGCTTTCTACGGTAGACTGGTTGCCAGCCAAGGCTATAGAACCCAATCTGTCCTGTTATTTAACCCATAACTGGAAGGAAGAGATGGATTAATACCTTTCCCAAGGGTATTTGTGCGTAAGTGAATGCAATGAATTCAACTGGAATTTGAACTCAGCTCCCCGATTTCTCGTTCCGAGCCGATATCCACTGGACCACAACGTACATCACTCATCCCATTAATCATTTATTTTATTTCTACAGATATGTCTTAGTTTTCTTATTGTATTTTCCGATAGGGGTGCTGAAGATGATGAGGTAAATAACATGGTTTTTAATATTAGTTCCTCATGTATACTCTTTAAGAGTTACTTTCATGTGGTGTAACGTTTAACAAGCTTATCTTGCTAAATCAGTTACAACTGAGTAGAGAGTTTGACCCTCACTGGGTACCTCATACTACACTTAGAAAAATCTCCATCATGTATACTCTGTAAGAAATGTTTAAAAAAGTGATCACTGAGAGGGGAGGTATGTGCGTGCCTCTGTGTGTGTGTGTGTGTGTGTGTGTGTGTGTGTGTGTGTGTGTGTGTGTGTTTACATGCATATGTGTGTAATTTCAAGTTATAAATTTTTTCCCCATTTCAACCCCTTGTTTGTAAATTGGATTCTTTTCTATTTTCGGTTGTGGGCAGAATAAATTCAATATTGGCTTCTCTCAGGTTGCAATGTAAGAATAGTCATTATCTTGGCCTATTTGCAAATGACTAAATTGCTAATTTAGTTTTATCTGCATTTGATTTTGAATACCAAGCAGATAAAATGACACTGAAACGTCACACTGTTACATGTTAAATGTAACAAAAGAAAAAAAAAATGATTGATCAAAACTCAGAGATAATTCACAGACAAATATTTAATTTACAGTAACATTAGATAAAAATATTTACAAATATACAGTTTTTTGCATTCAAATAGAAAAACAGATTTTGCATTCAAAACAGAAACGTAGAGTTTACTACTGGCAGGCGAAGTGTTACAAGAAGAGAAGGGGAAGGTGAAGGTGTCAAATATCTTTGCCCAGTTAAGTTGGCAAAGGAAGTTAAGTGCTATACTTTTTGGAAATCCTTAAATGAGTATATAAAAAATAATTATTAGTTTGGTCAGTGAAAGAGTCCAAAATATGTATTTACCCATATAGTTCCATGAGGTTCTCTTTCAGGTTTTAGTTGGTCGGACTTTTCTATGAGATTCTTTCGACCGGATATAAATCCGTGAATCAACGCTGGAGTTGATAATGTCAGCAAACCCTTTTAATAACTAAATACTCTCTTCCTAAAACCTATCTTTATAGGGGCTAACACCTAATTTGCATATTTCTAGAATCCTTTCGATTTTTTCTAGATTTTACTAAAACATTCTATTCGTAATTTCTCTATTTAACAACTACTTCATGAATTAAAATTTTTTTGTAATAACAAGTAGGACTCAATAGAATCCCTTTACTACAACTTTTTATATATTATTAATATTATTTTTATATATAAATGCATTCTCATAACAACACACATACAGGTATGTAGAAGTCAAATAACTTACCTTTCAACATGGTGGTCTTCTTTTGTCTCCCTGTAGGAAGGTGAACATTCAAGAGTGTGAGACTCACCTTCCTGATGTGTCCAACTAGAGTCCAGTTGGCAGACAAAAATAAACAGGGTTGTAACTGAATACATGTCCCGGTGTGGGCCAAAGACAAATGGTGGATATTATGCTCAATATTTATGGAGCTCAATATACACACTGAAATTATCAGCCAATCACTGCTTACAGAATAGACTTGCCTGTAACAGAATGGAATCTCCCAGGTTATTATTTAAACCACCTACCAATTTGCCCTGGGGGTTTTTTTTTTTTTTTTTGGTTTTTTTTTTTTTTTTTGTCAGTTAGACTGAACTTTTATTCTAGTTGATTACTGGCTGGTTGTTCTGTAAAATTCTTACAAGGTACTTCAATAAGTCTGTAACCAAATGATGAAAAAAAATTTTTTTTTTTACTCAACATATATTTAGTTTTCAATATAATCTTTTTCTTTGTCAATGCACTTAATACGATGTATCTCTATTAATGACTGGAGAGACAAATTCTAATTTCAGTCAGGTTTGCTCTATTCATTTATGCTTAAATACCATTGGCAAATGTATGAATCCCCCTCTTCTCTTTCATGCTATGGATTGATTAGTAAGGACTTGCATTAGTAAATCACTATTATCTAAAAAAAATATCTGGATCTATATAAACTGCAAAGGGTTGATAAGTCATAAAGCAAATCAATCGGAAAAAAACTGAAACATGATGACGTGTGACTTTGTGCTAGCACAACCATCGACAACTCCCAAAGGGTCTCATCTACCCAATTTCACTTGCAAGGTTTGGGTCAACCCGTGATATGGTTTTCAGGCACTTTCCAAAAATATTTTCAGCATGCTGGCATTGTTCAGACTGTTCTTCATGCTAGATGACATGCTCTCTCACAGAAACTGTAACTGTTTGCTCAGCATAGTTGCAGTATAAACCAGAGGTAGCATATATGGGTGTTGAACAAACACAAATGTGCCTTAGCAGGCATCTGCAACAGGGATTGGCTAGCTGCCCCAGTAGACAGGCATGCTTGGATATAAGTGGTTGGCCATGCTTAATCTAATATTTCTCTGTTAATCACATAGACTGATTATTACACAGTGAAAATACAAAATTAAGTGTCAGGCTTAATAATCCCCCACTTATATTGAAGGGGGTGCTGAAAAGTTCTCTGTTCAACCAACTTCCCAAAATCTGACCAAATTTCAAATTCTTTTTTGAAAGGTGTTGTATAATGAGGAGGGCATTATATTAATGTCCTCTTCCTTCAACTCAAATCATCCTCAAATGAACATTATGTTGAACTAGCAGTATAGCCCGGCGTTGCTCGGGTGTAATGAAAGCTTTAAAACTAATCCATGGTCCTGGAGCTCAGACTCTTTGGATGTTGGCATGAAAAACTAAAAAGCAATAGTTGTTTCCAGTTAAAGTGAAACTGTAGACTGAAAGAAAAATGAATGGATGTTAAGTCAAATTTTGATTTTTTGGTATTGATATCAAATAAGTTTTTTTCATCGTAAACTGAATTTTGAAGGCTAAATAAGTCCTCTGAGTAAATGGTATCATGGGCTGAGACTAAGAACTACAATTATACCTACTTAGAGCCAAACCCGAAGCAAAAACTAAAATAAAAGGGCTGAAAAACTGATTTTGATCAGACCAGGTATCTTGCCTTTTATATATATATATACATATATTATCGATTTTCTGCACTATTGTAAGAACTGCAACCTTGAAACTTCTGATAATCGTTTCTTATGTCTTTGTCTATGAGTGTATCAAATTTGATTAAAATCGGACCACTCCTTCTATAACCCGATTTTTTCGATTATCAATTTTCGATATTTATCAGGTGTACCTCGACACAAAACCTAGCTAAGAACACTCGCAGATGCTTATAGTACAACTGTGTAAATTTTCAAGGAAATCAGTTCAGTCGTTTCAGAGTCTGTAGGTAACGGATATACACACACACAAAGTTCCATTTATAAATAAGTTTAGATTAGATTAAGTAATCATTGTGTTTTTTAGTTGTTATTCAAGTAAACTTGGGACAGTTAATGGACATAATGTCAACTAAAGCTTAATGTATCTTATTTTTAGGGAACAGTATCACTGGCAGTGATATTCCTCCATCAAGCAGATGTAGTATTTGATCCAGAATGACAATCTGTTGTACATACCATCATCTTTTGCAACCATTCAAAAGTTTAGGCTTTTTATTAGGGTGTATTCAACCATTGCTCCTCATCTAAATACTGACAAAACTAGATGATGCTTGACTTTGGTGATCAGAGAAAAACCAGATTTGTAATTATTAGGCTTATATATTGTTATGGGGAAACACACCTATTCCTCAGATATTCCTATATTAAGAGTTAACAGGAAGTTAACTCAAGAAGCTTTTGGGAAGTTCATCGGAGCTCTAGAGTTCTTTAGAGTTCTGTTGGAGTTCAGTAGAACTACTAGGCAGTTGATATTAATCGGCAGTAAGCCAAATACTAAGGAATCAGCTTTCAATGGAAAAATTACCACGTTCCTAATATTTTGGGTGCGTTAAGTTGATTAGCATCCAACATAGCACAATTATAACCTTCAGTGCAAAAGCTACTCCACAACATATATACAGGGTGGTCCAAAAGTAGATGGACAGTAGATGGAATAGCCTAATTCACATGATATTATTTCTAACAAGATGGGGCCCCCTCTAAATTATTCAAGAACAGTCTGTGAGTATCTTGATGAAACATTTCCTGAGTGAGTTCACCAGACTTAACTCCAATGGATTTCTTCTTTTGAGGAGTACTCAAGTTTATAGTCAAAAATCAAAACGAGTTATGATTTGAAAAATTACATAAGAAATGCATTTCAAGAAATTAATAAACAAAAAGACTTGTGCAAAAATGTTTGTCAAAGGTGAGGGGTAGACTTCAAAGGTGGGTGAATTATGATGGACAACAGTTTGAGCACCTGGGTTGGGTTGATAAAATTCAAGTGCTTTTTGCATTATTGCGTATATTAGAATTTAATTGTCAATGTAATAATTGTATTAGTAAATATAATTGTATATATAATCTCAAAATAAATGTTATCAGCTACTTTTGAACCACCCTGTATATCACAATAAGTTGATAATTAGTTTTCTTGAAGCACCTCAAATTAATTTGATTTTATATTGATTTCTCTTTAGTATGGTCTAAATCTAAACTTATTTATAAATGGAACTTTGTCTGTGTATTTGTGTGTGTGTGTGTGTGTGTGTCCATTACCTATAGACTCTGAACTGGCTGAACCGATTTTCTTGAAAATTTACACAGTTGTACTATAAGCAGCTGCGAGTGTTCTTAGTTAGGTTTTGTGTCGAGGTACCCCCGATGAAAATCGATAATCAAAAAAATCAGGTTATAGAAGGAATGGTCCGATTTTAATCAAATTTGATACACTCATAGACAAAGACATAAGAAACAATATTCAGAAATTTCAAGGTTGCAGTTCTTACAATAGTGCAGAAAATTGATAATATATATATAAAAGCTTTCATTACACCCGAGCAATGCCGGGCTATACGGATAGTCATATTTAAAACTATAATTTGCTCCGACTCCAAAACTTTTAAAATATAAAAGCATTAAAGCTATGAATTGTTACCTTAACTTTTTATAATGCTTTGACAATATGAAACCATTTCTACACCCTCAGATATATTTGAAATACTTTTATATTACCCCACCTTGTCTGCCAGGGGACATCTCTTAACACCCACTAGGTGGTATAGTATAAAAGACTCTTTCTCCTTATGTTCTAAACTATATGATAAATCACTAAAGATACTAGCAAAATGGTTAATCCCCTGTATCTGACTCCTCCTGCTATCCCATCTCTTTAAAAAAATCTAATCAGGCCAAAAATGGAGTACTACTGTCATATATAGGCTGAGTTCAAATTCCAGTTGAATTCATTGCATACACTTACATCCAAATGCCCTTGGGAAAGGTATTAATCCATCTCTTCTCCCTCCAGCTATGGGATGAATAGCAAGACAGATTAGGTTCTACAGCCTTGGTTGGCAACCAGTCTGCTACAGAAAGAAATGGCAACTTACTGCAGGAAAATCTTCTGTCAAGTCAGTCATGGATCGAAAGAGATGTAATCACCTAAGCGTGTATCACAAATGGCACTTAACTGACTAATATAAGCAGAAGCTGTACAGTCTTTATTTTCCAGTTTCAGTGGAGTCCAAAACCATCTCTGCATCCTTGTGGGTGACAAATTATTATCCACTCTTCAACCCCTTTCACACAGACAACACACTACCGCCCATAATTATTAGGCAACCCCAGTTTTTTAAAAGAAATAATGTATTTCATACTATTTTTAAGTGGATAATTCTAAATGAAAATAGAATGGTTCTTGTGTTATTATTACTTTGCAAATATTTTCAAGGCAAGGAAGCAAAGATAAACTTGTCCGAATCACCCAAAATTTTCTTCATCCTTTTATTGATGAAACAGTAATATAAGTAATTATTAAATATTTACAAATTCATTTGATGCCCATGTTATTGTGCAGTATTAACAAAAGAACCATTCTATTTTCATTTACAATTATTCACTTGGCAATAAATACTAAAAAATAGTATGAAATACATAATTTTTTTAAAATACTGGTGTGTGTATATAAAAAAAAAGATGGATGATGATGAGTGGGGGGGGGGTACAAAAGGTGCAGGGTGAGGATGATGCTCCCTCACCAGCAGGCCAGCTGTTTTTCTTTGTTTCTTTGTTTCTTTGTTTCTTTCTTTGATGCCTCAAGGAAATGAATTTCAAGTTTTCTTTTCTCTGGGGCATTACACTGGGCAGTTGTGAAACAGACACCAACTAAGCCCTTCTCCTTCCTCTTTGTCAGTCTGCTTGGACATACACAATCCACCTAGAAAATCCTCCCTGATAGCAGCACTGGCACCCACTCTTTATGCCATACTAAGACGGCCAAAATTTGCATGTGTGTAAAAAATCTCTTCTCGTTTTGAACAAGATAGGCATAGGTACACATAAATTGTGTCTTCAATAGAGGCCATCTTACTTTTTTGTTATTATCTTACAGGCAAGACATATTTGCCCTCATTTTGAATTCCGAGGTAAGTCATGTCTTTTGTTTCGTCTTTCGGGTTGCCTAATAATTATGGTTGGTAGTGTATAGCACAAGCTTCTTGCTGCTTTATTCCTATTTCCATGGAAAGTGTTCAGATGAACCACATTCATTAGTTCTAAACTTCACAGCTAAGACCTGCCATGCCATGCCACACACATTGTAGGAAACTACCCTCATTCCCTTTGTATTCAGTTAGTGAGATGTAAGTTTCATTTGACCAGTCTACTGCAGATATAAATGGCAACATACTGTAACCAGTCTACCACTGAAAGAAATAACAATCTTTTGCCTAGTCATGTCTTGAAAGATACATGACCACCCAAGCATATATCACATTAATTGACTGACTTATAAGGAACATTATAGTCTAAAAAAGGACATCATTTTTAGTCCTATGAAGCTGCTGTCTGTCAGTCATCACAGGTAACCCCTCCTGCCTCCCATAAGCATGGACCAAATGAGTCTCCCTGAGAGCAATACACTGTATCATTTTTAGGTCTACGAAGCTGCTGTCTGTAAATCATCACAGGCAACCCCTCCTGCCTCCCATAAGCATAGACCAAGCGACCATACCCTATCTTCTGATTTCAAGTGGAACCATTACATTGAGTCAATAGCTAAATCTACTGCTAGGAAGGTTGGATCACTGTGTCGTGCCAGGATGTTTTTCCGCCTCAATCCATTTTGCATATATACAAATCAACAATCCGTCTGTGCATGAAATACTGCTACCATATATGGTCAGGCGCCCTCACTGTTCATCTCAGTGTTCTCGACAGGCTTCAAAGGAGAATCAGTAATATGATAGGTACCAACTTGGCGGCTCGACTCCAGCCACTTTCTCACCAATGGAATGTGGCTTCCCTCTGTCTATTCTATAAATATTTTCATGGCTTCTGCTTCGACAAACTTAAGTCACTGGTGCCCTTGCCACATGAGTTTATTCATGCAACCAGACTGGCAACTGGGTCCCACCCATTCACAGATCAACCAAATGCAGCTGACAATTCTAATCCAGCAGCTTCTTTTCTTGCACTTCCCACCTGTAGAACTCTTCCATATTCTTGCTTTCCTGATGGCTACAACCACCAGGAATTTAAATGCAATGTCAATACCCATCTCTTAACCACTTGATTCCAGTTCTTTCTACATCACCCTGTATATCTTTTCCTTTCTCTCTACCTTCGCAACTGTTATCACACCTGTATTCCCATCCTTCTCTTGCTCCCTTCTCTAAAACTATTATGAGTTTAGTTTTCTTATAGAATGAAGTATTTTTCTGACCTGACACTCCTCGGGTGTAAAAAAATAAATACTTGTATCTTATGACACCAGGTAAGGGCACTCAAGCTAGGACACTCCTGGCCAAACCTGGATGTATCAAAGCTGAGCTATAATTGAAAAAAAGATAGATGTGAATAAACCAAGATAGATATGTGAGTTGAATATATGGATTGAAACTTGACAAGATTAATAAAATAAGTAAAGAACAGGTAAAAAAAGTGTCTTTAATCTTGCATGTTCCACATTAACAAGCTTCTTCTGAGATTTTTTATAGATGAATGATTTTAAAAATTTTTAGAAAATTAAAAAAAAAAAAATCCAAAGAGAGAAAGAAAGTATATTAATTGAGGTTTGATTTCATTGGTCAGATATGTGTCCCATGTAATAAAGCAATGGATAAATATTTTTAAATGTAGAAAAAAAACTTATATCTGTTTCTATGTATGTGCCATGTTTAATAAAAGCAATAGATGTTCATTTTAAATGTAAGTGTATATATGCAAAAATAATGCAAGTGTCAAGCATATTTAAACTATATGTGAATTAAGTGTATTTATATGTTATTAACATTAGTATGTGTGTGAATGACAAAACAAAAAACATTTGCGTTACAGGATGAGATAGGTAAATTTTTGCCATTTTATATTTTAAATTTCATATATGTGCATTGTTTGTTTTCAGTACTGCACAGGATAGTAGGGTCAGTTGGGCACCATCTGTGAAAAAAAGAGCACCATGACACAATTCACTTTGCCAGAAATTTGGAAACGGAATACTATACTGCTTGGCATTCGTGCCAGAATCTTCAATATAAACATTTCAGGGTGTTTGGGTGTCAATTGGAGTATAGTACAGAGAATTCTGAAAGAGGTGTATGAGTCTAATGGTGATTACAAAGGTGTTTAGAGTAATCCCTAGTGACGGCAACATTATGTCTTTATTCATCTTCCCACCGAACCTCAGACTCAATACAGAAGCCTACCTCAAGTGCCTTGAGAATGTAGTGCTGCCCTGCGTCAAGCAGGTGGCTCCTAGAAGACCCTACGTCTGGCAGTATGACTCTGCCCTGTACCACACAAGCAGGAGAACCCAATCATGGTTGTCAAACAATTTTTGCAACCACATCACACCTTACATCTGGTCACCTAGCTCTCCAGACTGAAATTCCTTCGATTGTCATGTGTGGGGTGCAGTTGAGTGAGAGACTAATAGAACTTCTTATAACACCAAAGATTAATTGGAAGCATTCATTAACTTAAATAAGAAGATATGCAGGAGATTCCAAAGTTGTTTGGCCGCCATGGTTGAAGCCAACGGCATTTTTATTGAATAAATTTACTCTTTACTATTTCAAGATATTTTTATGTAATTTTGGTAAATATATCTGTTACAATGAGATGTTAGTGTTATTTTCATTTTTGCACAATTTAAATGACAATTTGTTCATTGCACTCTGTAGATAGATGTGAATAAACTGAGAAAGATAAATAAATCAATATGAATAAACTAATAGAAATACCTTGAAAACTATATGAATACCTTAATTTAT